>VXBP01002354.1:466043-1018733 GCA_013400115.1 Rhinopomastus cyanomelas
AACAAGGTCCTTCTCACACTGATGTGGAACCTCCTGTGTCCCAGCTCACACCCACTGCCCCCTGTCCTGTCACTGGGTGCCCCTGAGCAGAGCCTGGCTCCATCCTCCTGACACCCACCCTCCACACACTGATCAAGATCCATGGGGTCACCCCTCAGGCTCCTTTTCTCCCAAGTTCAAGAGAGCAGGAAGGATTAAGCCGAAGCAGAAGTGATCAGCTGCACGCACAGCGAGCAGCACTGCAGCTCTGCCCCCGCAGCACCAGAGCTGATGTCATTGAAGCCCTAAGCTGGGCAGCATCTCCGCACACCAGTGAGATCTCGGGCGACGCACTTGAGGAAATCCCTGTAATTCAGCATTCTGCAAGAAGACAAGTTAATCAGCTGGAAGGAATCTGGAGGAGCCCGTAACAGCGGCTGCAGGCTTCCAAAACAGTAATTTGTTAATGCGGGGGAGGCACTGACACAGCAGCTCTGCTAATGCAGGGAAGCAAACACAGACATTAAGAGAAATCAAACAAGAAAGTTGTCACACCCGTGGGAAGGCAGCTGCAGAAAGCCCACAGAGAAAACCCTGGGTCTGGGCAATCCACACAGGTTTCAGAGAAGAAGCAACGATGATCAAGGACCTCTCCTCCCTTACGAGGTGAGATTGAGTGTTGGGGTGTTTAGGCTGAGGAAGAAGAGGCTGAGGGGAGACCTCATTGCTCTCTACAACTATCTGAGAGGACCCTCAGAGATGCTGGTGCTGGGCTCTTCTCACAGGTCAGTAGCAACAGAAGCAGAGGGAAGGGCTTCAGGCTCCAACAGGGGAGGGTCAGACTGGGCATCAGGAAGAGATTCTTCCTGGAGAGACTGGCCAGGCACCAGAATGGGCTGCCCAAGGTGGGGGTTGAGTCTCCATCCCTGAATGTGTTTAAAAACCACTTAGGCATAGTGCTGGGGGATCTGGTTTAGGGGTGACCTTGTGGACTAGGGTTGAAGGTTGGACTCTATGATCCCGGGGTCTTTTCCACCCTGAATGATTCTATAACAAACTCAATGAACAGAAGAGTGAGAGTATATTGGGGGGGGAAATCTCTAACAACCAGTACAGCTGGGTATTGGCAGGGCTTATGGGTGAAGGCTTTGAAAAGAACATAAGTTGCTGAAAAAATGTGGCATCTGTGGGAAAACCATCTGCCAGAGGTATAAACATTAGTCTGGAGCAAAGGGATGGACCTTGCGACCTTTCTGCATACCCACTGGACTTTTTATTTACATGCTTCTGTGGCTCTAGGAGCAGAAAACCCTGAGCACCGGAGAACTAGGTCTGTCTGGATGGGGGAAGTCCCCAACAGACAAGTCCTCGTATCCCCTGAGCCCCCGAAACCTCACCGGTTGTGTGTTAATTCCACCTTGTCTAATGCGCCTAGGACTCCTGTAACTGGGGCACAGCCCTGCTAAATGAAGTTGTATGGAAGTCAGTCACTTCTCTTCCTCACCCTCACGAGGCAGAGCTTGATGTTCGTGCCCCACGGGGCGAGACCCCAAACAGACAGCCCCTTCTGCAGCGCTGACACGGAGGGGTTACCCAGCTGCGGCATCCAAACACGGCACTGCGGAGGGTTTTCATCTCTACATCTTAAAAACTGGCTGAAACCCCAGATCAAGGGCAAGGAGAGGGATGAACTGTGCAGAAGTCACCGTGAAAAACACCAGCAACATCTGGGTGCGTGTCACAGCAAAGACACCGCTGACACCCAGCAGTGACAGCTGGAGAAGACAGGTAGGTGCTGCCTTGGTGAGTGTCTGTAGGATGAGAACACCACCAGTTCTTCTGTCTGTCTCCTTAGAGGTCACTGTCTCAAGCTGCTCATGTTCTAGATGGGCCTCCCAATAACCACCATTTGGCCCCAGTTTCACCTGAGAAGAGGGGCTTCCCCAGAAATGCAAGGCTGCAGGTCAGTGCTGCCCCACCTCAGCAGTGTCTGAGGGAGGCTTGTCCTACTCACGGCGCTGGACACACAACAGAGAGCAAAGAGATGAGCTGGGAGAGGGAGGTCTTGGACTGCGGATGTGACAGGGGCTACAGGACACACAGCCCCGTCCCACAAATGAACAAACAGCTCCAGTTGCTCAAATCACTTCCATAACCCAAACAGATTCAAGACGACGGGGTTTTGCATAAGTTAGAGACTTCAGATGTGCTCCCCAAGAGCAGACAGAGCAGTGCCCACCTCAGGTCAGCCCTGTGACAGGTCCTGTGCCTGGGAACAGCTGGTTCGAGCCTCGGCTGGAGGCTGAGCAGAGCGCTTCGGCGACACTACAGCAGCAGCGGCTCCATTTAGCGCCACTTTGCCCCCGCTTCTACACTTATTGAACTGCACCTCGCGTTGCGCGGGCGAGAACGAGATGGAAAACGCAGCAAACATCTGTATTGGAGCTCTTTGAGGTGGGAATTCAGCGCCCAGGGGCATGTTCTGGTTATCAGCCTTCACATAAAATCTGACACGCAGGAATGGAGAAAGGAGAGAGAAACACAGACACACAGGTACATGCTGTGCTTGGAGCAGGGGTACAGGAGATGCAGAGAACCCAGGGAAACGCTTAGTGAGGGCCACCAGAGACAAACGACCCGTTCCAGCGTCACAGAATAACAGACCATTAGACACTGGAAGGGACCTCCAAAGACCATCCAGGTCCAGCCCCCTGCCACAGCAGGATCCTCTAGATGCAGTCACACAGGAACAGGGCCTGTACAACTTGATCTAGGAGACTCTGTTGCACAAGACCATCTTTCAAGGTCCCTTCCAATCCCCAAGGTTCTGTGATGATATTTGTCCACTGCAAAGCCAGGATGAGCTGTGCTGAGGACTTCTGTCTGGAAGAGGTCTGGAGGAACCTGCAAGAGGGGCTGTGAAGGAGGACATTACAAGCCTCTGCGAGTCCTGCAGGAAGAGCTGTTTGTTCCTCCCCTACCTGCCCATCAGCCAAGCCAAGCTCCCTCAGTCCCCTCCCCACTCTTCTTTAAGAGCACCGAGATGAAGATGTTAATCAGATTAAAACCACTTTGGAGATCAGCACTTCAAATGGAGGGAATTAAGTCGTTAACTCTCCCCCTATCCCCGCGCCACCCTTGGAAGCGCAGCATCTGTTGCAGTCACTTCCCATAAGCTGCATCCAGTGACCCAGTTAGGCAGATCTGTATCACTGCTCCCCACGTGTCAGACGTGCATCTGTCTCAGCTTAGCGGCATCTCCAGAGAACTACATCATGTATATTTAACTGGAATCTAGAAGACTCGCCCCGGTCTGATCTTCCCCTCCTCTGTGTGGTGAAATGAACCGTCCTAACCTCAGGGGCAGTGTTTTTCACTCTGTGGGATCGTGTTTTGTCTTTGTGTGTCTTGAGCTACCAAGGGTTCAGCGTGCATTCTGCTCAGGACAGCATTTCACTGACGTGCTGCCTCTCAGCTCCTCCAGACTCGGGCTGACAGAAGCAAATAGCAGCTACAGAGGGCTTGGGTCAAGCTCAGAAATGCCTTCTTGTAGAAACTGAGGCTGAAAAGCACCACAGACTGAACAAGCACTGCACAGAGCCACAGTACGTTCTAGGCTGGAAGGGGCCTCTAGAGGTCATCTAGACCAACCTCCCCACACAGGGACAGCTCTACCTAGGTCAGGCCGCTCAGAGCCTCAGCAAGCCCAACCTTCAGTGACTCCAGGGATGGGGCCCCCACTACCTCCCCAGGCAGCCCAGTCCAGCCACCAACCACCCTCACACTGAAGAGCTTTGTTCTAACATCCAGCCTAAACCTCTCCCTTCCCAGCCAGAACCCCCTGCTCCTTGTCCTGTCCCTACAAACCCTCTTGGAAAGACCTTCCCCCGCCTTCATGGAGGCCCCCTCAGGTACTGGAAGGTCAAAAGAAGGTCCCCCTGGAACCTTCTTGTCTCCAGGCTGAACAGCCCCAGCTCTCTCAGCCTGTCCTCACACGAGAGATGCTCCATCCCCCTGATCACTGCAGTGGCCTCCTCTGGATGCCCTCCAGCCTGTCTACACAGCCTGAACAAGCACCATTAGGACTCTTTGAAATCCTCATGATGGATTTAGGACCCACTAGCATTCTTCAAATCCTAGTGGGTACTTAATTCAGAGCAGTAAAGGGGAGAACTTCCTTTGCTAGGAGCAGGCTCCAAACCCGTGTAGATCACCTGTGGCTCTCACCGCTTTCTCCTCGAACCCCTCTGGCAACAAGGCCACCCCCTGGACCACAGACCAGCGACTGCTGCGGTGTGCTGAGCTGTGTGGAGGTCACCCCCGTCCCCAGAGCTGAGGCTCGAACACCCGCGCTCCGACTGACACACACACCCCTTTCCTTCCCCACTGTTTACCACCACATCACATGTATTTTTAGAATAATTAGTTGATGTAGCCCATTTATTTTTGCTGATTGCTTTATATTTGCTTGATTAAGTTAATGGCTTTTCTCTCTTCTGTATCATGAAACAGCTACCGAGACACTGGCAAAGCAGACGCTAAATAAAACCCTCTGCTCTTCCTCCAGCTCATCCTGGTGCCTGCGCTGGTTTTAAGCCAGGCTGCCCGTTCCTAGGATTCTCACCACCTGCAGCAGCAGAAATGCAGCGTGTGGAGGCCCGAGCTCCGCCCTGATGAAAGCTTTACATCCAGAGCATCCCCAAGATGACAACGGGATGAATAAAGCTTTAGCGGGCACCTGACGTCGCCCAGTTCTGCGCAGACAAACTGGTGCCACACGTGCTGCCCAGCCCTGCACATCCCAAACCCTACCCGCTCCTTTGGGCGGCCAGAGACCGTTAACTAGGATTTTTCTCAAGAAGGGATTTTAACTCCTCGATGGAGACATCATTACAGCAGCTGTGACAGGTCCCAAAGCCTTCCCTTCTGCGGGCACTGCCAAGCTGAAGTCCATCCAAGGCTCTGCAGAACCTGGGCTCGGAGCAGACCCGCTGCCGCCCCGCTTGGGTTGTCAGACAGGACCCTCTGGGGCCCGTGGCTGCACCTCACCGCGGCACAGCCAGCAGCACCCGACACGGCTGCACAAGGCGGGTTCAGGCTCCGCACGCTGCAGTCTGCTTTCCAAAGGCTCTGCTGCTGCCTTGTGCAGGCGTCCTGCTCTCAGCGCGAGAGAGAAGTTAATTCAACACGCCGGGATTTTCTTTCCTCACTGAGACACCCCTCGCACGAAGAGCTCACACCCTTCTCAAGACTGTTCTTAGTTGGCTGATGAAGGCAGCAAGCCCCGCGTAAGGCCGCTGCTGCACGTGGCTCACCAGCCGCTGTGCAAGCGTGCGACTCCCCTCTCACTCCTGCGACTCACATGTTCACTCTGCTGTGTCTGCAGAGCACCCAGACAGTGGTTCACATCTAGGGGACTTCAAGAGGACCGAACCGCCGAGAACCTCACGGTGCTGGAGCACCAGCTGCTAAGGGAGCAGGAACTCAGCCGAGAGCAGAGCAAAGGAGCTCAGAGAAGTCGGGCTCCTCGGGCTGGGCTGCGCTCAGGAAGCACTGGCCAGCTGCTGAGACACGATGCATTAACTGAGCAGCAGAGCGGGGGGCAGCCCGAGACGCTGCAGCGCCCAGGGAGCAGACTGCTCTACCTGCACTAGTCAGCCTGTTCAGTGGGCGCCACGTCCCCCTGAGCTCCCCCAAACTGCGCCCTTTGCTGCCTTGTTCCCTTGCACGGGCTGTCGGGGAGGGCAGAACCATCGCTGGGGAGGCCTGCTTTAGAGATGGGGGGGCGGGTGGTCACAGGTGCTTTCAGCACCAGTTTTAAGAGAAACGGGAGACTTCAGGCTGAAGGCAGACGTGAGGATGAAACAAAGCTCCCCGACGTCCAACATACAGGAGTGCAGAAAACCAGTGGTGCTACCTGACAGGTCTGGAGCTACTCAAAAGCACAGAAAAAGGCTGCAGACTCTAGAATGAGTGAAGGAGCAGCTGACCAGCAATAAGCCCTTGATCTCTGTGCTACTTGAGCTCCTCGATGGCCTCAGCTGGACACGGGGCCCAGAGCTGGACATGACAGCAATTTTCTGCATGGACCTTCTCATATCCCATTATAGCTCAGCAGAACTTGTATTTAAGCCTCCTTCTCCTATCATTCCCCCCCAAAATAGAAGCAAGTTGAGAAGTATAAAGAAGTTAAGTAACAGTCAATCAGCACGTCCCCAGAGTATTGCAGGGGGTTTTTGAGGACTAAATGCAAATTTATGTCATTTTACTATTCAGAAAGTGTAAATGAAAGGAGAATGTGCCCCGAGGTCAGAGGAGTTATTGCAACCTGGCTACAAGGGACAGCTTCATCAAACACACAGCACCTGCCCTGAGCTGACGCTGTTTCTTACTCCCGTGTTCTGCCTTGCCCAGTTGGTTTCTGTGTTGTGGGGGTTTGCACCCCGACGTACCTGGGACGCAGGTAACACGACAGACACACTACGTCAGCCCTCCAGGTGGCTCACAAAGACGTGCACGGCACCATTTCAGGGGCTACATGATGGTGAGCACCATCTGGGAACCTGCTCCTCAGTACCCAATACAGACTGGTCAGAATCACACAGGAAGGGACTGCTTCAGGCGACGCTGCACACGCACCAACTACTCTGACAGCTTTCTCATCCCTGCTTTGGGAAGGGGCCCGGCTTCCCTTGAACTGGTTTTATCAGCACAGACCTCCCAACACCCAGAGCCTCCAACCGCCCAGCATCTCACACTGAAGGCATCAGCGCTGAGGATTTAGCCAAATGTTTAATGGAAGAGCTCTGCTGCTGCTGCTGCGCTGGACATCAGAAATGAATTCATTCCTTTTTTCTTCTCACTGCTATCAAGACAAGGAACTGCTCCTTATCCAGCGAGCTCCTGTTGATTCCAACTCCTGAACCCACCCCTAGATAAGAATTCAGAGGGTAGGTCACAGCACTCCAGGGCTGCCTCCAAAGCCTCACAGTTGTGTCTACACCTTGTTTCACAGCTTTCACCATGGAGGCAGCTCTTTTATATCATGAAGACACTATTTAAACTTTCATTAATTAATAGTGAAACCCTGTTTGCTCAATTTAAATTTCCTTCCCTGTTGCATTAGTTACTAAAATGTGAACGTGGTCTCCAGAACGCCACTCAGCTCCTGCCCTCTTGGCTCCCATCAACCTTTCTCTTCAGTCATTGTCCCGACCTCCCCTGCTCCACACGCTCGGCAGGACTCAGCTCGCCCAAGGCAAACCCGGCAGCCTGCCTGCCTGCTAATCTGCCTGCTCTTTCACAGGGGTGCTGCGGAGCCTTTATCCTGCGAGGACGCGTGGCGGGGACAAGCCATTTATCAGCTGCTGTGCACAGCTCCGCGCTTGCTTACCAGTCACCCCTCGTGACCCGGGCCTTCCCCGGCCACCGTGCAGTGCAGCGGGAAGGTTCTGCAGAGCTCTGCAGCTCTGCCCCAGAGCATCCTGCCTGGGACAGCAGTGGGAAAGCACAGTGGGAACCGGAGCGCTGACTGCGGTCCAGTGAAAGCCACCCACTGCAGCCTCGCAGAACCGTTTGGGTTGGAAGAGCCCGTCACTATCAAGTCCAACCGCCGACCCAGCACATTTAAATAGCATAATTAGGATTATTACAGCTGAATGTTTGCAGCAGAGCTCTGGGCTCCGGCTTCGCAGCGCTGTCAGGGTTGCTGAACAACCGCCTTCTGCTGGTCCTGTGCAAAGCCATTTCCATTTGGCACTCAAACCGCCACAGATCTCCCACCTGTGGTTTCAATTATAGAAGCAGAGTCTGGCCCCACGTCAAGACCCCGGAGCATCGCACAGCCCTGTTCGGGTACCGCACACAGACCTCCGAGTGCTCTGCTCACACGGCTACACAGAGGGGCCGTGAGGCAGGAGGGGCTCCTGGCAGCAGAGCCTCTGGCTAACGCCCGGCCACAGAACAGGAGATCACAGCTGAGGGCATTTGTCCAGCGCTGCTTTGTTAGTTCAGCTTCCACCAGCGGCTCACGTGCCCGAGTGCTGCCAGCTAGAGCCCTCCTTTGCAGCCACCCCCCTCTCTGCAAACGGTAACTGCATTTCTACTTCACAAAAGCAGGTCTCCTTGTTCCCTTCGGCGCTCGGACTCTGAAGGATGGATTTGCCTCACACTGTTCTCAGCTGAACGTTCCGTCGTCATCCGAGAGCGGTTCAGCTCTCATTTAACTGCCTTCTGCTCTCTGTAACAGGATTTGGTGCAGAGCAGGCAGGAAATGCCTTCATTCCACGGAGCCAGCCGGAGTTACAGGAACGCAGAAGACAGGCTACAGCAAAGTGTTCTGGGCTACTGCTGCCAACAGAATGCCACCACAGCCTTTTAATAAGCACAGCCTGCACTGCTAAATCCTGTTAGCGAGGTTCACGCCAAACAGCCCTGGCGCACAGCATTTGCTCCCTCGGTAGCTCCCCGGGCTCCAGCTCAGGAAGGAGCTACAGAACAGCGTGGAGAAGCACGCTGCAGGATGTCACGCCAGGTACCGTACGGAACCCTACGGCACCTGTCGGAAGCCGGGTCCTCTCGCCCCCTGCAGCAAGGCACCAGTGACCATGCAGCACTTTGAGCAGGTGACTCCTGAGGAGCAGCAGTCAGGACAAAATTCCTGCTGCCCACCCGCGCAAAAGCTCAAATGGGAACATCTGTCGTCATTAATCACAGACACTGGACACAAGAGGAACATTTTTCACTTTGAAGCCCATCAGCCACTGGAACTACCTGCCTGGGGAACTGGTGGCGTCCCCACCACTGGGCACCCCAAGTGCCTAACATGCTGGGCCAACTGTCAACACCTGCTTTTGTGTAACCTCCTGGCTTCAGCAGTCACCTGCTTCTGCTTTGGGAACACCGGGCTTCATCGTGCTCTCGGAGCGCACCAGGGATTCGTTCCGGCAGGCAGCTGATCACCTGGCAGCGCTTCCACCTGAGCACCCGCCTGCACCCGCAGCCCGCGCTTCTGCCGCACGGAGCGGGGCCCACGCCAGCACGGCCGCGAACGCGAGCCCGCTCGCAGGAGAAGTCGCTCCAGGGAGGAGGGGGAACGCAAACAGCGCTGCAGAGATCAGTGCCAGAGCGCTCTCGTTCGAGCCATTTAATCAGCGACCCCAGAGAACAACAGGCAAGGAGCAGGAAAAGCTGCTGGCTAGGGCAAACGGGGCGGGCAGGGTGGGCTGCCCCCCGGGACGGGGAACGCAGCAGTGCGCTCGGAGAGCCAGGCAAGCTCAGGGCTAGCTACAGAGGCAAAGCACTGTGGGGCAGGGAGCTGGACAAGCACTGATCCTGCTCAAGGGCTACTGAATGAAACCCCCATCTCAGCCCTGCGGTGCAGCCACTGAAGTAGCCCTTCCGTCCGCACAGGTTTGTGTCTGTTGGAGCTTCCTGCTGTAGATCTGACCGGAGCAGAGAGCGACGACAGCGTTCACAAACAAGCAACGTTTCTGCGCACACGAAAAGGGTTCATGGTCCCTCACTGGCTGTGGAAGAGTAAGAGGCAAAACTCAAGTTGCACCAGCAAAGGTGCTTTGGGCTTGGTTTTTTCCATCAATGGAGTATCTAATAATCAAGTACCAGACAACAGCTCTAATATTCTAGTATTTAATGGACAGCCTGGGGAGATTATCAGCACCTTTTGTCACAGACTGTGTGCAGACACATCAGGAATGGAGAGAGGACAGCTGAGCCTGCACGAAGGAGCAGAACAATCTGCTGGATCAGCTTCCTTCCAGCCCTACTTCTTGTGATTGTTGGTAGAGAACCAATCGAGGTGTCCCCACTCAAAGACTCGGTTGCTGCAGAGTACAAACGTGCGGCTGTCTGAAGTATTTATAGCAAATTCAAAACCCAAATATGAGTCAAAGGAAATCCTGTCAGTACCCAGGGGTTGGTCCTCCATTGAGAGCATTCTCAAGTTCATTGTAAATTGTACATCAGATATGAAGGAGGGAAGCAAGGTCGCATAGCACGGAAAAGCTCTAATTAAATGTGCAATCTGTTTAGAAAGCAGCAGACAAAGGGTGTGAAAGCCCTCGGTGAGGAAAAAATGGAGTGGCACAGAATTCCACCCCGAAAGAAAAAAGCCTAGCCCAGCTCCCTCAGCCTTTCCTCATCAGGGAGAGGTTCTGCTCCATCAGCTCTGTGGCTTCCAGGATCCAGGCTTAGATCCTGACACCCTGTTTTCTGGAGGATGCTGCTTTCCTCACCAGCCTCAAGCCCTAACTCTAACCCTGCTGAAGGAATGAATGACATTAGCAGAGCAAGCAGAGCTCACTCACCAGAAACACAGGTTCAGACCAGAACACACCCAGCTGCTTGCTCCTGCACGCAGAGTTAATCAGGAGAGGGCTTGTTTTCAAAGCCAGCGGTAAATATTTACTAACCCATCAAACCCTTCCTTCCCCCCTTAGCAGAGTTTCCGCAGAGCACACGCAGACCATGCACTCAGCAGCAAGAAACACAACCACCACCTCCTTCAACATCAAAACGCCTCCGAGTCAAGCCAAGGGCCCACCTCACCACAAATATTTTGCAGAGGTCTGCAGACAGTTCACACGTTCAATGCGCAGAGCCGCGGCCGTGCCAACGCTGCTCCCAATTCACCCGGTGTCGTTGCCATGCGGGTCACACGCGTGCCGCGCATGCCGGGTGCCAGGGCACTGCCGGGAGGGAGCCAGGATCTGGGCCATTTGGGAGGCAGAAGCACAGCCTGATACTGCCAGCAATGGGCTCTTATCTCTCCTTTGAAGGGAGGCATCAAAAGCTAACAGGAAGCCACTAGGAAGGCGGGGAAAGGCAGCGTTGGCCCTGATGAATGATCAGAAGGCCGAGGTCAAACACGTGAAGCTTCAGTGCTCCACTCTCATTATCACACCATGGAATGTGTTCTGGGGGGCAGTCACGGCCCCCTGGAGCCCACAGCACAGACTACTGGAATTCAGCACACCCCCCTGACACCACGCGTGACGCCCCAACGCAGGAAGAAAAGGTCACAGAGGTACTTTGAGATTCCAAGTTCTCCTCCTCCCAGTTCATTGTGCCCAGTGCATAATGACAGGAGGTCTGGTTTGTTTGGCTTCCAGGTTTGCTTTCTGCCCCGAGCTTGGGAAGATCCTGTGACTCACAGACAGAACTGCAGCATAGGGATGAGCCAGCACACTCCTGGAATGATGCTGCCTACTCAATTAAGTACCAAATTCAAGCTTGGACATGGCAATTTCCCTTGTGATGGCAACACATGGTGGGAAATATTCATCTGTGATCAGCCTGCCAAATATTCCACGGCCACTAAAGAGGTACAGGCTGTGCTGGAGGAACAAACAGCAGTCACAGAATCACAGAGCATCAGGATTGGAAGGGACCTCCAAAGATCATCCAGTCCCATCCCCCTGCCAGAGCAGGATCCCCTACATCCAGTACAGGTACACGACCAGGAGGGTTTGAAACGTCAGAAAAGGAGAGACTCCACAACCCCCTGGGCAGCCCCTGCCAGGGCTCTGGCACCCTCCCTGGGAACAAGGTCCTTCTCACACTGATAGGGAACCTCCTCTGCTCCAGCTCACACCCGCTGCCCCTTGTCCTGTCTGTGGGTTCCCCTGAGCAGAGCCTGGCTCCATCCTCCTGACAGCTGCTCCTTCCAGACTTATCAGCATTAGTGAGGTCACCCCTCAGTCTCCTTTTTTCCAGCTCAAGAGCCCCAGCTCCCTCAGCCTTTCCTTAGCAGGGAGATGCTCCCACTCCATCTTCCTAAACCTAGAGGACTGCAGAGCATCACAAGAGGGGCCCTATGAGCAACATTCCCACCACAAAAAAGAGTGCTCTGTTAAACTCAGGATTCAGTTGTTTTGGGGGTTTTTGGGTTGCTTTCTAAGCATCTCATGCTTAAAGCCTCTGCTACTGCCCCAGCTAAGACACTCTGCTTTCGTCCTTATCAGGCCACAACAACTCGGCTCTTCCTCATCTCTTTGCCCAAATAAGTCTCTTCCTCCTGGGCTTTTGGGAATAGAGCCCTGAAATTGAAGCCTGGATACCAGTCTGCGTCATATTTCACTGGAAATACATTTTAATGGATTAATTGTACCGCAGTTAATGAACTTAATTCAATTACTAGCATTCCATTTAATTAAAAGTCTATTAATGGAAAGGAGGAGTCATAAAATGGAGGCTCAAGAGCGTAAGACACGGATGGCAAACACGATCAATAACGGAGAGTCACATCACTTCTCGTGAATCCGGCTTCTCCTTCCTGACCAGTTCTGGGGAGCGCAGTTCCTCACACAAACACCCGTGTTCGCCTGACGGGAACAGCTCTGCTGTGAAGGTAAGAACATTCAGTGTTTGCCTATGGCTGCCTGTGATCAGTTTATTGTTCCCCCCCGTTACAGCTCAAATCACTGTCATCGAGAGAAGCAGAACAGATTTCTTGTAGTTGCAAGCCAAGCAGCAGTAGTGAAGCGAAGACTCACTCGGGAGGTGACTCACGTAGCCCCACACGGTGAGCAACTCCGTTGCTGCTGCAACACAAAGCACTCAGCAGAGAGCTGCTAGAACCACCCCCGACTGGGATCAACCCTGAGCACCACACATAAGGGAGAGGAGACATGGAGCATCCACCAGGGCTGACTGCTCACAGAGAGACTTTTGGGGTTTCATGTCAAACCCAACGGGCTTTCGGTGAAGCCCTAATGCATGTGGTCACCAGGCACACTGTGCTCTAGGGGGAACCTGGACATGAGATGGGTGCTCTGCCAATGGCCACCCGGGAGCTCAATATGGGGCAGAGGAAAGGACAAGAGAAAAAGAGGCTTGGAAGGGTTTTCTGCACGAGTTGTCATCAAAACACCATTTTCTAAACCACGAGCACTTCCTAACCACCAACAATAACCGCAGTCAGAGGCTGGACAGAGCTCAGAGCAGCTAATTAATGTCCACGCAAACACCAGACATCGTCAGTGGAAGCACCAACCACAGCCAGCCAAACCCTCCGATCCGCTCCAACGAGTTACTGGAGTCAAGGGGATGGGAGAGTGACCAACACAAGTGACCCCGATGAAAGCCCCCGTTGGACCTGAGGGGTACATGAAGGACCTGCTCGCGCCGTGCTCACTTGTTCTGCTCAGCGCACACGGACCAGCAATCAGCCACCGCTGCACTGGCGGCCAAGATGTACTACAGGAGTAAATCCAGCCGGCTCACAGACGCAAAGGTCTTATGGAGCAGCTTGCACAGAGTGACCCCGGAACCTGCCGCCAGCCGGGTACGACTGGAATGACTGTGGTTGCAGCCAAGTGTGTTAGATCCATCATTACAGATGTGCTAGTGCTGCTAGGAAGCAATTAGGATTAAAATTGTTCTGGTAATTCCATCAAACCCCCTCCCCAATGGGATTCAGTTCTGCTCCTCTGCAGGGAGCAGGCTGCGCACGAGACACCTCACCTCTCTGGGTGCCAAGTGACACCCTGCACTGTCCTGAGGGAATCACAGAGGAAGAAGGGTCCCACCGTCACAGCACACGTCACAGCATCCCAGAGCGTTAGGGATGGGAACGGACCTCACAAGATCGCCCAGTCCCACCCCCCGGACACAGCAGGATGCCCTAGGTCCAGTCGCACATGGACATGCCCAGATGGGTTTGAAACGTCTCCAGAGAGAGAGACTCCACAGCCCCCCTGGGCAGCCCCTGCCAGGGCTCTGGCACCCTCCCAGCGCGCACAGGAGGAAGGGCCTTACTGCACAAACCTGAGCAGGCCGACTACAAAACTGTATCACCGAGAGGGGGTGAGCACAAAACGCCAGCTGCAGTCACAGTGCAGCAGGAGGTCGGGGATTGCTCGCAGCAAGTGCTAACAATTAGCTCATCGTCTCCACACCGAGCACTCGCAAGGAACAAACCCATACCCAAGACCTGCAACAAACCACAGCCCCCAGAAAGCACAAAGGAAGGCAGCCCTTCCCTACTGAAGGGTCACCCACCCACCCCGTGATCCTGGCAAAGCTGCACTACAGCACATTCTACCAGCCTGACATTTAGGAGCAGCTCTTCCCTTGCAGTTTCAACCTCATTTGCAAGGGCACCCATGGAGTAACAACAGCAGAACTGGGGACTAGCGGCATCGATTCTAAAGCAACACTGATGTGGGCAACAGAGAGCTCCACAAAAACAAAACAGAGCAGGGAAAAGGTAACAGCAGTGCCCAGGCAAGAACAGGGGAAGAGCTCAGCCACTTCCAGCTGGTCACAGGTGAGATGAGTGTCCTCACTTGGAACCTGCCTGGACATGCTCCTGTGCCACTTGGTCTAGGTGGTCCTGCTCTGGCAGGGGGACTGGACTGGATGACCTGTCGAGGTCCCTTCCAAGCCCTAGCATTCCGTGACCTCACTTCACTTGAGAAGAGCAAACTGCTGCGCGCACGGCAGAGCCAGGAGCTGGCAGTCCAACCGGCTCTAGGAGCGGTTAGACTCCATCACCAACAGGCTGCCACCTTGGGGTGCTGCTCGTGGCAAGGCTGGGCAGACACAACCACGATGCACAGAAAGGCCTCTACAGCATCACAGACACGCAAGGACAAAGACACTCGCTGCACGAGCACTGTTCTTTGTGGGGCAGAGCTCAATCTTTGGACAGATGGCTCCGAGGACAGATCAGCCTCTGCCTAACACCAGTCCGTCGGCTGCCACGCTACCTGGAGAAACACCGTGTGAGAGTGCCACGGTACCCAAGACAGGCTCTGTTGTGATAATGACCCACTCAGACAAGCAAGTCTTGACCACAGCTGTCTCTGTGCCACCAAGAAAGGCTCACAATCTAACGCTGGGGTCATCACTAGGCACCCAGGACTCCACAGGTGCTCACTCAAGTAGCTGACATTCAACAGCTGGGCCCCGTTTCAGCCAGCTCCCAGCTCATTCTACTCAATGGCACCGCCCGGTGACTCGGGGACTCACGGGCACATTGCAAAGGCTTGGTGCTCCGAGAGTCAGGTAGCACTTGGTTGAGACAACAGAATCATCCCGAGCGCTCGCAGCGCTGCCTTTTGCCAGAGCAGGGGCTTGGCAGCTCCCTCTCAATTAGAATCCAACCCATCCTTCACCCTTCCACAAGCGGTGACACTTCACGCAGTAACAGAGCGAGGAGAAGGGCAAAGACACACAACCAGCAGAGCTGCTGGCATATCCTGCATGGCTCAGATGCCATCCATGGCTGACAGTGCCTCCCAGATGGCTCCTGAGAAGCAACAGATCCCAAACTCACTTACCCACACGTAAAGCTAAAACAATTAGAGGCAATTGTGAGACATGAAGCGTTCAAGCCCACGAGCTCCCTGGTCACCCCCTGAGTGCTCAGCAA
Organism: Rhinopomastus cyanomelas; assembly: GCA_013400115.1. Lineage (NCBI taxonomy): Eukaryota > Metazoa > Chordata > Aves > Bucerotiformes > Rhinopomastidae > Rhinopomastus > Rhinopomastus cyanomelas. The sequence continues at coordinate 481,417 of VXBP01002354.1, forward strand.
CGCCCCATTATTTTAATGCCAGGTAATTGCATGTTCAGCCATGCTAACACCAACGACTAATTAGAGCTAGCAGTCTCCAAAACACCAACACAGAAGCCAGCGAGGCGCTGCAGCCACGGCAGCGAGGGTCTAAGCACAACGCGAGCTGCACTAAGACAGATTTTAAACACATGAATGAGGCGACCGAGCTGGCTGGTGGCTGGCAGCTCACTGTGAGAGCCACAGCAGTGACCTACCTGGCAGGGGAGAAGCCTCGCTGTCCAGTGCTCATCCCACCACAGGCCACGAGCTCAGGCCATCCAGAACCTTCCAGGAAACAAAGACAAGGCACGTCTGAGGTCCAGTGAGGAGCCAAACCAGAGGTCAGCAACAGCAGAGCTTTAACCTGAGCTGGAGACCCGGGGGAACTGAACCTCTGGGGTGGAGCTTAATAGGCAGGTGGGGCTGGGACACAGGTGGGGCTGGTCAGAGTCACCAGTGCCTGCAGGTGCCCTCAGGCTCTACCAACCCCATTTTGTGCCCAGAAACACTACTATGGGTCTTCTACATTATGGCTCAAATTAGATATAAATGTTGTTGCTTGGCCACCTCAAGTCCTGCTCCTGAGGGCTATGTCAACTGAGTGAGTACCAAGACTTCAACAGCAGATTCAGTTCAACCCCCGTGTATGTTTATACAAATCTTCCCTGGGCTGGACTTTCATGTGGGTCTGGAAACCCTTCAGCATCAGCTGTGGTCAGAAGGATGGAGGAGACTGTACTTCTGGGAATGGAGTTTGTACCCGAAATTCCCCAGTTCACTGGGTTGGCCCAGTGAATTTACTGCTAGAAACCAGTAAAGCACCTGTAGCCAACCTATTCTGTACAGTACCTGTAGTCACAGCCTGGAGCTTTCTTACACAGCACTGGGGTTCCACACCAGAGCTGGGGACAGGATCGTCGATAAAACAGCTACAAAGGCAAACCTCAGCACCAGTTTTTGTTTCCTGAGGTGAAGGATGAGCCCAGTAAGACACAGACAGTTTGTTGTTTCAGGAAAAGCTATCAGCACTCCTGCCCTTTCTTCTGCTAAGTGGAACAGCACCCCGACTCCTAGCTCTGGCAAACCACGTCAGCTTTTCAGGGACGATGACTTAGCTGGACAACAAAGCCTCAGGCACCCTAACCTGGATTTCCATTGACTATTACTTTCTCAGAATCACAGAACTACTGAGGCTGGAGAAGCCCTCTGAGCCCAGGCAGCCCAGGCAGCACCTCACATCCTCCGCCAAGGCTGACCTTCATGACTTCAGAGGTGGATCAACACTTTTCAAGGCGACTGCTGTAGACCAGAAATAAAGCAGCGGAGAGCAGCGGGTCTCCTGCGCCTCCCTTCTTGAGAAACAGGGGGGGGTTTGAAGCCTTTCTGTAGCCAGCTCAACAGCCGCCACCTCGCCTCTCCCGGCCACAGCCCACAGGCAATGAGCAGCCTCTTCCTGCGGGGCTCCGCTGGCGGGCTGACTCGAGCCCTCCCTCCCGGTGGGTATTTCACATTCCAGGCTGCGTTACAGCCCTCGCAGCGCCAAGCCAGCAGCCCTGCCACTTAGCCAGGATAAATAAGAGGCCCTGCTGAGAAGTGAACAGTGTGCATTCAGCAAAGGTCCCCCCTTGGCAGCCTTCCCCGAGCATTTCCACTAGTGCTGGGGATCTGGGGCTGGGATTTTCAGTTGCGGGTTTTTAAAGAGCCAGTTTCCAGTTAATCCTTGTCTGTCCCGTGGAGCTCCTGCGTGAAGCGTTTCAACGCGACGACGCAGGGTGTGCTGCAGTTGGTCGTATTGAATCCCGAGGAACGCCGCTGCCTTGCCCCAACAGGAGGGCAGGGATTGCTCGAGTGTGTGCGTCGGGTCTGCAGGGTATGTTTTATTCAAGGTTTGAGCAATCAGAAAAGCTCAGCAGCACAATGAGGGGCTTGCTCCCGCTGTGCACGAGCTTTAGGAAACCTCCCGCGGACTTCCGGATCTTGTCCTGATTCACCGGTTGCACAGGGAGGAATTTACCACGCGGCGTCCACCGCGGCGCTCTTGGAAAAGACGCGGCTGAACAGACGTCCCCCGTGGGGGAATGCGTTCCTCTCACGCCCGGGGTGCGGGCCCTGGGAAAAGCCGCAGCTCCGAGCCTGCCAATGAGGGCAGCCTTGGCTGAGGACCCCCATCACAGGGCCTCCTTTGCCTTTGCAGGCCAAGGACTGGGAAGTTAAGCCAAGACTTGTAATCTTTGCAAACTTGACCAAGACTTCTGATTTTAGAGGAGGAGTTAAAGCTGCTTAGAAGACAACAGCAGATGGTCCAGAAAACACTGGGTTTCCAGGCCCCATTAATCGCTCTCTATTCATAGAACCATGGAATGTTCTAGGCTGGAAGGGACCTCCAGAGGTCATCCAGTCCAGCCTCCCCACACAGGGAGCCTAGGTCAGGCTGCTCTGAGCCTCATCAAGCCTGACCCTGAATGGCTCCAGGGATGGGGCTCCCACCACCTGCCCGGGCAGCCCATTCCAGCCAGCAGGGTGCCCAGGTGGCCAAGAAGACCAGTGGCATCCTGGCCTGCATCAGGAATGGGGTAACCAGAAGAAGGAGGGAAGTGATGGTGCCCTTGTGCTCTGCACTCGTGAGACCCCACCTTGAGGACTGGATTAAGTTTTGGACACCACAGGATCTGAAGGACATTGAAGGGCTGGAGTGGGACCAGAAAAGGGCAATGAGGTTGGGGAGAGGGCTGGAGAACCGGGGCTGTGGAGAGTGGCTGAGGAAACTGGGGCTATGGAGTCTAGAGAAGAGGAGGCTGAGAGGAGACCTTCTTGCTCTCTACAGCTGGTGCTGGGCTCTTCTCCCAAATTCCTAATGACAGGATAAGGGGAAGTGACCTCAAGCTGCATCAGGGGAGGGTTAGATTGGAGCTCAGGAAGAAGTTATTTTCTGAGAGAGTGGTTGGGCACTGGAACAGGCTGCCCAGGGAGGTGGTGGAGTCCCCATCCCTGGAGTAGCTGGACCCCTTGAGCAACAGCAAACCCAGCAATGTCTCATCTTTCTTAAAGAGTTGGGCAGAAGTTAGCATTGAAAAGAGCTTCTTTCCTAGATTTTGGACATCCTCACCCAAGGACCATTTGTTCCCTGCACACCTGTCCCACTGAGGGAACTGGAAGCAAAACCATTTTGGAGGGGCTGTTAACCAGAAATAACGTCCATAAAGAGGTTCTTGTGGCACATTTACTGAGTGGCCGAACTGACGGTCTGGCACCCACCCTGGGATCACTTCATCTTGTTCTGCTCCCGGGGAAGGGGAAAGGAGCCCAAAGCTGTAGGACACAGACCCGTGCTGTTGAAGGAGGATCAGAGGGGCTGAACACGCTCGGCACCCCATTAGAGTGCAGGAACAAAAGCTGTGTGAAACACGGAGACCTTAACAACACAGAGGAGCAAGGTGTGGCAGCGCAGTGGGAGACCGCCGTGCCAGCGCTCAGCCGCCGCACAGCTCCTGCCGCTTCCCCCTTGCTCTCTGCCTTGTTGTTCCAAGGCAGCAGATAAGCAGCAGAGTGAAGAGGCTGTTTATCATCCACTCCCCGTCGCTGGCAGGAGGTTAACAGAAGGGTTCACATATGTGTCACTGTGGAACTTCTTTCAAAACAGAACCGCGCTGGCGCAGCAGGCAGGGGTGGCTCAGCCCCCAGCGCGGCAAAGGAACGCTGCGCTTCCCAGCAACGGTCCTGCTCCCCACCACGCGCGGCTCCCATCCATCAAGGCAGCTAACCAGACGAGAAGGTGAGCTGCGTCCAGGCAACACCGACCGGTGTTTGCTGGGGAGAACACAAATAGGCACCGGTGCCCTAGAGGACTTGCCGTGGCCACTGCCGTGGGCTCCGTTTAAACTGGAAAGCTGGTCCGAGCTAATTAGCAGCGGTGAGCGAACGCCTGTAAATCACAGCCGCAGTGGGAGCGCCGCGCTCGTCGCCGCGCTCTTCCATTTCAGTTGTGAGGGGCTGTCTATCCCTGGCTGTAAATCACAGCTAGAACTGCACCGTCGCACGGCTCCTGGCGCTGATCACGCAGCCCCGCGGCCGATCAGGAGCGTTTCCGAGTGCTGGTGGCGCAGGCTCCTGCACTAATGGCATTTCTGGCTTAGAGGAACGTTGCTTGGAGCCACAATTAACTTGGAAGGAAGGGCTGGTAACGGCCGTGTATCGCCCGCGATGCAGATGCTGCATGATAAGCAAATCAGAAAATAAATCCACTCAACCCTTGCAATTTGATTTACTGACACAAGGACATGAAAAACTCAGGTTCCAAGGCCAGAAGAGGAGGCAAAAACCCTTCTTGGACAATGTTGTCTCTCCCAGGGTAGCAGTTCACCAGCCTTGTGTGCCAAGGAAGAGACTGCAGGTAGCCAACCTCCGCCATCCTCCCAGCCAAAGAGCCTGCTGCTTGGCTGCATCTGTCCTTTCTCTGCAAACCAACTGCAGCCCCCATTCCCAGGCAACACAAAGACATAAACTTTGCATAGCTTTGGTGTTATTGGTCCAACAGTGCTGGAGAAGGGACGTAAACCACTGCTCCCCTGGAAAATATCCCTCTTCAGAGGAGCAAGAGCAAATTTACTCCTTGCCTACAGCAGGTGTTACCCTGAAATCTCAAACAAAAGTATTTAAAATGCTATAAAAGTAATGATTTGTAAGTTTTTATAGGGTTTTCTGCATAAATGATATTAAAATATTTTGCTCCTGCACCTGCCTACTCTCCACATTAGCATAATTATTCGTATCTTAACAAACACATCGGTGGCATTTGGTGCTGCGAGAAGACAAATAGGAGCTTTAGCCATCTGTAAGGCATCTGACAGGCATCTCCCATCTTCTAATTATGAAAAAATTCTCAAAAAAGAGAAAAAGTGAGTCACAGACTCACAGAACATGAGGGACTGGAAGGGACCTTGAAAGATCATCCAGCCCCATCCCCCTGCCATAGCAGGGTCCCCTAGATCCAGCAGCACAGGAACGTGGCCAGGAGGGTTTGAAATGTCTCCAGAGAAGGAGACTCCACAACCCCCTGGGCAGCCCCTGCCAGGGCTCTGGCACCCTCCCAGCACACACAGGAGGATCTGGTTTAAGGCTGAACATGTAGAGTGGGGTTGGTGGTTGGACTTGATGATCCCAAGAGTCTTTTCCAGCCTGAATGATTCTATGATTCTGTGACTCTGTGTCTCTCAGAACTGGTGTCTAACCCTCTGAAGGCACCTAAAACAGACAAGTACTTTAAGATGTGACATTTGGGGCCTGTTACTTTGCAAACAAGAACAGCTCTGTAATGGGCACAGCAATGCAGAGCCTGAGATCTTGTAAGTCGGCCTCTGACGCAGAGCTCGGTGTCAGCAGCCAGTTCCTGGAACCCTTGTCTACTCCAGAACTACAACTCCCCACGAATACTCTTGATGTAAACAGAGCACAATCCAATGGAAAGAAAAGCCTGTTTCTCCTTCTTTCATTGCTAATTAAAAAGGGCTTTTTGAGCCAGAAGGAAAAGTTCTCTTCGCTATTTCATTTAACCACAGACACTTGTTGCTGTTTACCTGCTGTCAACCAAAGGGGTCAAGCTCTGAAGACAGTCCAACATGACAGTGGCTGCTCTCCAGCCCTCATCCCCCAGTCTGCAGCTTCAGGGGGTTACTGTGGCCAAACTGTAGGACCCTGCCCTTGGCCCTCTCAAACCTCATATCGTTGACCCAGCCTGTCCAGATCTCTAGGCAGCACCCTCCTCCCTGCCAGCAGATCACCACTGCCCCCTAACTTGGTGTCATCCACCATGACTTGACTAAGGGTAGACTCGATCCCCTCATCCAGGTCATCAGTAAAGATGCTGAATAGAACTGGGCCCAGTGTTGATCCCTGGGGGCACCACTGGTCACTGGACACCAACGGGAATGGGGCACCATTCACAACCACCCTCTGTGCCCGGCCATCCAACGGGATGGGCACCCACCCAAGCCAGGGGCTGCCAGCTTTCCCAGCTGAGCCCTTCCAAAGGACTGTTAGTCTTTGAGTCTATAAAGGTGGAACCCTTTGCTGAAGCCAAGCTCCCCTTCCATGTGTTCAGCCTCTCAAATGCCTGTTCCTACCAAAACTAGTCTTTTCAGAGTTTAAAGCTAGAAGTTTGCAGTGCTCCTGGCCATGCACTAGCACAGACCCACACTGGAGAGCACAACCTGAAGGCCCAGAGCCAAGGGAGCTCCCCTCCCACACGCTCGGATCTGCGCGGCCCTGCACCTCACCTGCTCCACGCGGTGCTGTGCATTGTTCAGCTGCTCTGGCTCAGCTGAAGATTCTGAGGATGTTTTCATACAAAATCAGCCCACAAAGGCAATTTTAGATCCAAACCAAGTAGAGTTTTTTAAAACAAATGAGTCTTGCCTGGCAACAGCAGGTATGACTTTCACGAGAGTGACGCCAACTGAATTCCGAGTGCAGTCATCCCTAAATATTTTCCCGACCTCTCCAGAACCTGGCAGGGTTTGCTGAGTGCTCCCACACACACGTCTCACCTACGCAGAGCCAAGGTGTTTGGGGTGAGCACAGGCACACGCTGTCATCCTCCCCTACCCTCACGGCTCCCACGGCAGTCGCAGCGCAGTTCCAAGGCAGTGTACGATCAGTGCCGGGCACAAGTGGCCGCTTGGTGTGACAGATGTGACAGAGCACACCCACGACTCCTCACTCCCGCAACTCGCTGTCCGCTTGTGGTGCTGATTAGGGAAGCGAGCAAGTGTGGCAGGGGTCTGGTGGGAGACAAAGGAAGAGTAGGAGTGCACAGTGCTCTTGGTTTCCAGACAGGTTAAGAGTAGCTGAGAGGGGCTGTGAGAGGCCGTAAGATCAGAGCAGGTCTATGGGCAGGACTGGGGATTTCTTTTCCTCCCTCTGTCCCAGTTGCCCAGTACAGCCTGTGTCCTTGAGCCCCTCTTGTCACACCCCACAGCCCTGCCAGCCCTCTCAGAAGGCTTCCTTCAGGATGCCATCAGACATGCTCATCGTGCTGCAGCATCTTGGCGGTTGGAGAGGGCAGGAGAGGATGCTCCTGAAGATACTGGAGTATCAGGAGTGGAGGCAGAACAGTGACGGCTCTTCCCACAACGCAGCAGAGCTACCGCCACCTCCAGCATCTTGCTCCTCCCAGCAGCAGCCCTTCTCGTTACCACAAATTGGCCGTGCCGCAGGAGGTGACAGGCCGGGCCAGCCCGGCTCCCCTCGGCTGAGGACGACGCAGGGAATCACTACAGACGAATTATCCTTGGAACGCGAAAGACACATCAGCAGGGGAGAGTGCCGGCTGCAGAACGAGCAGCCACCTGGGGAGAGACGACTCGCAAGAGACGGCCACCCCTTAACTGGAGGCAAAGGGCTGCAGCGTTGTCTTCATCATCCAATCACGCGCACTGCCGAACGCCGTGCACAGAGCACCGGGACTTGAACCGAACAGGTGAGCAACTTGCCTAAGTGCCTGTTCCCACCAGGCTCTACCGTGCCTGGAGCGCATCAGGATTTGGCTTTCCTCAGCGTTCAGCCCGGGCTCCCTGCGTAAAGCAGAAGGAGAACCCTACATGATTTACTAACAGCTGTCAGGTGGAGCCCCCAACCTTCAAAGCTGGCAGGTTTCAGGCAGACTTGTTCCTTTTCTCTGATGATCCTGCATCCTTCTGGCCCTGTTGCGTAACTGCTGAGCCAAAGGGATGCGCCAGGAAAGATGTGTCTTCAAGCAAAATCAGACCCCCCCAAGTACCCGTCTGGGGGCTGGCTGGATTCGCCGCGTAAAGGCCACCCATCAACAGGAAGTGGTCAGGTCTAGCTGCTCACAGGGGAGAGGGTCTTTGTTTAGAAGGCAACACACCGGGGGGAAGTGGAGAAGAAGAGCCTCACGGTGGAGGCCCAGGGGCAGCAGGCTGGCAAGGCAGGCGTGTGCACCTCAGACAGCGCTCTGAAACAGCAGTGACCTTATTAGTGCTGCCTGCTGATCAGCCACATCCCGACACGCTCATTCTCCCACAAAAGAAACCTCAGCTGTCACTGTACTTCCCTTTGTTATGCTAATCAACATCAAAGAGGAGGCTGCTGGCTTCCAATCGGTGCTGCTTGCTAGCCAGTAATCAATCTCTCCATTTATTTTTGCACGTGGACAAACACAGGAAGACACTGAGTTCCTCCAGCCATTACTCATTAAATCAAAGAGCCCCCACCCTGTCCTGAGATGAAAGACACCTCCCTCCCTTGTTCGAAAACACCTCCCTGTTTGAAATTCATAACCCGAGTTGAGAACAAGCTTTGGCGGCTTCAGATTCCTCCTTCCGAAACTTTTCCTGAGTTTCTGAAGCTCTGTAAAGTACAAATTCATTTGTGAATCCTAAATAAAAGACTAATCTCTCGGTTGTGACGCCTCTTGCTCAGCAGAATTCTTTGAACACCCATTTCATGACTGTGGTGGCAGCGTGGGACTGATCCGCTCGCTACGGAACGCCGGAGTCAACTCAAAGGCGTCTCTGCACCGGCTCCTGCACGCCGAGGAAGCGGGCTTGAGGAAGGCACCCTTCTGCTGTCTTCACCGGGTGCTTACAGCAGCCTACTGAAAATACAGCCACAGTGGGGACTGACCTGCTGGAGAGCGGCACAGGAGAAAGGGACCTGGGGGTCCTGGTGGCCAGCAGGACGGCCAGGAGCCAGCAATGGGCCCTGGTGGCCAAGAAGGCCAACAGTGGTATCCTGGGGTGGATCAGAATGGGGGTGGTTAGCAGATCAGAGAGGTTCTCCCCCACTACTCTGCCCTGCTGAGACCACAGGTGGAATCTCTGCAGAGCTGCTGCAGAGAGCCCAGTGCAGAGCCCCAGGGATGATGGAGGGAGGGGAGCATCTCCCTGCTGAGGAAAGGCTGAGGGAGCTGGGGCTCTGGAGCTGGGAAAGAAGGGGCCTGAGGGGTGACCCCGTGGATGTTGATCAATATGTGAAGGGTGGGTGTGAGGAGGATGGAGCCAGGCTCTGCTCAGGAGCACCCAGTGACAGGACAAGGGGCAGCGGGTGTGAGCTGGAGCAGAGGAGGTTCCCCATCAGTGTGAGAAGGACCTTGTTCCCAGTGAGGGTGGCAGAGCCCTGGCAGGGGCTGCCCAGGGGGGTTGTGGAGTCTCCTTCTCTGGAGACATTTCAAACCCACCTGATCATGTTCTTGTGTGACTGGATCTAGGGGATCCTGCTGTGGTAGAGGGATTGGGACTGGATGGTCTTTGGGGGTCCCTTCCAGTCCCTAATGGTCTGTGACTCTGTGATCAGTTCATCTGGTCTAGGTGCAAAAGCACCTCCAGATAAAGATTAACTCCTTTCCTAATGAAATACTGGTTCTGATGGCCCCAAGCACAGAATCCTGCAGACCTACCTGCCTTGGACTGACTGCAGTGGACAGAGGGTTCTAGCCATGGCAGAGGCAAACTGCTCTTTCACAGAATCAGAGGACATTAGGGACAGGATGGACCTCAACCCCCCCACCACAGCAGGATCCCCTAGATCCAGCCGCACACGGCCAGGCGGGTTCCTACTAACAGCTGGGGCTGGCTGTACAAGCACTCAGTTTGGGCTGGAATTCTCCACTTTCTTATTTGAAAGATGCCTCTCAGGATTAGTTCATCTGCTTCTGAAAATAAAGAGTGAGGAAAACAGCTTTTCCCCTTGGTAAGGGACTTGCAGCGCCCTTTCCTTCCGTCACTGGTGTCATCTCTCGGTTTGAGAGGCGGCAGAGGTTCCTGTGCCTGTCAGGGGTGGACCTTTCGCCTTCCTGTTGAAAGCCACCTCAGCCTGACGGCGACAGACTGGAACCTGCAGCTGGCCTGTGCTCAGCGGATAATTACTGCTCCCAGGATCCACACATTACGGCTCAGTGCCACCGCAGGTCAGGCCAGGCGGGTGGCTAGCTGAGGAGAAGCCACGTGCTTTTCACCTTCTCCCAGCAAGAGGAGATCAAACGATGGAGGGGTTAAGGCATGCAGCCAAGCATGGCAGGTACGGCCAGTACATTGTGGCCAGCACAGCCTGAAATAGGCAGTCTTGGGCCACTTCAGAGAGGCAAGGGCTTGGAACAAAGACAGATGGGGAGGGGGCACGTCCACGAGGAGATCTGTGCTGCACCCTGGGGCTGAGGATTTAAAAGGCAGTTGGTTGCCAGAGAGGGAGAAAGCGGAAAGCAGCAGCGCAGAGGGGCTGGGAATGGGGAGCAAGAGCCTGCAACAGCAGAACAAAGACGAGAGCACCGAGTGAAATAACACTCCTGGAAACCATTTAAACTCACAACTAAGCGTTCAAGGGTAAAGCATCTCAGCTTGTGTCAGGTGTTTGCAAACACTCTCCGTCACCATTAATCCCATCAGTTAATTACACAGTGAGGCCTTTCCTTATTAGAAGTGACAGCAGAACGGGATGGGAGGAACTTGGGAAACCTCAAGGAAGCACTGAAACAGCCTCCTCAGCACCTGAAGGCAGCGCTGAGCTCTGGCAGGGATGGCTGAAGTGCGCTGCTTGCTGACAGAAGTGCTCAGACTGCACCTCCCGGACCTTCTGACTGTGAATTCCATCACAGCCACTTGCTGGCTCCCACAAGGTGCCAGCCTGGGAATTCTGCCTCGGGTAGATGGCTCCAGTGAGGACCAGCAGTGAGCCCTCAGAAGAACAGCTGCGATGGGACACAGGGGAACCCCATGAGCAAACATGAAGGAAGAGAAGAGGAGCCACAGCGAGGCAAACTGGGATAGAACACGGGCAACGCTGAGTGAAGGTATTTGAACAACCGTGCCTCCAGTCTGCAAGGAATTCTAGAGGTGGAAGCCCCATCACGTAGAAATGGTGACACAATGGTTTCCTGAGCAAAGCTCTGCCAAGATGAGAGGCTTTCGCAGAGTATGTGGAAGTGAGAACTGCCATTTACATAACATTTTATGCTAATGGGGTCATATTTTTCATGGCAGCAGCAAAATCAATTCCTGAGGTGCACCTGAAGACAACCTAACAGATCATTTCCATTTCCCCATGATAAACCATCACGCTGTCTAGCTGGGTCTAGCTGCCTTAGGTCCTGCACCGTGCTAGGGATGTGTTCTACGCTTACCTAGCCCTGGGTACTTTCACAATGAAGCATCGTGTTCTGTGACCCCCCCACGTCTAATCTTCATGATCATAACTAACAGGCTAAACACCAGAGGAGCCACTCTTCTCTCCTTCCGTCCTCGTAAGCACCGTCAGCTGGATTTAGAGCCGCTGCTCTGGCTCTGTTGGAGCAGGTACAGTCACAGACTCGCCGGAATCGCGTTCCTGCACGCCCAGCACATGCTCCTCCTCAAACGACGGCTCCGGTGGTGCAGCAGGAGCATGCGTTTCCACCTCCTTCCTGATTCTGCAGCGTTGCCTCTGCAGCCCGCAGGCTCGCGGCACCAACTGCAAACCATGGTCTGAGAGCTCAAGACGCTCAGAAGAGCGATGACCACCTGCTGCTTCTCTGACACTGTAGTGAACCACTGCAGCCACCCACCAAGAGCCCACAAACTCTTCCCTGAAGATAAAACATTCAGAAACCCAAAGCCTGGGGCTGTGGCAAATGTTCCACAGGGTTGTTCTAAATGTGCATCCTCCCCGCACCCCAGCACCCTCAGCACAGGAAGAAGATGCCCCTAGCTGATCAGCGCAGCCGTTGCTGATCCCCTCAACTGAAGGGAATTAGTAGGGTTTGAGTAACCAAGGGGAATACGTCAGACAGTCCCTGCTACTTTGAGTAAGAAGAGCAGCTTTCTTTTTCCCAGCGGGGTGAAGGCAAATTGTGATGTAGAACTAACTCCAGCCATTTCTCCTTCCAAATGTGATAACCAGGAGGCTGTGTGCACCTACCCATGACTGGACGCCGCAATCTCTAGGTGCTAAGGACCACGGAGAGCCTGCTTAGCGCACTCCAGCGCAGCGAGCAGCAGTGCATCTGGGGTGGGGACCAGATTGCTCCTGGTTTCCCACCATTCATGCCGAGTCTTGGTTTGTGCTCTGTGTTTTCTTCAGGGTGCCAATACGAACCTTCTGGTGGTTCCTACTGCTTTGTCCAGGTCGAAGCAGCAAGTGCCGCTGCCTCACAGAAGCACCGTGGGCGCGCCAAGTCTCCCGTGACACCCTGAGCTGCGGCGGCAGCTGTACCTGCGCGCCTGCACTCCTGTGCACCGCAGCCAGAGCTGGTGTTTCTGTGGGGATCAATTACAAATACCAACAGGAGATGCATCCTGCATGTGACTGCCGTGCTGATGGATCTGGGAATGATTAGTTGCCATAGCGATGGCTTGGCTGGAGACTGCTGGGAGAGAGTAGTCAAAGAAGAGAGGAGGCTGTGTTCTGCATGTACAGTCAGCTTAATTAATCTTGACATCATGCAGAACAGAGCAGGAGTCCCCTGAAAGAACTTTCTCTGTGAGGCATTTGTTGTGTCCTTGAACACTGCAGTCAGAAGGAAGCCACTCAGAAACGTTTTCTCTCTGCTAAAGCTGATTTTTTACTTAATGAGAGGCTTTTTTTACAACTTCTTTTTAATTTGGGATCCTACATGTGAACGTAAAGTCACTGAAGCAAATGGCTTCACTCCAGAATTGTCACTTGAACAGTCTGTCCTGGTTGAATAAGATCAGCCTGTACTTTTGCAGGCTTAAGGAACACTTCAAACACGCAGCGACTACTACTTTCATGTTTTCATTGTGTAGCTGACAGACAAGGCAAGTGATTTCTTTCTGATCTAAATACAGAGGCTCAGGAAAACAGAGCACTCAGAGTATGGAACAACAGAATATGGTGGTGTGAAGAACAGGAGACACACGGGGACTCCATTAACTCCATCCCTGTTGAATGCCTCTAGGACACCCATTCATCTGTTTGCATTGTAACTCACAAACGTCCCATTAGAAGTGAAAATACTACAGATTCCTCTTAGGTTTTTGAGTCTCACATGAATACAACCCCGGGTCTTTCACAGTCCTGGCTCTTCGTTTAATAAGATAAAGGTAGCACCCACTAGAAGTCCCGATGTGTTCATCCTCTGTGCTCAAGGTCTACTCCTGACAGAGCCCCAAGGCAGAAAACAGGATGTTCTGGCCGCTGCACAAACTGCTCAGACACACTAAAGCATCTTCACTGCTGCCAGGCTGACATGACTGGAGCGTGTCCAGAGGAGGCCACTACAGTGATCAGGGGGAGGGAGCATCTCTTGTGTGAGGACAGGCAGAGCTGGGGCTGTGCAGCCTGGAGACAAGAAGGCTTCTGGGGGCACCTTCTTTTGACCTTCCAGTACCTGAGGGGGCCTCCATGAAGGCAGGGAAGGTCTTTTCAAGAGGGTTTGTACAGACAGGACAAGGAGCAGCTGGGAAAGGAGAGAGTGAGGCTGGATATTACAAAAAGGCTCTTCTCTGTGAGGGCGGTTGATGGTTGGACTGGGCTGCCCAGGAGGTGGTGGGGGCCCCATCCTGGAGTCATTCAAGGTCAGGCTTGACGAGGCTGTGAGTGGCCTGACCTAGGCAGAGTTGTCCCTGTGTGGGGAGGTTGGACTGGATGACTTCTAGAGGTCCCTTCCAGCCTAGAACGTTCTCTGCTTATTAGTCTCAAGAAGTCACGAGCACCTGTGAGCACCAACACTGTACTGATACCGGTAACTAAGTCTGTGGATTGCACTACTCTCGAGTGAGCCACGGGACATAAAGCGCTTGAGGCCATGGTGCAGGGGTCGGGGAGCTGTTGGGATGAGGGCTGGACTCGATCATCCTGGAGGTCCCTTCCAACCAGGGTGAGTCCGTGGTTCTATGCCACGCCAGCCTCGCATCTCTTAACAGCGAAAACCCCTGCACACACAGCACCCCCACGCCGGTCGGGGGGAAATGCTGAGGTGCCTGCAGCTTCACGTACCTTCAGAACCAGTACTTGCTTCACTGGTTCATCACCAGCTCTAACCCTGCTCTCCAGTACAAGTATCATTTGGACCTTTCAGACAAGGCACACAAATACTCTCCACACCTCCCTCTACCACAGGGAAGGCTGCGCATGGCTGCAAGTCTGTCCTTCAGCTGTCTGCCGACTAACTCCAGAAGAGCACAGCATCTCTCTTCCAGGAGACACTCTGTTTTCTGAGAGAGCTCAGGAGGAAAGCTGTGCATACCAAGACACTAGGATTCGGTGGAAAGTCCAACACCAAGCATGTGATTGGGTTTAATATTGAGAAAAACCCCCAAGTCAGCGTGAGACTTGCTCGGGCACTGAAGAAGTAACAACCAGTAAGGCCCCTCTGACACTCCATTCTGATGCCAGTGACGACAGCAGTGCTGCTCCATGAGAGCAAACCCTGACATCTCCTGCTGTCTGCCAGACATGGTGCCAGGGCTGGCCACAAACTGCCTCAGCTGGCATCCACAAGCCGACGGAAAAGCTTGCAGCGCTCTTACATGGAGTCTCAGAATATCCCTCCCTATATATTGATCAACATTCACGGGGTCACCCTCAGGCTCCTTTTTTCCAAGACCAAGAGACTCAAGGAGACCCAGCTCCCTCAGCCTTTCCCCAGCAGGGAGACGTTCCACTCCCTTTGTCATCTCTGCGCAGCAGCCCTGTGTCTTTCTGGAACTGAGGGGCCCAGAGGAGCTGGACACAAGGTTCCAGCTGTGGTCCCAGCAGGGCAGAGCAGAGGGGGAGGAGCACCACTCTCGATCTGCTAGCCACAGCCCTTCTGATTGTGAGACCAAGAATTCCTGGCCGATCTAAACCCATCTGTTTTCACCACCAGGCTGTTTTCTGCTCAGGAATTACTAGAAAGCACTCAAAACCACATCTACAAACATGTATTCTGGATCAGCCTCGGTGCTGTAGTTCTGTCTCCGCCTTCGTGTCACCTGGACCTCTCATTTCCATCTTTTAGCCCCTTCTTCCTCGTGTCTGCAGCTGCTCAGACCCTTCTCCTTATTAGCATCATCTTCCCTTGGATTATGCAGTCTTACACCGATGAGTTACTGCAGCTCGTAGGAGTTTACTGGAATGACTAGGAAAGGACCTGCTTGTTGAGCAACGGGGCAGCCTTTCCTGGGAGCCCTCCGTCAGCGCCCCGGAAGGCGCGTCCTGCCTCTCGCACAGATCTCCTCCTCGCATCTCGGCACTTCAGCTGGATGCATGGCATTCATTGTATTCTACTTTTTAATATCCCCTAACATATTCCCCTCCATTTTCCTTCCACGGAAACAAAGGAAATGAGTAAAAATTGCTCATAAAACTCTGAACAGATATAAAAACATCCCCAGCTGTGACCCTCGGCTAGGAACGGGCTTGGGCGGCTTCCTCCAGCCAAACGTACGACATGTCAGCTTCGCAGACGCAGAGAGTGAGAAAGGAAAGAAGATAAGAAAGTCAAATAAAGGACTGCCTGAGAAACTTAATTTAACTTGGAGATAATTGTATCATCCCCGCATCTTAGCCGCAGTAATTTGACATGCCTGGGGACAGAAACGCAGCCCCAGTAATGAAATGAGATGTAAAGATAGACGCCGACGCTTCCCAGGCTCGTAACGGCGGCGCACGGGCAGCTTTCGTGGGAGAGCTGAGCCACGTTCTGTCGCACCTGCCCCAGCCCACCCCCGGACAAGCCTCTCCCACAAGGAGCCCCCTCGGTACATCCCTCTCTGGAAGGACAACTTGCTTTTCACAGGCACGAGCCCCCAGAACACAGTCGTGACTGTTCTTACACTGCATTAGCAGCCAAATGGGACCCACTTCTCCCTTCCCCTGAACCTTTTTACTCCAATGCTGGTTAAACCAACACTTTAAATGATTCATGAGCTTTAACTCCGAGGTTTCATTACCAGTCACTTATTAGGCAATTCTCTCTAATTGCTGAACGCACGTCTTTCCAAACAGCAAAAGAAAACAGCTCTGGACCTGAAATGTCTTTAATAAACGCGATGTCCTCCCATGACCAGAAGCCCTCAAGTGACTTCGGGACCGAGGGTCACTCTAGCAGTCTGATTTTTGCTTGTAAAGAAAGAGCAGCAGCATCTAAGTGAGGAGGGATCTCGGTGCTGTGCAAGGGAACGCAGGCTTGGCCAAAATGCCTGGGCAGAGGATGGGATGGCATCAAGGGTCTGCCATTGAGATGCTTTTTGGGGAAGTCGTGTGTACTGAAGGTTCCAGGCAGCACCCTCACAACGCTGGGCAGACTGGAAACCAACTTCAAGGCAAGAAACTGCTCCTGGTTTCTTGATTTCTGACTGGAGTTCAAGAGGTACAAGCAGTTCAACACCTGAAAGCGTATGAAGACACACAAACAAAGGCGACTCAGACACATACCCCCGACACGTACTGACGGACCAAGGAAGGGAAACACCTTGCATCTCCTGTGTCCCTACGGAACAGGAACTACTGCTGCACTAACGCAGCCCCACGTGAAGTGGGTTCTGCAAGGCTTCAGTCAATGTGATGCCTGTGCAAGTGCAGCAGCACTGAACAGAAACGCTACCGGCTCCTCTCACATGGGGGTGTTTACTTGGCTTCTTTGCCCAGTTACTTCTCCCTTCGAGACAGGGTAGTCAAGAAGCTTGACTGCTCCCATCAGAGGGCTCTACCTGCACCTCGCAAGTCGTGACGCTCTTCCCGAAGGATCAGATCCGTTGTGTGAGGGGGCAAAGCACGTACAAACGCACGTGCTGTCTGGATGACAATTAATTTAGCCCAGTTTGGTGACACCTCCCCTGTTAGCTGACTTACCCATTCAAAACAAATACCCAGCAATCAAATATTCGGAGTCTTGAAGGAAGTTCCTCTGCCAGACAGCACTAATGAGCTGGGCTGAAGAAGCCTGACCTTAGCTCTAATTGGACTCAGAATGGAGCTTTTTGCATATTTTCTTTGAAAGGCCCCTATGACTAATTCTATTTCCAGGCTGCCTGAGCAATGCACACTCTCAATTACCAGCAGCAAAGGTTACACTGAATGGGTAAGCGCTGGTTTAACCGGGTGTTACTGGCGTCAGGCGGAATCACACTGTCGGAAGTGCCAGTTACTGATCCAGCCTGACTGGGGAAATCATCTGAGTTCATTCAGAGCCGGGAGGAAATGGAACTGCTGTGCCTCATCCCACTTTCTTATATGTGGAAACTGCTTCAGACTGCAGGCCTGGGAAGCACTAGGTAGGAGCAGACACAGTCATGGTTCTGAAACTCACAGGACCCTATGGCTCAATGACTCTGTGATCTAAGAAGTAGATTGCCGGGGTCCTAGGCCCCTGGCACAGCTGTTCTGCAGTGACAGAGCCCGACACGCTCCTCATACAGGCGCAGGATGTGAGGGCAGGTACCCAGTGAGTGTCCCTGACATCCAACGTCAACATCGTGTACTGCAAGTGGAGGACCAGGCAGAGGCATCAAGAGCTTCGATCTGTCCCTAGCAGCCAGAGCTGTGCAAATGTTTGCTTTGTTTTAATCCTGCTTCCTGTTCTCACTGCCGTTTGGCAGTACAGCTCACGTGATGGAATGGACTGGTGTCAGCAAAAGGTGACCCCAAGGCATTGCTCTGCTCCTGCTCCCTCTTTGTGCCTCAGTGCTCACCACGCACATCCTTCCCTCTTCGGCTGGTTCAGTGTCGTGGGGCGTTGACCCCCAACATCAGGAGCTACACGCCACAGAACCACGTGCTCACAGGCTGGGGGAGATAACAGGAAGAAGAAATCACTTACCCATCACGTAATAGATTTTGAACTGGTCTCTTATGATTTCACATGGTTCAAAACCTGAAGCCCCACAAATCCTCAACCAGTGACTTTTACCCTAAAGTCCAACGTGACCAGTAGAGGCTCTCACAACAGCATCATGTGTCGCGTGTTTGCAGCTACGGGACTCAGCATCAGCACTACCAAACCAAGTTCTCTCCCTGGGAACAATGATTAACTTAACATGAGCAGAGTTAAGCTCATCCTTGCTCAGCTAACCATTAAATTCAATCTCCCCGTCCCTGGGGGGGATGAGGCACAGGCAAGGAGAATTCTAGCCCGTAAGGCAGAACACTTCAAAAAGGAAGGATAAGCATTGAAGTGTCAGGTTGTCTGTTGCGATTTCATGGGGGAAGTTCACCGGAGCACCCATCGATTACCAACCAGAGCTCACCGCATTATGTTTTCCTGCGCCATTCAGCACACTGGCCCTCGTTAAATTGAGACAAGGATTTCATTCACTCTGCTCCTGCAAGGATGCCTCAGAGCTGGCTTTTCAAACCCCCGCTGCTCTCCGCACAGAGTTCACCGCAGGCTCCAGCACTGTGCACCGCACGGGAGCTCAGAATGGGGTCCCCATGACATCCCCAGCTAGGATCCACGCAGACTCCTCTCAGTTACCTTCCTCCCCTTAATAGGAGGCATTAAAGCAGCCAGCAGCTATGTCCTGGTTATAACACTGCTGGCTGCTTCTGCGGCCACTTCTGTGACAGCCGCTGGGAAAAGGTCAGAGCTGAGGAGTTCCAGCTTCACCCACAGACAGCCATGAGCTATCGTCTCCTTCGTCAGCACAATCCGAGCTGGGAATGAGGCATTCCTCTGCCCTTATTATAGGTTGTGGGCACAGTAAGAACGCTCCATAGAAATGAAATAAGAACTCCAGTAGCCACAACGGACTCCGTTTGAAATTCTATTGCCAAGCCACCGCAGGAACCAGGCCAAGTCTCTTCAATTAACTTCAGCGGAGGCTGTGCTGTGCACGGTGGCTCACTGAAATCACGACAAGTACGGTGCAGGCTTGAAACCTACAATCAAGGCAAATGTCAGAGGTTCTTACTAGCCCTCACGCAGAACTGGTCACTTTTCCACAGTTCTAAGCTATTCTGCAGCAGGGAGACGCTGGCCCTCGATTCTTTCCTAGCGGCTGTTGTGCACCGCAGAGAGAACGAAAGCGGCCGGTGTGGAGAGGGGGAGAGGAGCAAGCGAGGCTCTGCGGGCTGGGATGTAAGGGACTCTCCCAGTGACAGCGTGATGGGGGTGGCTCTGACAGGGGCAAAACCCCAACCTTGAGTCCAGTGCCCAAAGACTGGGTAATGCAGGGAGAGAGAGGAGGAGAGACAAGAGGACAAGAGTTGCCTCTCATGCAGTGGCAGCTCATCCTGCCATTCTCTGAAGGGAGTAAGACGTCGTATCCATGAGGGATGGGGAGCCGTGAACTCCAACTGAACAGACACCTGCTTGTGTCCAGTGGATAGAAAGACCAGGTGCTTCTTAGCGAGCTGAGGCTTCTCAGAGAGCAGGGTGGTTGAGATGAACCCTGTTCTGTGGGCGCTGAAGCATCCCCCCATTTAAGGTCCATTGCCTTCCCCACCTTTCTGCACGATTCACACAGGGAGGATGAAGACGTTTGTGTCCTGTGATCAGCTCGAGTGCCTCTGGTAGGTAAAAAGCCTAAGAAGAAGAAACAGAACACTCCCTCCTCTGTTTCTGAAGCGTCCTACTGGTTTGCCTGTCTGTTCTTCATGCTGATCTGCACACACCTCCTCCTGAAGAGAGGGTTCCGCCTGGAGACGACACATGCAGTCTGAGCAAAGGGTCTGGGGCGCTGGTCAGATGCCTCGGTTCAGCGTTGCAGAGCTCTGTGTCATCACACCTAAGTGCCTCCGAGTCTCTGGGCTAAGTTACTCAGGCTAAATCAGAGCCCCAAGCAGTCATTTTTCTTGCTAGCGCTTAAGGCTGGCTCCAGGAAAAGCCTTGATAAAATATGAAAGCCTCTCCTCAAGAATGGAATCAAATGTCTCGGGCCAGGGGATTATCACGAATAGATCTACAGGGAGCCTAAAAATACCCGTCATCTAAGTATAATTATCCATCCTCTGTTCTCTCTAAATCCCAAACTGCACGTGTGAGGCAGCACGTTCCTAACACCGGGCTGAGCCGGCCCTCAGCATCACTGCACTGGCTCCCACGCAGGGTGCTGGTGATGTGCACGCACCTCCTCCTGAGGACAGGAGCACCACTTGGGGCTGCCCGGGGACGTGGTGGGGGCCCCATCCCTGGAGTCATTCAAGGTCAGGCTGGATGAGGCTCTGAGCAGCCTGACCTGGTAGAGCTGTCCCTGTGTGGGGAGGACTGGATGACCTCCAGAGGTCCCTTCCAGCCTGGAACATTCTGTGATTGTGTGTGCTGCCCCTTTTCAGACCACGGCAGAAGCTGCTGGTTGTTCCATTAGTATCTTTAAAATTCTGTCTGTTGGACCACACTCAGAAGCCTCACACCAGCTCTTCTGCACCACACACAGCTCCAGCTGGCCCACAACAAAGCCTTACTGGATCTCCCCAGTGTCTGTTGCACAACTGTGCAGAATCCAAGTTGGAAATGGGGAAAGAATCACGAATGCACATGTGTAGTGGAACGTGTTACGTCCCGAGAAGTCGTACAAACGAGCGCGGACGGCAAATGGAAAACTCCCCCCAGGATCTCCGCTGCTGATGTCGCCCAGCGCTTCATTATCAATTACTAAATGGACTTGAAAATCTTCTGAAGATTTACGAACACGACACAACACAGGGCCATCGGACTGCAAACATTCCTCCTTCTCCCAAGGGAAATCATTAAGAACCAAATTAAGTGAATGCTCGCTAATATTCCTCATTAGTTCACCAAAGTAAATCATCACCCATTTGTCTTTTGAGTAAGAGGCTTCATAATGAATAAACTGCGTGGAGAAAGAAACTGAGGATCATTCAGTACATTGACTCTGTAAAGAAAATAGCCCCGAGTCGCTGCGAAGGTTCAGATTCAGCATCTCGCTGGGCTGCGCCTCGCAAGACGCGGTGTCTGGTTACAAGCGAGGTGCTCGGTGAATCCAACATGAGGGCAGCTGCAACTCTGGCCAAGCAGTGAACCCGAGGGGTTCCAGTGCCTTCAGAACCATGCTTAGCCACGTTAGCCACTTAAGCCCCATAGCTTTAAAACCTGCAGGTCATGGAGACAACTCTAGAAACTCTACTGGACACCTCTGTCTGTGTCCAGGTCTACCTGACTGGTTTCAATTGCCACCGTTTTTCAAAAACAGCAACATCAGAAAGTGTAAGAATTCATGTTCCAGGCTGCTTCAAAGCCCGAGGTTTCCTTGAGCACAGGAGGAAGCACGTGAAGTCCGTCGGTCTCCCTCTCTCACCACGCAGACGGACGCTTGCGTGACCACCCCAACACCTTTAAACGAGGAATCAGCAGGGAGCAGCTTTAAGGGAGGGGATCATAGCTTGAACAGAAAGCCCGACCAGGAGTGCTGGGCAAGCCTGCGGGCAAACCACGCAGCCGGACCCTTCGGTTGGACCTACCGGCTCGCTGCCCCTCGGCTGCGGAACGGCTCCTGGTGGGAGTCGCCGAGCCCGCTCGGACGTGCGAGAGATGTAATTGAGTTTGTGATGGAAGCGGCCACACGCAGCCGCTGGAACGTCGCGCGTGCTGCAGCTGACCTTTGTCAGCAGTGCCAGGGGCTGTTTGCCTGCGCTGCCGCGCGCTGTCGCTATTAAGTGACCACGCGCTCCTGGCCGTCAGAGCAATCAAACCACAGGGAAGAGGAACCAGAGGAACCGCACACAGAGAAGGTCACCGGCGCTTGATCTCATCAAGCTGCCTGCTTTGTTATTAGAAAAGGCCGGTGAGGAAGGGAGTAAATGACACCCGTAACATTTTTAAGAACGCTGGGAAGTTGCTGCTGGACGCTGAGAGCAGCAAACAGTACATGCTATTGATGAAGGAGACGAGTGATATTGAGGGGGAGGACCGATGCTTTGTGCTCCTGCGCTTCGACAAATGAAATCCCACCACCTTGCACCAAATGGCTTTTTCACTATTGATTTTCTTCAGTCTGGGCCTGACACTTGAGGTGACTGGAAAGCTTCACGTGAGCTCTGCACGACAAACCGAGGAGTACCGATGCTCCTGCAGCACACACAGGGGGTGCAGGTGGGTCCTGAGCCCGCTTCCTTCCGCATCCCCGCACAGCTTGCTTCCCACGTGCTGCTGAGCAGCCGGAGCTCGCGGCGCAGGAGGCGGCTTCCCCACAACAACTGCAAAACGACCTGTCCACCGCCTGCTGCAAAACGTCTTCATTCCAAGAGATGCAGTGGGAGCTCCCTCTACTGATGTCTTCCAGCTCTCCCGGCTTTGTCAGGACTAACAGCCCCGAAGGCATTTGCATCACGCCCAGTGTTTTATCACCTAAAGGAATAAAAGCAGCAATTGAGGGTAAACGCAGGCACTGCTGGCTGCCACCAACACACGCCTGGCTTCCTATGCAACCCCTGGGGGTCACCAAGAGAGAAGAGGAAGGAATTCTCTGCTTTGATAAAGAAATCCCAGAGTTGTGTCACCCTGCGAGACTCTGCAGCTTCGGGAAGCCACCTGGCTGAACAGGAGGTTGGGGCTGGCCTCTTAGCAGAGAACTCTCAGTTCTGAGAAGCTCTGTGAGAAGACTCCTGAACAGCTGCCCTCTTCAGCTCTTTAACATCTGGGCACCGTACCCTGGTGTGTCTAGGAAAGCAGAGCAGCCTCGTGTGGGTAGGCTCTCGGAGAGAGCTCTGCCAGACGTGTTTGGTCAAGGAGCAGGAGCCCACCTCTGCCGAGCAGCTGCTCCTCAGCCGGGCTGCGTCTCCTATCTTTGTTAGCTCAGCTTCACCAGCAAACAGCAGGTTTACTTGCCAGGAGGGCTGCACGTCGCGTTTTGCTTGCCTTCCCCAGGAGAAGACCACGCTGTGAGCGGTGATCACGCCGCGGGGCCCACGGAGCTCTCCTGTGGGGTCGGTTATGCTCCTGACAACTTCTCAGGAAGCGCAGAGCTGCCCGTTTAATCCTTTTGTCAGTCACTGCTTCTTCTAAAAGGAGCTGACTATGTGCAAAGGACAGTGCTTCTCAGGGAGCAGAGGTCCACGTCCAGCATCACTGCCTGCATTTTCTGCTGGAGAGTTGCACTACTGACACAAGCAATGCCGCTCCCGTGGAGGAGCAGCCAGAAACAGGCAGCACACCTCTGCTGCAGAGAGTTGGTGAAGTTCTCTGAGGTTAATGTCCTTCACAGTCTTCCAGAAAATACTCTGTTTCTTGCCCTTCTCCCATCCTAAACCAAGAAGTGATCACCACAGTTCTCAGCCAGCAGAATGGCTACAGGGACATGCCGAGTCGGGGTAGTTCAGCCAGAAGAAAAGGCTGTGAGGAGACCTTATAGAGGCTTTAAACTCAAAGAGGGTAGACTTAGAACAGACATAAGGAAAGAAGGTCCTCACTATGAGGATGCTGAAGCACTGCAACGGGTTGCCCGGGGAGGTTGTGGCTGCTTCACGCCTGGAAGTGCTCACGGCCAGGTTGGATGGGGCTCTGGGCAACTTGGTCTGGTGAGAGGGGTCCCTGCCATGGGTTGGGACTGGATGATCTTCAAGACCCTTTCCAACCGGAGCCATTTTGTGATTCTATGACACCAAATTCTGTGCAGAGCCGGAGCAGCCCACCACTGCTTCTAACAAAGCGCTGTCGATAAAGGTCAGCTGGACACCTCCAGCCCGGGGTTAGCCATCCCTTCGGTAGCCTCGCTCGCACCACCTGAGATCTTCCCAGAGGGCAAAGCACAGGGAGACATGGCAACTGTATTCACGCTGGAGATGAGAGGTCCTCTGCAATTCAGCAGCTACCGAGTCGGCCGCGGCTCCCCCGGTGCTCACACGGCGCTGTTCAGCTGCCCTGTGAACCCAACGAAGCACCGGTCGTTCCAAAAGCGGCAGTTACGGGCGGCCCTTGGGTGAAAGACAACAGCGTCCGAGCAACACTACACCAGAGTGAAAACAGGGCGGGTCGGAGCTGGGCTGCAGCTCTGGGGTGTCTGCCAGAGTCCTCTCAAGGCACAGTGTGACAGGACCTGCCAACCCGAGGCCCCGTCCCACCAGCCGAGAGCGCTGCCTTCGGCGGTAGGCGAGCGAGGCTCTCCCGGTCGGACGCCGCGGGTCTAAGCGGGGCTCTGCACGAGCGCCTTTGCCAGCGGTGCGGCACAGAGCAGCGCCGACGGCCAGAGAACGGCTGCTTCTCTCGTGCCCGAGGTGTTTCCAGTGCCACCCTCTGGATGCTGCACGCGCTGAGGGCTGCGTTTGGCCTTCTGTCTCCACACAGTTCTTCTAAAGTCCGAGTCAGATAAGTCACATATATATTTCAGTGCTTTACAGCTCAGGGTGCAACTTGAGGCTGTCATCCAGGGCTTAGTGATAAAAGAAGGACTGATTAAAAGAGACTGACACTGCAGAGCTGATAGAGTTGAAGGACTCTAGGGGCTCCCAGGCTATTAAAAATCAGTCGTGATTTCCTTTCAAGAGGGCTGTTTCAAACAATGAGGTTTAAATATTAATTCAAGCCAACATTTGTTGCCCCTCTGCTCTGTGTATTTCTAGCTGCCTCATTACAAAAATAATTTGATTGTCATCTGTATCTGTCACACAAAACCCTAACGAAGCCCCGTCTGCGGTGCTGCACTCGAGGAGCTATCACATGGTGAGGAGCTCGTCGCATTAACCTCCACCCGGGCAGAGAAGGGAAGGACTGCTACGGCAGTTTTTCCATAAGGAAGCACGATTTAAGGTCTAATTTGGAAGCAACTATTGAATATTTACACGCGTGCCAACTACACAGTTTAGCAGCGGGATTCCTGCTTAAAATTCAGGAATTACTGTGTTCAGTGAAATATTAAAACACTGCACTTGCACAGAGCCTCAATTACAGCACCTTCGAAGGCTGCCCAGCACTACTTCAAATTCACGTCCGCCAGGAGAGGAAGGGGCTCGTAAGAGCATTGTCTTTGCTCTTTAAAGCAGCTGAGGTGAGAGGCAGGGCAGCGGCGGTCACGGCCGAAGGACACGCAGCAAGGCAGCCGCAGAACCAGGGGCACCACTCGGAGGGTGGCTTCCTACTGCTCTCCTCTCTCAGCTGAACCACTTGCTCTGCACCAGCTCCCCCTTACGACATCAACTACGACCTTTCTTCAGTCAGTGGGCAATCACACCAAGAGCCCAGACGGGCCACCCTGGAAGAGAACTGGAACCCTTCACCAGGTAAACAAAGGTAAAACACCGAGTCCCAACACTAGCAAACTGGTGTAACAGCCTCAAAGCAACACCAGTCAATTACAACTCGTGCAGACCCTGTCATCCCAGTCCCAAGTGTCAGTATGGGCAGAGTAAAGTACCAAAGCGGAGTTAAGAACTACAGAAGCTCAAAATGACTGAGGCTGGAGGAGCCCTCTGAGCCCAGCCCCTGACATCCCACCGCCAGCCAGACCAGGGCACTAGGGCCACAGCCAGGCTGGCCTTCAGCACCTCCAGTCTGGAAGTCTGTAGCTGCAGGGGTTGGTGAGGCTGAGGTGCAGGACAAGAGCGGGAAGCAGCAGACTTGAGCACCGTGCAAATGAGCTAACAGGCTCTGGCTGCAGCGGAAGAATGGGTGTGTGCGGTGCTGAGCGCGTAATCCGCACCACAGCCGTGCGACAAACCTCCCCCCGGGAGGGACCGTGCGCAGAGAGCATTAGTTACTACCGGGAGGACGCTCTCCGAGCACTAGTTATTCTTCGCAGGAGCAGCTTTCCCTTGTCCAAGGGTAATTCACCAACAGAGAACAACGACACAATCGCGTCACCTCTGCCAAAGCCTCGGAGCAGTCGCACTGACTGCGATACGGGGGCTGCTACCAGCGCCGCTGCTGCTGGGAGGCTTTTGACTTCCAGCGAGTTTTCTTTTGTCATCTCATAAAGTGTTTAATGTCACTTCACATCTCTTCTCCCTCCCCATCTCTTCCCCTGTCTGTCTCCTTCTATAACACACTTCCACGCGCTGTTTAGCTGATGCCAGGAGCTGTGGATTCTCTCGAAGAACTTCCTAAGGACAGAGCAAGGCAGGAAGGGAGCACGGAAAGCAGCATGGAAACGTGGTGAGAGCCAAGAGGTGTCAGAGGCGAGTGCAGCCTGCCCCGTGGAGCTCTCTGCAGCGCTGGCACAGCTGCACCGGCACCACCAGCACAGCCCCCGCAGTCACACGCTGTCTGCAGCGCGCCCACGGACCCTTCTGTACCATCTCTGCACGCTGTGCCTCAACTCCAGTCTTACACAAAGGCTAGAAACTAAAAATGCCGCAGCGTTCGTTCTCACGGCGTGAGGCCGTGACGCTCAGAGCTGGAAGGGTCTGAAGCAGAGGGGGACGCAGTCCCCTCGGTCACGCATCGGTCACTGTCAGGTCAGCGCTCGCGTGCTGCTCGTCGGGGGTGATCAGTAGATCGAGAGCGGTTCTTCTCGATCTCTACTCTGCCCCGGTGAGAGCACGTCTGGAACACTGCGCCCAGTTCTGGGCCCCTCAGTTTCAGAAGGACGTGGAACTACTGGTGAGATCCCACCTGGAGTCCTGGGTCCAGTTCTGGAGTCCCCAACATCAGAAAGACACAGAGCTCCTGGAAGCTGCCCAGAGGGGGGCAACTCCAGTGCTCAGAGGGCTAGCACACCTCCCTTCTGAGGACAGGCTGAGCAAGGTGGGGTGGTTCAGGCTGGAGAACAGAAGGCTCCCAGGGGACCTTAGAGCAGCTTCCCAACCGCTGAAGGAAGTGGGCTACAAGAAAGCTGGGGGAGGGCTACTGACAGGGGTGGAACTGAGAGGACAAGGGGAAAGGGTTCCAGATTTAAAGGGGGGAGATCGTGGTTGGACATGAGGAACGGGCCACCCCACCCCTGGCAGTGCTGAAGGGTAGGCTGGCTGGGGCCCTGAGTGACCTGCTGTAGTGAAGGAGCAGGGGGCCTGGGACTGGGTGATCTTTGAGGCCCCGTCCCACCCTGGCCAGGCTGTGATTCTTGCACTGAGCACCACAGAGCAGAGGTAATTTCTAGTGGAGGTAAACTGGAGCTAGGATGAGGCTGACAAGGACACAGTGCAGAACAGCATCATACTGAGAGGGAAGGACTCTCAAGTCCTTTTCAGAAGACATCCAAAAGCAAACTCATTAGGGATGGCCAGGTCTACAACAAAATCCGTATTTTTCGTAGCGAAGAACTGATTAGCTTTTTCTTTCTCACAAAATGTAGTTAATTCCTCAGGATGTCTTGGAAAGAAAAGCTTAATTAGTTCTCTTTCAGAGGTGCCCTGAAGAAACAAGAAATGAGACAAAAGAAAACACTGCCAGGAAGAAGAGTATTTTCACAGCAGAGGAGGATGTTTTCATGTACTAACCTCAAAGACAAGACTAACTGTTAGGCTAAACCTACTATTAATAAGCATCCTACAAAGAGCAATTCACCACAGCCAAGGATTCCACGGAAGGATTTCTGGACCAGAAGCAAGAAATTAACCCATTCGTTCAACCTAGCAAAGCAGCAGAAGCTCCTCAGGTCTTGCTGGAGAGCCAGGGACGTTCCCCTGACAGAATCATTCCATCGCAGCCGGCATCACGAACTCTCAGACCCTTTGTAGAAACTCCTGGAGTTATGGCTTAGAGATGAAGGACGATTAGGAATCACTCACTGTGTGTGAAACAACATGACACTAAGTACTAAAGCTGGACACAGTCAGTTCTATTAATTTCTTGTATTTTGGCTCTTAAGATACCTCACTTGATGAAGGAAATGTCATCTTAAAATACTACAGTGTTTACACAGTTTATTAAGGTCGGAAGGGGCCTTCAGAGGGTCCAACCCTCCTGCTGGAGCGGGACACGAATCACCGAACAGCAGAACCGCCTGAAAAGCCTCCCTCAGCTCCACACAACCGCATCCAGCCGGGGCTGAAACACCTCCAGAGAAGGGGACTCCACAGTCTCTCCCTGGACAACCCCTTCCAACAGCTCACAACCCTGCCTGGAAAGAAGTTTTTGCTCAGACTGAGGTGAAACTCCCTGTGTTCCAGCTGGCAGCCATCACCCTCGTCCTGTCTGACGCCACTGGACAGAGAGGATTCCTGTCTGCTGGGCACCCAGCCCTCATGGATTTACAGGGATTAAATCCCCTCGGAGCCTTATTTTCTCCAAACTAGAAAGTGCCAATGCTCTCGCTCTCTCCTCACAAGGCAGCTGTTGCAGACCCTCAGTCACCCTCATAGCTCTGCCTTGAACTTTGTCCATCAATTCTCTCTCCCTCCTGAACTGGGGAGCCCAGAACTGGACACAGGATTCCAGGGGTGGCCTCACTAAAGCAGAATGAAGGGGTAGAAGAACCTCCCTCGGTCTGCCAGACACCCTCCTCTTGATCCATCCCAAGATCCTGCTGGCCTCCTCGGCAGATCTAGTTCTAGTTTGTCATCCACAACAAGTCCAGAGTTACTACAGACGAGCCCGGTAGGTGTTTGCACGGGTTTTAACTTTGGCTTTCAGACAAACCCAAGCCCCGCGCCACATCCCAGGAACGTCTGTGCTGGACACAGCTACAGGAGCCAGCGGGCGGCCCCTCCTCGTGGGCGTTCACGTTGGGAAGGATCAGCCACATGACAGTGAACGTACACCTGTGCTCGTGTGCTTCGCTCCGGGGGCTTCCCACGCAGCACAGAAAAACAACCATCTTTTCATTCAGCAAAGTCGAGATACAAAACCAGGCACAGCAGGCATTAAAAGAAATCCCCTGTAAGAAGACCTCAGCAGAAGTTATTTTTCAGCTGATGTTTATCTTCCACTCTTTTTTTACGACAAATCTCCCCAAATTAATGACCTGAGTCAACACCCAGACTTTTAGACAACTTTTCTTCACAGAGAGCCCAGGTACTGATTTTGGCTGCTCGTTCTTTCTCGAGGCGCCAGGATCACCGGGACAGGGCTTCGCTGGTGAGGGTTTGTTTTGAGATGTAGATGCCTAAGGGAGTCTCCAAACCCTCTGTGGTACCGAAGTCCGTCTGCGGACCTGCTCTGACTCCGAAGCCCTGCTCAGGGAAGTACTGAGTCTGTGTCTGCCTTCCCTTCTCTGCCCAGCCTGGACTTTAAAGGAACTTGCTGACTGACCACTGAGCAGAGTGTCTTAAATTCTGTTTCCAAGGGGCAGAAGGATGCAGAAGGGTTCTGTTTCAGAGCACAACAGGAGCCATTATGCGCTTTCCCCCGCTGCCTCCTCGGAGCGAGAGCATGATCCTCATTCCCAAGCAAGACGTTTGCCAGCTTCTGCTAATCACTCGGAAGCGACGCTAAGTTCTTCTGCAGTCAATAGTTAGGAGTTGGCAGGAGCGTAGCCTTTGCTTTGGAATTGATTTTGCATTTGCTCAGAGATGACACGCACGCTGACAAGTGAGACCAGCTAATGCAGATTTATCAGTTCTGACTTGCTGAATAACTGTGTCAGAGAGATGATGGATGGCTCCCAAACTGGCAGTAAGACTTGACTTGGTGAAGGTGATCAACAACAGAATTAGCCTCCTCTGTGCTCAGTGGCCTTACGCTGCCGAGCGCCAAATGGCACCATCCCAGCGTCTTCTAAACAAGTTAAAATTCAACAGTCAGTGAAGCAGCTATTTGAACCCCAGCAACTGTTAGACAAGAAGCAGAGACCCACATGCTCGGAAACATCGGCGGTTTAAGTAAGCTTGGAGCAGCCATGGAGTCTGCTCCTGGTGACCAAGGAAAGACTTCGCTTGAGTAACTGCCACCGCTCCCCCCGACACCACCAGCAGCGATAACAAAGGCAAAGCCCTGCTCCGCCTCGGGCATGGCATGCTGACTGTGTCTGCAACGGCAACAGATCATCGATGACACTTATGACTGATCATGGAGCAGGTACCCCAGCTGCTGCTGGGGGCAGAGGGTATTTTGGGAAGAATGCATCATCTTTGACGGGCTGGGGGCCGGTTTGGAGAAGAACGTGACTCTGAACCGAAGCCAGTGGCTTCCAGGAGCTGCCAGAGCATGAGGAAGTCCCAGCTTAACATCGTGTCCCAGGGCTTTTCTTCTGGCAGGCAGGATGCTGCAGAGCCAATTGTTTTACGCTGAGAGATACTTGCCTGGCTGGAAGTGAGTTCAGGAGACAGTCCGAGCACGTCAGACCCTGAGGAGCACGGGCCAAACCGTGGAAACCACGGAAACGCACCGAGTCCTGGGGATGCCCTCAGCCATGGCGGCCCATGCCGGGGTCACCAACACGCACTGTCTGGTAATATTTACGGAAACAACTTGAAGGAGCAGCTTATGAGAAGTACTAGCAAATACAGAGCATTTGGCTGCCATCTCTCTGGTGGAGTGCCTAGTCATCAGGAAAAACACACAAAACATCCAGAGTTTCAGAGGCACCCAACTGTTTAATTCTGGTTCATTCGTACTGAGAGCGAGGAACACGCTCCTTTCTGGAAAAGGATGTCCTGAAGTCGGGGCTACTTGAGCACAAGCAGCTGCTAAACCCAGCTGTAGTCTTTGTGAAGGGTTTTTGGTTGTTGTTGGATCATCAGCTCCACCTTTCCAGCAGTTTGCCTCAGAAGCAGAAGATGCAGAAGCATGTGAAAACCCCGGGTTTTACTGTTGTGCAAGAGCCTGAACTGGCCGTTCCCTTGATCAAGTTTCCTGTGCCTGCGGTAAAACTTCAGGCACCTGTCCCCAGAAGCCTGTTATCACTGTACATGTTCACGACCTCTGTCATGTTTCATTAGCTCCTCAGCAATAGATGTCCCGAGACTGGCAACGAAAGGTAAGAGTCAGTCCAGAGTTATTTCATGTTTTACAGTGCAAGTCAAACACAGAAATGACTACTGAACATTGTAGACCCATCTCTTCCTTATTCGGGCAGATAAACAACTGCTCGTCAGGCACCGTGAGGAGCCAGTTCTGCATCCAACAGATTTCTCCTTAAAATCAGTAAAGAGCTGTTGAAAACAAACATCATTTTCTCTTCAGATTCTTACTGTTTAGCTATAAAGGAGCAATTCTGCGTTACCAAGCAGGCCCTGGACATCCAGGTACCTTCTGAGCAGCACCGGGAGAGGCAGCCACGCAGCTCTGTCAGCTGCTGTCTGGCTGCCAAGCAGTCCTGGCACATCTAAGCCAGCAGGACTCTGACGTGTCACTGAGCTGCTCCCGAAGCATCAGCAGAGCTTCCTGTGCTCAGGTCACGTTACAGTCAAGTGTCCATCACAGACGGGTTGGGTTTGTCTGCCAGGACTAAGACAGGAGCACAGAACTGCCCCGAACGAGGAGCTTTCGCCTGCAGCAGGAAGAGAGTCCCCGCAGCACTCGAAGGTCTGGTACGAGCTCCCTGAGTCTTCCAGCAGCCGCTGCCGGTCCGCGAGAAGCAGAGACCCTTTGCTCCTTGCTCCTTGGGTTCTTTGCACGTGCCTACTCTTCGTTAAACACAGCCTCAGGGCTGATGTGCCAAGGACACCTAGGAACTTTGGGGGGGTTTAAGATACAGCAGGAAGCACCCACGGAAGACGTTCTGAAGGACAGGCTCATGCTGCCAATGGGAACAGCAGGAACCGCAGTTCACAGGCGGTTCCTGTAGCCCTGTGGACTTCCGTAAGGCCACTACGATCTACAGGAGCCAAGGACGACTCGCTCAGACAGCCCTGCACTCTCACCAGGCCTTTACACCTCCTCGCAGCAGACACTGGGTGTCTGAGTCAAGCAGATCAAAGCACACAGCCTTGTTGTAAATCCCCTTGTGACAAGGGCTTTAAACCGACAAAGATTTGAAGACATTAGTGTAGCTTTAAACTGTAATAGAATATTCACATCAGGATCGATGTGACCTCCTTGAACAAAGTAAATCCCAGCAGCAGCTGTCATTTTTAAAATGGATTCTAAGAGCACTGCCAACTTCTCCTGCAGCACTTCATGGCTGAGCTGCAGCTCCTTCCTTCTGCAAGTGCTGGGCTGCGCAGGACTGACGCACCAGCCTCACAGACAACACTGCAGGACACTCGACATCCTCAGAAGGTACTGGATCACCGCAACGTTCTCACAGCCCAGAGCGGCAGTGCTTCTCCAGAGACTGAACGGAAGCATTTCTGATGTGCACGGATTCTCAACGAGGGCTACGTGGGGATCTACTACCAGCACTGCTAGTGACTAACACTGACTGGATGGGCAGAAGCAAGAACAGCACAGAAGCACAGAACATCGGGGATGGGACGGGACCTCAAAAGATCATCCAGTCCAATCCCCCTGCCACAGCAGGGTCTCCTAGATCCAGTCGCACAGGAACAGTCCAAGTGGGTTTGAAACGTCTCCAGAGAAGGAGACTCCACAACCCCCCCGGGCAGCCTAGGAATAATAACTCAATAGTAAGGAACTATGAAGAGATGGGGCCTGACGCTTTAGCAGCCGTACAGAACTATCCGTTAGGTTCCACCTGAACTGTGGAACCAGAGCACAAGGCCTTTGACTGGACAAAGGAGCCCATGAGAAGGCTTCAAAGAGCAATGCTCGGGTGTGGAGGCAGAGGGGACCTGTGGCTGCTCCGAATGCTGCTAGTTTCTTTCTGTACAGGTTTGACACTGTGGTTCGAGGTCCTTTCCAGTCTCTAACCTTCAGTGATCCTCTTCTGTTTCCTGAAGAAGAGGCCTGAGAAGAAACCTCTGCTGTTAACGCAGTTACGCTGGAGCCGCAAGGTCTACGACGCAGAGGAACTCCGCGCGGACGGGCGCAGCCCAGCGATGTCCCTTGAGCACACCTGTGCGTCAGCGATAGTAACTCCCGCTGCACCCGGCGCAGACGCGGGGTGTCTCCCTTGCTGTGCCATTTGCTCCGCGCGGTTGTTCCCCAGGACCTGCCCGTGCTGACATCTAAAATGCAGGGTGAGACACCACGCCGTCGTCAAATGTCTGCCTGACGCTGCGGCAGCCCTTAATTATTTCTCGTGGCTGTTGCAGACGATGCAGGGTCTGGGAACACTCGCCTGCCTATTGTCAGCTGGATGTTTGCTGGTTTAGGTTTTTCCCCAGGAGCACTCTGATGACATTAGGAAGGGACCATAAAGCAAATCAGTAAACAAGCTGCTGCAGACGGTGATAAATAGGCTGCGTTTGTACACACACACACACAGAAAAGCCTCGGGTTTGTTTGCTTGTTTCTAAATTATTCGAAGTGGAAACGATTTCTCTCCGCATATGAAAGTCAACATCTTTACAAGCACAGAGCAATTAAGGTGAGAAAAGCGTTCAGCTCTGACTTGTCTGTTGAGTCACCACTTAGCCACGCTGCTGCGATGAGGTGGTCGTTTGGGAGGTTCCTCATTAAAGAGCTGATTCCCAGGACCTGCTCAGTCTGGGATCCAGCGACAGTGTAGGCAGAGCTGGCTTACTCAGAGCAGCCCAGCACTTCCAGTTCATGCCAACGCACCCCGCTACAGCGCAGTAGCCATCAGGAAACCAAAACGAAAGGAGTCGTCAACAGAAGCCATCAGGACTCGCCAAACAGTCACCAGGGCGAGCCTGAGCTGGCTCGTACGTGATACCAGCACTGAACACGCTGGCACGAAACTCTCTCCTGCTCTTTGCGGGCCCTTCTGAGAACTCGGCGCCCCGCGTCCCTCGGAGCTCTCGTTCACGTGCTCTCACCGCTCACGACGGAACGATGCCCTGCCTCTGCCTAACCCGCACCATGGCAACTGCAAAGCAATTTGCTACCCACTGTTTTAGGGGCCAACCCTCACCCTCAGTCCTATTCACTCAGCCTGACAAAACGAGGAACTTAGGGGAGGGCACGTCCGTTAGCTTCCGCTGGCTCTGCCAGAGGTGTCAGCCTTGCTGTCCTGCAGCAGCGATCCTGATGGAGGGCACTGCACTACGATGCAGCTCAGAACCAGGGAGGACAATGAAGCTTCCCACCTTTGCGCATCTTAGCTCTGCAGGAGGACAGAGGATAAGGACAGACGCTCCACACGGCTGGAGAGTCCACCAGTTTTTATTCCCATGGCTTCGAGGCAATTTGCCAGCAAAAAGGACTCTACTTAATACCCAGAGGTTGCCAAAAGAAGACTGATTTGACAAGTCACGGCTGAGTCAGGCTTTCAAAGGAAAATACTAAAACACAGGGACTATCTGATTTTGTACGTCAACGACAAAGCAATCACACAGAGCAAACCAACTTTTATGACCAAATCTGAGTGCTCTTCCAGTCCCAAGCCACTGGAGGACTACACTGAAGACAAGGTATGGCAAGCAGTGGCACGAAGCCACTGTCTAACTGAAATGCAAATGGCGCTGCCGCGTGCCAGGGAACATTTGGCTTAACGTAAGAAAAGTCACCTTGAGAATTCCGCTGGCTTTGTCCAAGAAACACCACCACCAATCTAACGGTGCCGCTCACTTGTAATTAGTGATCAATCAGGCAAATTTCCATATTCATTAACAGACATTTCTGAGTCTTTAAAGGGGCCATTAAAAAGTCTACAGATCTATGTTTCTAATTTCGTCTCAGTGCAGTGGGACCCTTTCATCTGTGTTCTGCTGGAAAACTAACAAACCTATGCATGGCACTGATTTTCTCTTCTTTCCACAGCACGTTGCTGTTTAGATGCAACAAAAACCTTCAGCTTTCTGAATTCTTCTTCAATATTCCGGACATTCTAGGTTTCCAGAAGCTTTTAAAACCTTAGCAAAGCTTCCAAGGCCATCACTTCCCGTAAGGAACAGCTAAGAAACTTCTTCATCAAGAGAGTGGTCAAACACAGGCTTCTTGAAGCATTTGGACAATGTCCTTAATATCCTGCTTCAACTCGGTCAGGTAGCTGGGCTACAAGACTGTTGTAGGGCCCTTCCAGCTGAAATACTGCAGCTCATTTCTGTTCTGCTCAGCTCTATTCTGCTCTGTTCTACTCCCATCCCACCCCATCCCATCGCAGGCCATTCAGTAGTGCCTGCTGTGCCAGGACAAGGGCTGATGGTTTTATGCCAAAAGAGGGAGATTTAGACTAGATATAAGTAAGATGCTTTTTATACCAAAGGTAATGAGACCCTGGCCCAGGCTGCCCAGAGAAGTGAGAAAAGCCCCATCCCTGCAGATTTTCATAGATGATCTGAGCAACCTGCTCTAGTTGAAGATGTCCATGTTCACTGCAGGAGGTTGGACTAGAGGAGCTCTGAAGGTCCTTCCAACCCAAACCATTCTGTGATTCTATGAAATGTGTTCAGGAGTAGTGGCATCAGGACAGGGACTGGAGTGGGAGATCATGCAGGGCACGTTAGGAGAGCTTAAGAACAGATTACACAAGCCCAAGTTAGAAATGCTGCTAATCCTCCCTCTCTTGCAGAGAAGTGGCTGCCTAAGAGCTTTGGCTTTTAGGCTCGTGGCTGTGACACATATGTTCTGCTGTCCCATCCCATCCCAACAGTCCTTGCTGATCCAGTCACGAGCACTTGGAGACCCATAGGACAGCAGTTTTCAGAATGAAAAGAACATCCAGCCCCACCCGTGACATCAGCCACAGCCCAGATGCAGCATCCAAGACAGCCCCACGTGCTCTCCTGAGGCCCAAATTCTCTCACATTCTCTTTGCACAGTGATGACCCTCGGGAGGCTCTGCTCTTTACACACGATCCCTACACAGTGCCTGAAAAATGAGGCCAAGCAGAAAGAGATCCCCATTGCTAGAGCACCTCTCAGCTACAGCCTAACAGCAGCTCATCAATCTTGTAGGCACAGAGGTTTGTTCAGTCCATAAAACTCCGCAGATACCTCACAACAGCAGCTTTGGCCCTCTCCATTTTTTTAACACAGAACTGAAAGCATCAGCCCATAATGAAAAGGTTCTTTCCTTGTGGCATCTCCCAGCTTGTGCTGCCCTGAAGCCAAAGCAGCAGCCCAGAATCTCCCCAGTCCCAGTTCCTTTCCTCACACGATACAGAGGGCATTTTCTTATCTCACTCCTCCGCTTTCCGAGAGCTGCACCGCTGGGTCAGGGGTGTCTCCAGCTCTGCCAGCTCCTCTCCAGTAACAATGCAATTGCTAAGCAGGCAGCCCAAATACCCAAACCGCCCCACCAGTCCGACCCATCCCTCTGATGTCATGTCATCGCTAAGAAAGCTCCTCTTGCTTCAGCAAGTCCCAGTCCGTCCAGTAATGCCGCTGTGTTTGCAGCAGCTGCCGGGATGCCACCACAAGCCCTCGGTGAGCCCAACACGCTGACGTCCGGGCTGCGTGCGCTCCGCGCACCGAGACAGAGAACCTCCAGTGCTTCCAGCAACCGCAGCACTCACCAGTGACAGGCAGTTCCAGGGGGCTTTCATGCTCTAACGACTGAGTGGACAGACAACATTTATCTTGTAGTAAACGGCTGCACTTCAGAATTGCCCTTAATTACAGAGGGGATATCTTCAGCTGCATTATGCCTCCTCCGCAGCCTTTATCTGCTAGCTTGCCTAGAGACAGTCTATCACACTGGTCCTTGAGGTGACCGGGGTCTGAGATCCCTATGGGCACTGCTGGCCATTGGTTCCCTGAGATAAATGAGTCAATTCCAACATGAGAAATCATAAACTTAGCTAAACCCATGGATATTTATGCAGAGGGGTTTTTGGAGAGGAAGGAACAGGAGTTTCTGAGTGGAAACACAAACCCTGTTCAGTCTCCGGGAACTCAGAACTCAGACAGCGACAAACAGGCACTAGCACCACCACCCAGTTTAGCTTCTGAATATTTTATTTCCTTTTCTCTTCTATTTTATGGTTAACTGTATTGTATTTTAATTGCTTGCTTGACATGCCAGCATCTCAGCAGGGTTCATGGGGGAGTTTTACACCACTTTAAATAATTAATAGTAATTAATAGACCGCATTAAATCGAGACCTCATAACACTATCTGTATCTTCTGTGTACAGCAGCGTCGTCACAAGCTGAGAGCTCGGCTCATCCTTTCCAGTGCTTTAAGCTATTTATTTTTGCTGCATGAAATGTGAACTGCTCCAGGAGTTTCCATTTCGCAGTGTCCTTTGTGCTCCAGAAAGGCATCAAATACACTGGAGATGCTGTGACACCACATGTGATTTTTAACGAAGATGCCACACTGGAAAAACCGCCGTGTTACAGGGCAGGAAAGCCCAAGCCTGTGGATCCAGGATCTGTGGGGCTGTACTTCAGGTTCTTCGCACTACAGCGTCTAAGCTGGGTCACAGAAGTCTGCTGCTCGCTGCTGCTCGTGATACACAGCCTCATCTAAACCCAGGGAAGTCAACAAGGCTGCCTACAGACAGGGGGGCTTTCTGATGAGGCAGCTCTGCTGCGTGACAGAATACTTGAAGCTAGACCCACTTCGTGTCTCAAAGTCACTAAAACCCTAGTTAGTTCTGACGTGCCAGAGCCGCAATCCCTGGCACGCGCTATCGGGACGAAGGGCATCCGCGTTCCTTGCACGCCTGACCAAGAGCTGGAACCTCTAACCCGTAAAGCAGCTCCCGAGCAGCTACGGCACCGCGCGCCTTCTGCAGCCGCGCTCATCGGTACCAGGTGATTTACACTTTTTGGACCACAGACCGAATTCTGTTAAAAATAAGCCCTGCCTTATCACACACCTGAGCTGCACAAGGCCACGGCTAGTGCTTTCCTTCGGAACTGAAACAGGTGCTAAATCACCTGCTCACACAGGGGGCATCTTTTGGCTACAACACGTGCATTTGTAAAGAGATGTAGGAGAGCACAAGTGCAGCTAATGCGACTGTAACCTCTTGAGAGATTGACTGAGCCAGGAAAAAACCTGCTGGGTCCCAGCTCTGCTTCCCTCACCCTGGATGAATTCCAGATGCATAAAGCCCTCCGAGCAGGAGATCCCTGCCAGCCACTCCGTGTGCTGCAGGAAACCTCAGGATCAGTGTGACTGAGGACACCCACCTGAACACAACCTCTTACCTTCTTAGCAAGGACTAAAACCCAGACAGAAAGGAGCTCCGCGGCGCAGGGTGACACACTTTGCCCCGTAACCCCAGCACAAAGCAGGAACCCAACAGCACTGCAGGGCAACTGCCAAATTCTCCTCTTTAGGGCTGCAGATGTTGCAGCAGATGCCCGCGCTGCATCAGGCACATTCCCTCTGTGGACGTCGCACTGTCCTGCTGCTGCAGCTCTGCAGTCAGCTGCGTTCTGCACCTTTAACACAACCCTGCTGTTTATGTACCTGACAAACTGCCTCCATCAAGGAGGTGGGCGTAGGGCACAGGGATGTCTCCGGGTGGAGGGACCTAGAATCGAGTGCTGAGGGAAGCAAAGTGGCCTCACGGAGGAACTATCTCAGTGCACACCCAGCAGGAAGAGCACCCAGGCCTGCTTTAGTCGTTATTATTAGAGGAGCGTAGCGTGGACATCTAATATGTATGAGCATCAGCTGCTTCATCAGAGAACCAGCTTGGTCCTGATTCTAGAGCACTCACCACATCCACATGCACTACTGACTACATTAATATCTTCTTCCTCCCAGTATGACATGCACTCCAGTGGTTTTAAACAGGAAAATACATCTTTAAGGAGCTGCGATTATTAAATCTGTTAAGAGCTCAAGTTATAAATTAACAATAATGCCGTGTAATGCTTTCCAGAAGCAGTCCTATATATAGTGACAAATCCTTTCTGTGCAGCTCTAGCAGAGCTAAACTCCTCGACGCAGCCTTTCACAGCCTGAGAAGGACCTTTCTAACCTCATCTGCCCATCAAGCAGAATTTAGTCAATAAACCCACCATAAACTCATAGAAACAGACATTCAGTTGTGTTCTGAGAGCATATTGTCTTTGCTCCAGTTTAATGGACTGGAAGTTGAGTCAGAAGTCCTTCTGGTTCTGTAATCAGAAAATGAGAGCAAAGTAGAGAAGGAAAAAACCTGTCTTTTAATGTTTTAAATTTCATCACTCCCACAGTCTGTGAACGATGTCTACAGCTGAATCTGAAGGGCTGCTTTCAAGTTGCAGCTGAGCCCAAATGCAATCACAGGAATAAGAAAGGAGGATTTGGCGAGGGAGTCGGGGTGGGTGGGAGAGGTCACCATCAACCCCTGGCAAGTGCATCCTTGCTCTGTCTGCTGGATTAAGAACAAGCCAGTTAGGCTTTGGCTGGAGGGGCAGGAGAAGATCAAGTAGGGTTAACACATCCATTCAGAAAGTTTTCCTCTGGAAGCCTGCTCCGCTCCAGAGAGGAAGACAGAGCAGACTCAGTGATCCTGACCCTTCCAACACGAGCTGAGACTTAATGAAATCTCCGCTCATTTTCATTCAGGCTGTGTCCCGAGAGCCGCACGAAGACACTGTCCTGATTTCAAACCTACGCTGCACAAAGCGCCTGTTGGTTCCAGCAGCCGCCCCTCAGCCGTTCACTGCTCCTCCACTGCTGCTCAGCCCCTGCTTGGCTGACCCACGCCACAGCAGCGCAACGACAAGCCGTCACTGCCCAGCCGCCCCAGCAACGCGTGCTGCCTTCTCGAACCTCCGCCTGACGCCAGACCCCTCGGCCTCCGATGCCGAGACGGTGCCTTGGTTATTTCCCCAGCTCCTCAAAGAACTTAGTAACGTTGCTCTCACACAAAGTGCTGAGGGCCTGACTG
Organism: Rhinopomastus cyanomelas; assembly: GCA_013400115.1. Classification (NCBI taxonomy): domain Eukaryota; kingdom Metazoa; phylum Chordata; class Aves; order Bucerotiformes; family Rhinopomastidae; genus Rhinopomastus; species Rhinopomastus cyanomelas. The sequence goes on from VXBP01002354.1 coordinate 520,942, forward strand.
CCAGAGGCAGATGCACTCAGTTTACCTCCCGTCTACAGAACAGCTCTGGCTGGATCTCAGTCTAGAGCCAGAACTGCACAGCGCTGGCGACGCGCTGCAGCCAGAACCCACTCCTGCTGAACTCTCCTCTCCATCGCACCATCTAGGGGATTAGCTGCTTTAAGAAGAAGCAAGAGAACCAACACCCAGTATGTTCTCAGTAGCTTCTTCTCTGCAGTCACTGGATCGCCTGGCTTCGGGCTGAACCAGGAACGTGCTGACTTCCAAGCGCGTAAACATCAACCTCGAAAGGGGAGACTATCCGCAGGGGCACGAAGTGAGGCTGATCCCAACCTGTTTGCAGCAGAAGGGCTATGGAAGGGACTTGCTCGCTGCACGCTGACTCAGAGGCGCTGCGGTCCTCACAGCTGCAGGCTCAGGCCACTTTACATCTGCTGGCACTTGGTGCCTCGGTGGCATCTGGTGGGATTATCTGATTTTTTCCTTACATTTGCTCTGCACCACGAGCCCCAGGAAATCTGCAAGGTTTCTGCAAGCAAGCTTGAAGGGTGTGTCCATGAGACCCCAAATTAGCGGTCAGCTTCGAGCAGCACTGGATATACCTCTCCTGCACGCGGTGCTCCTAGGGGCCGCCCTGCAAGCCTTGCAGGCAGTGGCACTGGTGCTCCCAGCTGAACTCTGAGGCGGAGCAGGCGCGTGGCTCAGCTTTTCCTTCACCAGAGCACGTGCAGCTTCACACACAGAGGCACCCTCCTGGGGGTGCCCCTACCTCGGCACAAGTCATCGTCACACAGAGCAGCCACCCCACTAGCAGCTGCACCGGCAGCTCAGCCTTCACTTATCAGAAGAAAGCAACCACCTTCAACCTTCCAAACTCCCTGCACTCTTCACTTGGTATGAATTCACTCCTTCCACCAGCACCTCCTGACTGTTTAACCACCGGAGAGCAGCGCACAGCAGCCTGCCCGGTGTGAGAACGCGGCCACTTCGCAGACATCCACTGCGAGAACACGAAGGGTGAACAGGGCTCGATGCTGTACGCCAACCCCCGTAGTTTTGTTGGCACCGAATGACTTATGCTGCGCTTTCCAACAGCCAACTCCTCCTAAATATTCAGCTCAAGTTACTGGAGGAATACGCCTACACGGACCCTACGGTAACCACACAGACTACCAGGATATTTTAAGTTCTACTGCATTTTATTCCAAGACTCAGCAACAGCTTTGCTGCTCGGGCTAAACTTTGCAAACATCTGTGGAGAGAAACTCATGAAAAATTCCAACTAAAAATGTGCGGTGTTCTTATACGGGAGTGGGAAGAGATGCGGGGAACCCACTCACGCGGTGACTCCGCAACGCACAGCACGAGATATTGACAACGTTCTAGCAAGAGGCCCCCAAAACAGCCCTGTGAAGTAGGTGACAGATGTGAAAACTGATTCTGATGGCAGCGAAATGACTTCATCATGCAATGCCGGTACCCAAGGAGCTGTGCTCTGCATCTCTCCCTCTCTAATGCACCCACTACGAAACAGATGTCTGCTCCCAACCAGACCGCAGTTGTGATCTACTCCAGGCACACAAGCCAAACCTAAGGATAGAAGGACAAAGAGAAGAGACCATTAGGGCTGGAATTACTGGTTTTCCACTTGCAAATGATTCCTGCTGGAAGCAAATGGAGACATTTGGGTACCCAACATTTCAGCAGATCTGCGAGCGGGAATCTCGTGGCAGCAGGTGCTGACGGGGTCTGTACTGTACATTTTCGGAGCCACAGGACTGATGCTGCGGCGCTGCAGTCTCCCATGTCACCACATCCTGTGTTTTGCCTGAGCGCTCGGTGAGGCAGGGAAGCCAGAGCCAGCAGCGAGGCACACAGGCAGAATAGCAAACAGCATCACTTCTCAGTTCAGCCCCTTTGCTACTACAGAATCTTATTTTCAGTCCCACCGTAGGTGACAGCAGCCACAATGGCAGGTTTCAACTTGCTTTCTGGGCACGTAGCACAGTTAGGAGAAGATTTTCACCTAATCAAAGTTGGATATTTCTAGAGAGATCAAAAGAGTCTGTGAAGTGGAGAGCAGGTGCTACAGACATCTTAGAGGATCTGAGAACGCAATTAACCAGCAAATGAGCCTTGGAAAACCCAGTCTTCCTGAACAGATGAGCACAATAAAAGGCACAGAGAAATGAGATGGCCGAGGCACGCTAATAACAGCAGCGCGCGCACAGACGCTGCCCTGCATCTTAACCTTTAGGAGAAGAGAGCGGCTCAGCCGCTGAGAGGGGAGCAGGTACAATTATGTAAATGTGGGGCCCTCCTGCGGGAGATCAAAGTTTATTGATTGCTTTCACGGAGGCTCAGTTGAGCAGAATGCTACTGGCCACTCTCCTCCCACTCCCAGAGAACCGGTGCTGCATGGAAGCAGAGAAGTGGCTTCTGGAAGGTTAGAAAAGGCAAGGGACTTTAGCCCTCGTGCAGCACCGTTCGGGTCCCGACCGTCAGCACCGAAGGCGTTTAACGAGCTGTGCAGGAGTCTGCAGTCACTGGCAGCCTCTGGGCAACTGTCGTACGGCTTCGGACAACTGAAAAGAATCCATCTGACCCACTTCTGCTGATGCCCAGTTTCACTCAGGGCTTATTCAAACAATGGGAAAGCAGGTCCCCAACGTGGAAAATGGGCCAGGCTTTCCGGAACTCTCTTCACAGGTTTTCTTCTGAGCTGCACAATCCGCGCTGCAGCAGCTTAGGTCTGCACAGGGTATTCGTCACAGAAACTGCCACCCGCCAGCCCAGCACAGCTATCACAGGCATCCCGGTTAAACCCTGAGGATCCTTGCGTGACGGGGCCATAAAACTCCCTCTTTCACGAAGAGAGAAGGAATTCAGCGTGGGAGCAGGGACACAAGGCGTGATGCCATCCACCTTGAGACAAGCCATGAGAGGCAGGCAGAGCAGCCTTCGACACTACAGTGCATGCAACCCGGTTCACTCTGTGCAGTTACAGACTGTATCTCAGTCTCCAGTGACCCTCCAGTCTTCAAGATCTTCCTCTTCTCCAAAGCTTGCCATGAACTTGTTTAACCTTGAGATACAACTGGAATGGCCTTGAGCCCACCTGGGTAATACCAGCTGCCGCAGCATCTCTGGAATGGCCTCGAGCCCACCTGGGTAACACCACCACCAGCAGCAGCAGCGTCAGGCTGTGGAAGCAACAACTGACTGGTTTTCACTTGTTTCCTAGACCATTTTTCGCTCGTTTGAGTGCCCAGGCCTCCAGCTGGTTTTGTTAGCTTGGCAAAACGTGAAAACGAAGGTAGCAGTTTAGCACCAGTGACTCTGGAGATCCTTAGTGGGCTGGCTTTCGCCAAAGACAGCCAGGCGTAGAGTCATGCCCCTGTCATTTGCTAAGGAATTAAGGATATTAAAATCTTCCAGTCATGGAATTAATTGATATTCAGAGGTCAACAGTCTGCACAGTCTGAAAGACGTTCAGAAAATATGTCCTCAATCGTGCCAGGAGAAGAGTCTTTCTCTTACTATTAATGACCACAGCGCGACAAGCAAAGCTCTCTTCAGGCTTGTGTTGTTTCAGTCGTGGATGGAAGTCTTAAACCTTCCTTTGCTCCTTCTCCCTCGGAGGCAGCAGCCCGACTGCTGCTCTCTCCTCACGGCTGGGTGATAACAGCTGATGTAAGGAAGTTAAGAACAGCTCCGGGGAGAGACAGAGCGAAGGCAGAAGCGCCTGGAGGATTAGCACCCTCAAAGCACCCAAGGCTCCGGGGAAACAAGCTGCTGAACTTCCCGGCTGTGCTCACAGGCTGCATCGCTACCCGCAGAGAGCTGACGCTTTTGAAGGTTATACCAGCTCGCTCGGAGGATCTGGCCCACGTTCTCTTCTGCCTCCTTCCTTTTCACTCCGTGGTTTGGAAGGGTGGGGGCCAGGAGGAACGCGAGGCCTGTGAAAGATGGAGGGTGCACTTGCAACTACAATCCCATTCATCACCACCGTCTCTCTCCTCCCTTCTAGGAGCAGTCTGAAGCACCCGATATTCGGGCCCTTCTTAATTGTGTTTTCTAATGAGTTATTAATCGGAGCGGGGGAGCAGTACATCTGGCCACAGCCACATTTGCAGTTAGGGACCCTGGCTCTGCACAGCCCAACTCTGATCTTACTGCTGGGCTTCACTTCGAAGCGGTCCGAGGGCAGACAGCAGTGCTCTGCACTGCTGAGGGACACGGACACCCGCAGCACCAGGACTCGCCCTCTCGCAGAACAGGCTGCCACACCCGGCCCACGCACGCCGCCTCGCGACATCACACTCGGCCTGTCACACGTTTCCACGCTGGCTTCTTTGAAGCCTTCTACAATCAAAATCAAAACTGGTTAAAATCAAAAACACAACAGAGAAGTTTCCTTGGCAAAGGTGTGAACTTCACCAATTCTGAAATCTAGTTAAACCTACTTGCTGTGTCAGCAGATACCTTCATGTTTGTTTTTAAACATCATCTTTGCCACTTCTCACCTGCATTTGTGCACCCGAGCCCAAGACAGGAACCAGTCACGCTTCTCAGGCTGTCTGAACGGCTCTAAGACACCCGGACTGTCTGCAGAGCATCAGTGCCAGGCACCAAACCCTAAGCACAGCAAGCAGGAGCTGCACCCTATAGGGCTTCTCCTTTTAAGGCCAAATTCTAGCAGGAGCTTTGCCCACAGGGAGGCTGTGCATGCTCTGGAGACCTGCCACACAGCAACCAGGACAGCCTGCCTCCCTCCCTAACGTGGCCTTAACACTGCATAAACCTCAAAACTCTCTTATGAGTCACTTCAGTTGCAAATTGCCAGGACAGCTGAGAACTCTGATGACACAAGGGCAAGCTCAGAGGGGAAGTGCATGCCTAATGCACACGGCAGGACACCGGAGCCACCCCTGTTATGAAGGATGTGGGAGCTAAATTAAATTGAAGCACTTTGTCCTGCCCTGTGTTTATACAGACGCAACGTTCAAGAACCCACGCTGGGCTCTCGAGAGGCTTTCCACTGCCATTTCGTTCCCCGGCCCCTTGTCACATCCACTGGACACCTGTGTCAAGGTCTGTGCAGTATTTACATCGTCATAGATGTCACTGCTGCACAGAAATAGAGGTTTCACTGCTGACTTCAGTGGGTCGTGAAAGCACACAGGACAGCCCAACCCGCGCCTCATTTCTACGCCACCACATCCTCAGACGGTCTCTTAGCCCCTACGCACAGATTTAGGGTTTCCATTTCCCACAACGTCTGCACTAAAAAGGCAGGAAATCATTGTGACAGTTTTTGATCTGTAATTTAATTATAAGATTTTATTTAAATTGATGTCACGTAGGTTGGTCAGAGAGGAGCTTTGGGAATTATCCCCTGCCACGTACAGGGAATAGAATTCAAAGCTTTGCAGAGATTAGATATGAATTTTGCAGGAGTCACAGCCTCATTTTATTCAGCCCCATCTCCACGGAAGCCTGTTTGGCACGGTGATAAACGGAATCCTACCATTTGCTTTGCAGATCCAAATGTCTCCTCTCTGGATGATCTTGGCAAGCACCAAAAGGTGGAGGAAATGGCCCTATTCCACTGATTAACACAATCTCACAAATCAGGGAGATGGAATTCAGAACAAAGCACCAAAGCAGCTGACTAACTGTATTAGAAGGGCACTAAATGCCTGTTCCCATCTTTCCCATGAAACCCCTGGATTCCTGCTAGACAAGGGTTTGCCTAACGTGTTAGACAGGACTTCTCACAGAATCACAGAACATTAGGGATTGGAAGGGACCTCAGAAGATCATCCAGTCCAATCTCCCTGCCACAGCAGGATCAGTTTACAAACTTCAGCGACATCTTTCGCGTTTAGAGACTTCGAGGAGTTTTTGAAGGCGGGCAGGTACAAAGCTGGTCCACGCACTGAGGAAATACCCTCCAGGACCATCCTGCACAGTTACTTCTGTCAGACAGGAATGAAAACCAGTACAGCTGTTTGCAAAAGCAAGAGGCTCACGGGTGGTTTTCCTTCAGTTTAAAATAAACCCACCAATACAAAGAACAGACCCCTTGGACAGAAGTCAAACGAATCCATCGCCTGCAGTAACTTCAGTTACAGAGTCACAGAACATCAGGGAGGGGCCTCGAAAGATCTTGGACTTTGTCTTTCTCCCGTTGACAGTGATGAGACCTAATGTCCTCAGCATGGTCACTCTGGGGTACCTCAGCTCCATCACTTCCTTATTAGTCAGTTCCACTCCTCAGTTTTTATTAACCTGGCTAACAGTCAAAGTCCACAAGTAGCCAAGCAATCACTTGGTCTGTAGTTCCTTCTCTCAAGTGACTGTCTTGCATCTGCTCTTAATTAAAACTCTGCAATTAAGCCCCATTTTCATTTTGTCACCAGCTTTAACACCTGAATTACCAAACAAATCAGTTCCAGCAGGAGTTGGTTCAGTTTGTCCCCACTTCAAATTCACCTTTGGGAGCAGCTGAAGTGTCACCTAGAGGGTCTTCTCAGGCTGTTTTCTACCCTTAACAAAACAGCAATTACTAGGCTACGACTGACTGGTAGGAAAACCCATTAGAAAGGAGATAGTGGTACCTGATCTTGTAATATTTACAAACATTTTCTTTTTAATATCCTCCATATGGATTGCCTTTTGCTCCTTCTGTTCCTGCGCTGCTTCATCCAGCGGGACTGACTTTGATTGCTGAATACTGATGAGAGGGCGCTCGGTCCAGCTCGCGGTTGTTTGTCTGGAGTTATTAATTCTGTTTGGAAAACACCTGACCCGTGTGAGACGTGAGCCTGGAGCCTGAAACGGCTGAGCTGGGGCCCCGCAGGGCCAGCCGAGCCGTGGAGATGCACGTCTGCGTGCCAGGGGTATTTAGGAGAGCATTATGCTCTTCTCAAGGCTTCCTCACGTCTTCCTCCTTGAAGCATCTTCTGAGCAGGGCCACCGCTCTGCGCTCCTGTTACTTCTGCCAAGCCCCTCCAGAGCTCCTGTCCTGCTATTGAAATGCAGCAGAGGAACCCAACATCTGGCAGCTCACCAAGCCAGAGCGACAGGGAAGGCTGAGCAATCCCCCAGCGAGTGAGCAACATCTGTCGGATAGGCAGTGAAAAACAAAGCCGCAATAAACTCGTCTGAACCGCAAATAGAAGGTACCTGGGGCCGGGGGGGGGTTTTCTGGAGACGCTGATTACTCACGTGACGCAATTAAACTGGCATTACAGTGTTTGACAGCCACAGGAAAGCAATAGTGAAAAGCTTATGTGCTCGAAGAAACTGATCTAAGGACTTAATTTGCTACTCACACAGCAAGAAAATCTGCCTTTGCCAGTCCCTTGGGTGCTTCCTGGGCCAGAACCTATGAACTCTGCCCACTTCAGCCTCGGCAAAGTTATTAAAGGAAATTCCACGCTCATTTGGCTCTAAAAACATGACACAACACAGCTGCTGCTCTACGTTCTGCAGAAATGCTATTAATAAAGATGTGTAATGAACACAGGTCGCCGCCAGATATGAAGTACAGCTAAACCTTGGTCTTTTACTACAAATTTCATCATGATCCTGAACAAATGCATTGGACCCGATCTGATCACAGATGGACACTGAGAGTGCCAAGAGCAGAGCCGCAGCTTGGTCCTCCAGAAGAGGTTCTGCCCTCACCTCAGAAAGCATCAGAGCACTGAGCTGCATCCAGCAGCCACAGTGATTTACTCCTGCGCAACCAGGGCTCTCAGACAGATGAACTGCAGAGTGCACACTGATCCTTCCTTCTGCCCCGTGACACCAGTGATGCATCTCGGAGACAACACAGCACCAGAAGATGCTTTTCATTCCTTGACAGTCATGAAGATGCCAAAGAGGAGAGTCATATGGGAAAATGTTATCCTGACAACTAGAGGTCTGTCATCATAACTTCAGGAGTTCATGAAGAGGCCAAGCATTTTTCACTGCTGCCTTCAGACCTCTAGAGCAGGGCAGGTTTGTTTGGGGGCTTTGTTGTAACACATGAGATTATTTTACTAACACTGGGGGAAACTCTCCTACTTCTCCTGCCTTAAGGTGTCATTTGTGATGCCATAGCTAACGATAAACAGCCCAACAGGCTGGACAGAGCAGACTTACAGACAGGGGCATTTGTTACGATTTACTGGTCCTTTCAGAGCGAAGACCTGTGCTCGGTGGTGCTGGCTGAGCAGCTGAGGGCAGCTTTTCTGTGCCAAATCCTCTTTCAAGATGCTGGAGTCCGCACCAGTCCTGAGGTTCACACTGTGATTAATACTGATCATCCAAGGGAAGAAACCAGTCACCCTTTAGCATATCTCTAATGCTGCCCTCTGAAGCGAGGAGCATCACGCTGGGTGTAACTCCAGCGCGTTCACGTTCTGCGAGGAGCAGGACTTAAAGGCTGACCTTGGGCACTGAGCGTTCAGCCCCGGGCTGTGTCCAGCTCACACGCCTTTCAACCTGCCCGCTGCAGCTGCTTGGCAAACTGTAAGCCACGATCACACAGAATCTCAGAACTACTGAGGTGGAGAAGGCCTCCAGCCCAGCACCTAACATCACCACAGTCACCTAGACCAGGCTACTAAGGGCTGCAGCCAGGCTGTCCTTCAACACCTCCAGGGACGGGGAGTCCACCACTGCCCTGGGCTCTGATCACCCTTTCTGGGAGGAAGGGCTTTCTAACATCCAACCTAACCCCCCCTGGCAGCTTCAGGCTCTGCCCTCTCATCCTGGTGCTGGCCGCCTGGGAGAAGAGCCCAACGCCTACCTGACTACAACCTCCCTTCACAAAGTTGAAGAGAGGGAGAAGGTTCCCCCAAGTCTCCTGTTCTCCAGGCTCAACACCCCCAGCTCCCTCAGCATCTCCTCATCAGCCTTTCCTTCCAGCCCTTCCCCTAGCCTCGTTGCTCCTCTGGACCCACTGCAGCCCTTTCATGAAGTGAGGGGCCCAGAGCTGCCCCCAGGACTCAAGGGGAAGCCCCCCCAGAGCCCAGTACAGGGGCAGAATGAAGTCTCCAAAATGATGACCCTGAATTCATTAAATGGTTTGCAGTCTTCTGCTTAACAGGACAGAAGGGAACTAGAAAGTCACCAGTGTCCTGGGACGCATTGGTCAGGTGGAGTGAGGCAGAGCCGGAGGGTCCCCACTGATTTCGAGCTGTCACTGAGGGGTTCTGGCAGAGCCGGTCAGAGCAGCAGGGTGCCTGAGTGACTGCGGTATCATGAAGACTTCCTTCCTGAGCAAACACAGCAGTGCAACGTGCTCCCAGTGCATAATCTGTAAAACCTCCTAGAAGGGAGAGAGAGCCTGGCAGAGGGGTGCAGGCAGGGTGCTTCACCCTGCTTTGATCTCCCATCACTCCACCTGCTGCCCCGAGGATTGCTGTTACGGGTACCCGTCACCATTCTGATTTACGGGCTCCAGAGGACCCAGCTGTGGAGATGGAGATTTTAGCTGCTCCCTTGAGTCAGAAAAGCCATTTGACTTCACGGGAGGAAAATGCCACCGAAGACAGAGACACTAACCGCATGTGACACTGCCCTTGAGACGACAAGTGACTCCTGCCCGAGTGCCGCTCACACGCTGATCCGTAAGCGACACTTCACTGGCAGGCGGTAACGGACCACCAGGAGAGCACAGACTGCAAGGACATTAATAAACAATTAGCAGTGAACAGTCCTGCAGGACTCTGCGTGTTGCTCTGCCATCGCGTGCTCCAGCTGGAACTCCTGTGTGCAGCAGTCACCTCTGCTCGCAGATCTGACCCGCTCGGCGCAAGAGATGGCAGAAGGGCAGAGAATCCTGTGTCATCCTCCTCCCAGCCCCTTCCCAACAGGAACCAGCCTTCTCCCCCGGGGCCACTGATGGAATTTAGTGCTCCCCACCCACCAGTCCTAGTGGAAGTTATGCAAGAATGAGCAATGCTTCCTGGCTTCCAAGCACTAAGTCAGATGGGCTTAAACAGGATGCAACTGGGTGGAACGGGAGCGATAATAAGGCATCTACTGAAAGCAGTCTGAAGAACCCACTGCGAGCAGAACTACTCCCTGCACAGGCCCCTCCACTTACAGCCACGTGTGCACTAGTAACGCGCTCAGATTTCAGCCCCTCCCCAGCTCCAGTTTTCTCTAAAAGTGCAGAGAAACCCCCGTGAGGGGCAGGTCGACCCCTCTGCTCCGCTGAGGTCTCCCAAGCCTCTGTGGAGGTCCCAGGTGCCTCTGGTGTGGATTGCCACAAGCAAGCGACTGGTCACCATCAACCACCAGTGCATCTCTGCTGCTCTCTGCCCACCCTTCACAGCTGGTTCAGCCCAGGAAGCGACCACCAGAGCCCCCGTGACAATCCCACCGCAGCAATCGTTCTTCTGCCCTCGCCCACCGCTTCGGCACTTCTCTCCAAGTCCAAGTGGCCAGTCTGGAGTCAGTCACAGAGGCACAGACAGGAAGGAATTTAATCTGGCTGCAGCACTGCAGTTCCACCAGCCAGAGCTTACAGGGACGTATTCCTCCCGCAGCCTTTTAACACAACACTCTTTGGCTGGAATTTCCTGGAGAACTCCACTGGTTTTACCTCAACTCCCTGAGTATTCTCTGCTGCTCAGTTTCAGAATTTCCTATAGACCAAGAATCTCCGTTTCTCTATAAAACCCAACTGCTGTGCAACAGAATGTGTTTTGGGAAGTGAAGCGTTAAGTGAAGCTGGAGCCTTGCACCTGATCCGTCAGACACTCTGCACAGAAGCGTTAGGCACAGAATCACAGAACCATTCAGGTTGGCAAAGACCCCCGGGATCATCGAGTCCAACCATCAACCCTGCTCTACAAGGCCACCCCTACACCACATCCCCCAACACCACATCTCAGCGACTCTTCTACTGATCCAGGGATGGGACCTCAACCAACACCCTGGGCAGCCCAGTCCAGGGCCTGACCACTCTCTCCAGGAAGAATTTCTTTCTGATGGCCAGACTAAACCTCTCCTGTTGAAGCTTGAAGCCCTTCCCTCCGCTTCTGTGGCTAATGACCTGTAAGAAGAGACCAGCCCCAACATCTCTGCAGTGTCCTTGCCCTCCACTGCACCCACTGCAGCACCTCGATGCCTCCCTTGGACTCAGGTGCCCACAACTGGAGCCGGCACTCAAGGTGCAGCCTGCCCAGTGCTGAGTACAGAGGGCAATGCCCTCCCCACTCCTGCTGGAGTTTACAAAGGTCTCTTTGAAGTGAATGATGGCGCACGCTCCATTTCTCACTCGGAGAGCCCCTTCCCAGGAGTTCCTGGGACATGTTTAATGTTTCCTAAAAACAGCAGTTTTCAGTTAATTTCCCCCCCCCCCTTAATTTATTCCTGGTTTCCTACAAATCACCCTGGTGTCAGACGTTCAGTGGTTAAAGATCTGCTCTGACAGCGCTTCGGGATCAAAAGTATAATAGGTGCAATTATGATCTTGCCAAGTAAATACCAATATTTAGTTACACTCCAGCTGTCTCCTGAGAACAACCTGTAATTACCAAAATCTGATATTTAATTCAGGATCTTCTCTGCAACGACGCACGGCGTTGTCAGCATCACAGCCACTAACGAGCTGCGCTCTGGAAATTACCCCAATCTGTAAATAATTAGGTGTCTCCGTGGCTGCGTGTCCGCAGTGATTTCTTACACTAGCAAAGCTTCCCCTGCAGAACAGCTCATTCTCCCTCTGCAGACCACCACAAACAACTGTCCTGAAGACATGGGCATGGCCTGAAGGCGCAGGACCAGGTCTCCAGGTAGTGGGTATCGCCGCTGAAAGCACTGGATCACAGCCAAGGATCACAGAATGGCCACAACTGGCAGGGGCAGGGACACCTTCACTAGAGCAGGTTCCTCAGGGCCCCAGCCCACCTGCCCTTCAGCACTGCCAGGGATGGAGCAGCCACAACTGCCTGGGGCAACCTGTTCCAACCATTTCCCCACCGTCACAGCAAAGAATTTCTTGCTCATGGCCAACCCCAATCTCCCATCTTCAAGTCTGGAACCCTCTCCCCTTGTCCCCTCGCTACCACCTCAGTCACCACAGCTTTCTCGTAGTCCCCGTCCTTCAGAGACTGGAAAGCTGCTTGAAGGTCACTGGGAGCCTCCTCTGCTCCAGGCTGCACCACCCCACCTTGCTCAGCCTGTCTTGGCAGGGGAGGTGCTGCAGGACCTGCCTCACCGAGCCAAGTGCCTTTAACAAACACGCACTGCTTGCAGCACTTTGCATGCACAGAGCTGGCCTGAAGGGCTCTGGGCTGCTAGTGCCGAAATTAATGGTGTTTACAGAGATGCTCTGCAGCAGAGGGTCACTGCAGGGGAAGGGAAATGAACAGACACAGAAACAGGCGTTCGGGGCATGCTTCAGAAAACTGTTGTGAGGAAGATGAAAACAAAGTAGGGCTTTTTAATTATTGATTTCAACTTAATTTCCTTCTTTATGTAGAATTTCTCTAAGGCAGAGCTAAGGAAACCAGCCAAGACACTGGGACAGTGCTGTTACACTGACTGTTGCTAACAATTACAGATGTCTGTGTTCTGCTGGCAAAAAACGATGGGGACTACGCAGCATTATCGTCGTCATCAGGATACAGACAGACATTTCAAAATCCTTTGGTGTGAATGGCATCACAGCCACCCTTCTGGATGCCCCTGTGGCCAACAGGGCCAACAGCATCCTGCGGTGGATCAGAATAGGGGGAGTTCGCAGATGGAGAGAGGTTCTCCTCCTGCTCTGCTCTGCCCTGCTGAGACCACAGCTGGGATCTTGTGTCCAGCTCTGGGCCCCTCAGCTCCAGAAGGACACAGAGCTGCTGGAGAGAGCCCAGCACAGAGCCACAGGGATGATGGAGGCAGGGGAGCATCTCCCTGCTGAGGAGAGGCTGAGGGAGCTGGGAGAAGAGGAGCCTGAGGGGTGACCCCTCGGATGTTGATCAGTATGTGAAGAGTGGGTGTGAGGAGGATGGAGCCAGGCTCTGCTCAGGGGCACCCAGTTATAGGACAGGGGTGAGAGCTGGAACAGAGGAGGCTCAACATCAATCTGAGAAGGACCTTCTTGGCAGTGAGGGTGGCAGAGCCCTGGCAGGGGCTGCCCAGGGGGCTGTGGAGTCTCCTTCTCTGGAGACGTTTCAAACCCTCCTGGGCTGTTCCTGTGCAACTGGATGTAGGGGATCCTGCTGTGGCAGGGGGATGGGACTGGGTGATGTTTCGAGGTCCCTTCCAATCCGTAATGTCCTGTGATTCTGTGAAATAGATGCTCCTCATTCCACCACAGATGATGCTCTGCCTTTACCCAGGCAATGGTTAACACTCCAGCGATCCCAGGAACCAGCCCGACGTCACAGAGGCGCAGGCAGAGCACGTGAAGGCGCTGAGCGTCATTAGTTATTAATCTGTGAAGTGATGCATGTCTGTGAGGGAAGCGGGCAGACAAGCAGCATCTGTGTGAGGCAGGAATGAAGACGAACCGCTAGAGAGAAAGGGCAGGAAACCAAGGACACAGCTTGAATAAGCAATGGAGCTCTGACCTTGAAACAAGCTTGCTTAGATTTTTAAGCCAAAGCTTTGCTTAAATATAGCTGGTTCTGCATTATCCCCATGAATAAACAGGGACTTCCTGCTTTTCTCCACGAAGCAGTTCTCCCTCCTAAACCAGTTGGAGGGTGAAGGAGAGAGAAATCACGAATCCAGGCTGACAAGCGATGCCGATTCCTCGCTGTATGGCCAGAGTGTGAGAAGCAGAGACAACGACTCACTATTTACACAGCAATTTAGCTCAGCACAGCACTGCACCACTGTGATCTGGTCTGAACAGAACTGGCTCATTAACCAGACCCATCCCAGCTTGTTCCCATGAACCAAGTGAAGCACGAGCACGGATCTGAGCTCTGCTGAGCACACATCTGCACTGGTGGGTTACAAGCCAGGCTGGTTCCACCAACCACTCCTACTGCGAACACTCAGTCACTGTAAAACACGTTTAGCCAGTCTCACGGCAAGTCAGAGGGGCCGTGTTCCTCCTCCCCTGCTCAGTCTGGGCTTTCGTTTGCCACAGGGCTGCCGACACACGGCTCTCACCCGCTGTGTTTGCTGTGAAAACCCATTCAGTACTTGGCACGTGTGCCTGACAATCCGGTAACAGCAGTATCTGGAGCAAAGACTGAGGTGGGATAAGAAGATTGCTCCTCTAGCCGAGAGCTGTGTAATTATGAGCAGGGCTCCATGAACGCAGAGATCCCCTTCTGTGCAGCTCTGGCACTCCAGTTACCCTGTCACCTGGGCATCAGCGCAGGAAGCCGGTTCCCCATTCAGGAATCTCTGCTGTGATTCACCAGGAATGGATGCAGCGACCTGCCTTCCCTTCCTCCTCCCTCCCTGCCGAGCCAGGCACAGGGACCTGCGGGTGTGCAACACGATGACTTGGTATGGCTGTGTGATGCCCAAAGCAACCGCGAAAGTCTGAGAATCAGGTTAGGCCACAGCACCTCTAAATGGGGTCTGAGGCACCCACGGCTGACCGGTCACACTCTGGTGCAGTTAGCCCTGTCTGCAGCCCCAGTGACCCCCCATTCTCTCCCACTTCCATAATGAGCTTAGCATTTACCTAAGCTTCTCGCCCATCTGCCTGCAGATGCACCCGGTGCCCTTCTGATCTCCAGTGACCAGCGTTTCCCAGAAAGACACCTCAACGTTGCTCAGAACCTGCTGGCATGGCCCAGCCCACAGCGCTGACAGCGGTGAGGGATCAGATGAGGAAGGCAGCACGCAGCACGGCGAGAGGCAGTGGTGAGGGCAGCGGCTGTTCTGCGAGGAGCAGCTCTCTGCTGGGTGCACGCGACCCTCCGGACGGGCTGTGCCCTCGCTCAGCAGGCAGCCCCCTGCACAGTTTCAGTACTGACCGCCAGCCATTTACTCTGGTGCTGATGAGGTGACCCAGCAGTCGGTGGCCGACCACTGCCCTGAGGCCAGTCCCTCTGAAGAATACCCCTGGCCATTAGCAGAGCAGACAGGCCGGCTCCAGGCCAACCCACCAGGGATTTATTAGCCAGACGTGGATGATCTCTGAACTGTATTGGCAGGCAAGTGAAGCAGCGTCTTTCAAGGCAGGTAGAGATCAATGGCCTCAGTTAGCGGTTCCTTAGATGAGCTTATGTCTTTATCCCCTCACAGAAAAGCGCTGTAAAATGCTCTCTTCAAAACCAGTGTTTGGGGAGCCCGAACTCGCCCCTGCCCCCGAGGGGTACTCTTCCGTGCCCCAAGACCACCTCTCCCTCAGCATCTGACTGGCTGTGAGACTGGCTGTGCGACTCGGAACGCCTCTGGATCACTCTCAGCACATTGCAAGGTCATTTAAATCACTGTCAGACTTCACATAAAAACACAGCTATAGATAAAACACAGACAATAACCCCTTTTCTGTCCCAACGGCCTCACATCTCAGTAAAGCACTGCTGAAACTAGGCTATGTGGTGCAGCCTGAAACCCAGAACTGTAGGGTGGATTTTGACATTCTTCTACAGAACTAAAAAAGGAGGCACAGTTTTGAGTCCTTTGATACGAATCTACAAGACCTGCACATAGACCCTAAGGTCAACACTTGAAAAAAGAGCCTCTGGGGTCTAGAGGTAAATTCCCAACTCAGTAACTGGCTCTCAGAGATAACTAACCCCCACTGAATTCAGCCAGGATGTTGATGGGGAAAACTCACCTCATTAAGAGCTTGCATACAAAGCGAAAACACCAGCATCAGGTACCCAGGAGTACTTCTTTAAACCTTAGCCTACAGATGGTAGCACTAGTCCTGCTCTTCTGGGGTCACACATTTTCGCCAGGCTTTAGCAGCTGTTTTTCTCTGCCTGTCCCACCTCTGTCTGAGAAGCCAGAGGGACAGAAGTGCAGCACGAAGCACTGCCAGAAAAAGCCAAGGACTTGTATTTGGGATACAATTCTAAGGAATCTTAGATACAAATCTAAGGAACACTATGGGAGAGGATCTACTGGAGACAGTCCTGTGGAAAGGGACTTGGGAGTGCTGGTGGATGAGAAACTGGCCATGAGACACCAGTGTGCAATCGCAGCCCAGGCGGCCAATCGCGGTCTGGGCTGCATTAAAGAACTGTGGCCAGTAGATCAAGACAGGTGACTCTGCCCATCTACTCTGCCCTGGGGAGACCTCACCCGGAGCATTGTGTCCAGTTCTGCAGCCCAGCACAAGGAGGATGCAGACAGACTGGAGGGCATCCAGAGGAGGCCACTGCAATGATCAGGGGGATGGAGCATCTCTTGTATGAGGACAGGCAGAGTTGGGGCTGTTCAGCCTGGAGAAAAGAAGGTTCTGGGGGCACCTTCTTTTGACCTTCTAGTACCTGAGGGGGCCTCCATGAAGGCAGGGGAAGGAAGGTCTTTCCAAGAGGGTTTGTATGGACAGGACAAGGAGCAGGGGGTTCCAGCTGGGAAAGGAGAGATTGAGGCTGGATATTAGAACCAAGCTCTTCCGTGTGAGGGTGGTTGGTGGCTGGACTGGACTGCCCAGGAGGTGGTGGGGCCCCCCATCCCTGGAGTCATTCACAGTCAAGCTTGATGAGGCTCTGAGCAGCCCGTCCTAGGTAGAGCTGTCCCTGCGTGGGGAGGAAGCACTAGATGACTTCCAGAGGTCCGTTCCAGCCTAGCACATTCTGTGACTCCGTGACTCTCTTTCAGACAAACAAACATCAACAAGCACTCAGGCCAAAATCCTGCACTGACTGTTGTGGAAAAGTTTTGCACTGGCAGCATTTG
The DNA here is from genome assembly GCA_013400115.1 of Rhinopomastus cyanomelas. NCBI lineage: Eukaryota > Metazoa > Chordata > Aves > Bucerotiformes > Rhinopomastidae > Rhinopomastus > Rhinopomastus cyanomelas. The sequence goes on from VXBP01002354.1 coordinate 537,766, forward strand.
AAAATCCCTTCACTTTGACTTCCGTTACGGACAAACTGTCTGGGAGTAGGGACTCTCAAAATAACCGGAGCGGTCTGCTGCGTTTTCAATCCACCCCCCCAATTACCATGCTCGTCCTGTGGAAACATTCAAACTGCTGTGCAAAAGACACCCCCAAAATCCTCCCACCCAAACTCTGCAGCAGCACCAATACCCAGGATTTGCATAGCCTATGGAATGAGATGGAAATGAGAGCGTGTCTGCAGCATCCCTCACGGCTCGGCGCCGTGGCCATGAATTGAAGCGGGATTCAGAGAGCAGCTCCCGCGTTCTTTTGTCACGGAATGATGTTATGGGAAATAAACGCTCGAGTCTCCCTCCATCTTCTTACACAAACCCTCTCACCAAGAGATTTTTCAGGTTTTCCTCCCTTTATCAACTCTCTGTGAAGCATCAGAAGGTGATGCTCTGCCGGGGGGTCGGATCAAATGGCCTTCAGAGATCCCTTTCAACTGACACTACAATTACGCTGCCATTTATTTCCACCGCACACTGGGCCAAGGCTCCTTCTGCGCCGCTTGTACAAAGCTCTGGTCAACTCCAGGAGCATCTGCGGCCCCTGCGCTATGTGAATGTGACTACTGCTATTGATCCTACAGCAAGGACAAAGAACCCAGGAAAAACAGCCCCGAGCAGGACACTGGGTACAGGACGTCCATTACCCACAAACGCCCAACTGCCTCACACAAAACCAGTGCGCTCCAGTTCCACGCCGGCGTCTCTGTACAGACACGGGCATTTCTCTTCCCTCGATGCAAGGGCACGGAACGGGCTTCGCTCATTCATCTATTCGTGCTCTTGGGTTGGTTGAGTCACTGCTTCCAGATTTTTCTTGTATCCACCACTAGTGAAAACCAGCAGGGATCACATCCGACGCGTTAGATTAGAAAACTATTCTAGTTACAGCTTCAGTGATTACAGGAACTCCGCCCCACCCCCCTATTACAGAACGGGGGGGAAATGAATTCTCAGAGGACTTGGGTTTAAAGCTGCATATTATTGAATTCACCTGTTTTATGCCTTTCAAGTCTGTATGAAAGCTTAGTGAGCTTATCTGATTTTCATATCAAATCATTAGATAGAGCGAGGTGAATCAGGCTTTGAGACGCTGGCGGTAGGGAAGGGGGGGAAGGACGAGCTGTCTTTAACGTGCGCGCTCTTCGTAGCAAGGGCACGAAGAGTTAAAAGGCAGCCTGCAGCCATCAGTCCAGGACAGAAACAGCCACCTGGAAATGCCACAGCATGGCGGACGGCCGCTTAGAACGGCGTTCACCACCCAGGAGAAACGCGTGCCCGTGAAGGACGCGCACAGGCCAGCGCCCTGATTTCAAGGGTTAGGGGCACTCGTCAGAGACACCAGCCACCAGCGCAGGGCCAGGAGATGGAATCACATGCAGAGCTGCCTGCATTTCTACTGCTGCTGTTCTCACCTCCCCCGAGACTGTCAGTCCTTGCACTGGCTGTTCAGGACTAAAACTAGTTGCTCTCCCACATCTGCCTGTGCAAAACAAAATGCCTTCCCTTTCCTACTTTGCCTCCCAGCACCAATTAATCCAGATACTTCCACTCGTGAGCAGAAAGACTCTGAATAGAGACCATTTATCTTGAGAGAAGGGTATCGGCCAGAATCTACAGAGACAACCAGTTCCAGATAAAATCTGAGCTCCAAACTCTGCCCTTCTACGACTCTACCTTCAAAGTCCTTTCCTGGACTGTCCTAAAAGGAAGCCCTGCATGCAAGGACCCTGCACGATGAACTCCATGCGATGGATGCGCCACAATAATGGGTGTTGACTGATTTCCAGGTAGAGACAACGCCCAGATGAAGAAAACCTCATTGTCTCCAGCAGGTTGAGTTCAAATTTTTAAGCCTTTTTCAGGGGTGTCTGTTTACATCTCAGCCTAAGTCCCAAGCCGATGCCTTAGAAATTCAGACTGAGTACAAGCCAGCTGTTAAAGCTGTTCTAGAAGTGAAGGCTTTATAGCACTGCAGAACTTATGACATCCTCTGGTTTTTAATGTCTCTGCTGACTATTTAGTTCTTCCTGCATTTCATGGCAACGTTTAACCTGTTTCAGTGCAGATTAAAACAGGCATGGGAACAGGTTCAGATGTTTCCCCAGAGTACTTTACATTTTTTAAAAGATGCCTTTTTAGGGTAGATGAATAAATAATCTGGACATGTATTAGAATTACACATCACACATAAATATATCTGGGGTTATTTAGGCTGGAGAAGAGGAGGCTGAGAGGAGACCTTATCGCTCTCCACAGCTAACTTAAAGCAGGGCTGGAGCTGGGCTCTTCTCCCAAATTCCTAATGATAGGACGAGGGGAAACGGCCTCAAGATGCATCAAGGGCAGGTTTAGATTGGATCTTAGGAAGAAGTTCTTTCCTGAGAGAGCAGTTGGGCACTGGAAGAGACTGTTCAGGGAGGTGGTGGAGTCCCCATCATCTGGAGGTGTTTAAAAACCAAGTAGCTAGAGCCCTTGAGGCTGTGGTGTAGGAGTTAGGGAGCTGTTGGGTTGAGGGCTGGGTGTGATGATCCTGGAGGTCCTCTCCAGCCAGGGAGATTCTATGATTCTGTCTTCTATACTGCTGTATATTCCACGGTGGGAACGAGGGAACCCACAGTTCCTTCTCATCTGACACTGTGACATGAAGCAGAGGTGCTTTTAAACTCTCAGTAATTCGTGTCCAATTAGAATAAACTGGAGATGTGATTAACAGTTAATTGTCTGAGTTGCCTGGGAGCCTGTTTTTTCTGTCGTCTTTGGAGCACATATAAACGCAAGAGGGAAAAACAACTGGGCATTGCCCTGGATGATCCAGAATTCTTGGAGGTTTCCTCAATTATATCTAAGAATATGGACTTAAATATAAGCAGCAGCAGCTTTGCAGAGCAGGAGGGCTACCCTGCGTCAGCCTGCACTAAGCCACTGTGCTGTGTAAAAGATGCTCCAGGAATGTTTGTTTCCTCATCCTGCTTCTGTTTTGCTCTGTGTTTCGCTTTGTTTCTGAGGCAATCACAAAGCCCCCAGGTTGCTCAGCCTACAGGAATAAGCTCCCAGCGGCGTGTTTTTACAGCTAAGAGGTATTAAATTCTTTTCAAATTCAGATTTTAAATCTTTGGAGAAATTCCTGTTTGCAAGCAGAACTCATTCAAGTGTGCAGGTACTGGGAGATGTTTAGCCCCACTGAAAAACTAGGACATCTACTCCAGCGCTTAATTCCAAACACTCTTGCAGATCTTTGACAAAGAGAAACGTCCACAAGATTTGGCTTTAGTCCCTTCACGGACAATAGAACTGGGATGGAGGGAAACAAGGGAAACGTTGCTCACAGCATTCTGTGCAGCAGAAATTCTGCTCCATCAATGACCAGCTTAAAGAAAATGAGTTTAAAATTAGTTTTAAATGAGGTCACTGAGGTTTGAATGCAAATTTATGCTCTGTATTTTATAATCGTATTATATTTCTGGGAACAAGAAGGCGACCAAGCGACCAACTAGCGTCTCAGCTGCCGTCTCGGATCCAAGCGAAGCCGCCCGGCTTGCTCCCCGCCGCAGCGCGGGGTTCGTGTCCCCGCGAGCCTGTCCCACACTGCCATCCCGCGGCTCCGCCGCCGCACCGACCCGCTCGGCCCGCGTCTCTCCCGGCCCCCATTGCCATGGCAATCTGTTACCGCCAAGGCACAAAGGGAAGCAAGCTCTTTTAAGCGAAAAGAATTGTCTCTAATAATTTAAATGGGCCAATTAAAGAAAAACAAACTTGTTTCAGTTCGTGATGGGTGACTTTCTCCAAGCGAGATACAGAGCATCACTCGGATGAGGACTGCACAATAGCAGCGGTGCCGTCAGAGCGCCTCTGATGACACTTGTGCAGCTCCCTTTTCATTAGAGGATCGCGCTGCGCACAAGAAGAACGATCTATTGTTTAACGCACAAGGCATGTGGAAACCACGGAGCTATTCAGTGTCACAAAGCCTTGAAGAGTTTTAAATATAAATCCCCTGTTTCCTGAACTCTTCTCTTCCTTAAAGTGTATTTTCAGTACCACTTCAATACAAGAAGCGTTGAAAGGTTTTTAGAGAGAGATTCTAGCTGGATTCAGAACCGCTTTTGTACTTGCTTAGAACGTCTCAGGGTTTGTAACTGGAAAAACAAAGTCCCATCAAAAACAATTCCCTTCAGTCAGTTTTCCTGCAGTTGTGGGTCTCCTACAGGCAGTGAAATTGGCAAAAGGATGTGTTTGACAACAGAGCCCTTGGCTTTCACCACCACGGCAGAGTCTGCACTTTGTAATAAGCGTGCCCTTTGTCAAAGGGGACCCAGTCAGGCCAAACCGAACCCAGGCGTGACCAGAGCGCAGCCTAGGGCTGTTTGAGCCAGGGCCTCACAGAAACACCCGCTGGACAGGTTCGACGGACAGACCAACCCCACTTCAGAAACACGTCGTCGTGTCGGTAACGTGCTTCTGCGTTTGGGCAGGGGGGTACAAAGAAGGTGGGCAAGGTGCGAGTCACTTCCGTAGTCGTTACTACTCGGGTAGCTCCAGGAGCTCTCACTGTACACAGACCAGCTCCTGTTTCTGCTCTGGCTGGTTCATACACTGACCTCCTGGACTTGACTGCCCCCTGACAGAAGGTAGCTGAGCGTGCACAGCGGGTAGGAGGGTGGGTGCTATTTGCAAAGAAACCACAGCGACAAATGTCTGACCTCCTGCACCTCCCGTAACAAACCTCCTGCAGCTGGAGGATTAGGAACGTGCTCCTACACCACAGTGTAAACTGCCAGATGCAATGGTCAATTAACGTGGCTGTCCGCAGGGTCGTCGCATTCTGTCCCTGGCACTACATAACATTATCCTCGGGGGGGGTGGGGTGCGGGGATTGGGCTCCTGCCAGCCCACTGACATGGTCATTACGTTCCTGCTAGCCCACAGACACTGTCATTAATATTCTCAGAGCTGCAGTTGCCCTTCAGACAATGCTGCTGCATTGCACTGGCTCGGGGTGGGGGGGTGAGAAACGTGCCAGCACCCAAGCGAATGGAAAGGAGCCCTCTGAGAGAGGATTTGTTTCACTGGTGCTGTTGGCTGAAACAAACCTTCGACATGTTTTTCCTGAGAATACTGACCTCATCCGAGCTGGCATTTGAGACAGAATGCTGAGATTTCTGAGGATTTTGAGACAGAATTCTGACGCTTCAACCCACGAATTTTGAGGTCACAACATTGTGCAGGATGTGCTGTTCCTCGTGTCAGAAATCACTGTCTCTTCAGAAAAGAAACCAGCAAGTGATTATTAAATCAAATAAACTATTATCAAATAAAATAAAATAAAATCGTATTGACTCACGTATATTATTCTTAAATAAATTACTACTAAATAAGATTAATTGCTATGTGAGCCAGTAGCAACTGTTAAAGCTGCTCTGTGGTTCCCTCTCTAAGAAAGGTCTCCCAGTTCATCAGGACTACGAGCTGCCAGGGCGAACTAACAACGGTCTCTCCTCGCGGCAGCCCTGGCGCAAGTGGCTCTAGCAAGGCGCCTTTCTGCTGTCTCCTGCAATCCCACTCTGGTTCCAGCAGTGCTGTGCCATGTGTGTGCCTTTCCCTCTCTGGGGTGGTGGCTCTTCTCCTTGGTGTGAAAGCCACGCGGTGCAACGGACGGGGCTGCTGTCCCGAACAGCAGCGGAGGTCAACGGCACACGTTCTTGGGAGAACATATGCGCAGCCTCTACTGCCAAGCCAAATGCTCCACAATTAAAAACTAATCAATATCATTGCATACTTCTTCCCTTCCGTGCACTTCCTTGAACATATGCTTTATTGCCTACATGTTAATTACTTGGCTGAGCAACGCTCGCCGCCCGCCCTCCAGTGCCTCCACCCCTCTATTTCTGCCTTTCTTTAGGCGTCCAGACCCCATGGAAGGGCGGCGGCACGCACTCAGTGTGCACCCCGATGACGGCTGCAGCTGCAGCCCTCTTTTGGCATGAACGAGCTGCAAAACGGGCTTTCAGAAGTCTGAGCAAGATTCCTCGTGTAATTTGAAATCACTCCCACTCACATTGTTCCCAAGATCTGAGGAGCTCTGTATTTTCTGAGGGGATTTTAAAGTTCTGATGTTTCGAGAATTCAAAATAGCCAGTTTTTATGGAAACACTCAATTTCATTAGAGATTATTAGAACAAGGGAAAGGTCTCGCAGAACAGAAGTAATTGATCTATTAAAATGAAGAACACTTGTGTACAGTTTAATAAAAAGCATCTCTCATAAAGATTACGTCCTGCAGTTTGTGGGAATTCTGTTGCCACCGACAACCCAGATTAATTGCAATAAACAGAAATTGTCACGAAAGCTCTCGGCTTATGCCATCTAATATTGTGTGAATAAATTTCATTTTCTAATATTATGCAACAGCCAAGAGGATAATAAATCACCTGCCTAAGTCCTTTGAGAATTTTTGTGCTAATTTACCAAAACAAAATGATTTCAGCAGGAAAGCTGCTAATTTACATGGGGAGGAAGGGTTTGCTTAGCGTGATGAATCTAACTTCCATCTCCCCGCTTGCATGAATCGCGCCAGCAGCTCATCACTGCTAGGATTAAAACCAGAACCATGTTTTAGAGGAGCAGGCACCAGACTACACCCGGGTGACAACGCAGCGCCTCGACGAGGCCAGCTGTACGATCAGCAGGGGTGTCTGGGGCAAACCATCGGTCAGGGGACTCTCCAGATCACGAGCAGTGAGGAGGCACTGCACAGGATCTCCGACCTCATGGGGATTGTCCAGCCAGGCCGTTTGTCAGCTTCACCGTTCTGGATTCGAATGTTGCTCCTAATTCATACATTCCTGCTCTGCAACAGGACACGTTCTCATGAAAGAACAAGGGTGTAAAACAGAATTTGCAACCCGTGGTTTAAATTAGAGCCAAACGAACTCTCTCTTCAGATTTCCAGTATGAGTGACACATCCAAATGTTCGAAGCGATCCATGGCACGGGAATGCCACTGGCAGGCAGCTCAAGCCGGCCTGGAGTGAAGAGCGAAGTGACCCTCCCGGCAGCCCGAATGTCAGAGCAATTAATCGGCAGATTTAGGTCCACCGGTCAGGTTAAAATGATCCAGTGCTTCCCTAGATGCCAAAGGGAGCCGATTTAAAGACGTGGGGATCTGTGCAAGAAAGTGTTTTCCCTAAGTGTACTCTTCAGTGTCTGCTGCTGTCAAGAAGGTGGTTCATCCCCCGAGGTTGCTGCAGACTCTGGCTTCCCTCAGCGCTGCTCCCCGGCGCCTCAAACCCCAGCTGACACATCACAGTAGTTTTTACATCTGACTTCCCAGGATACTGAAGTTTACATGATGTGTGAACACTCCTTTCTTCAAACACAGCTGTCGTCGAAGCTTCCCTCCATTTCAGAAAAGTCTGACAAGACAAACACGACTCTAGGATTTTGGTGCTGAAAACTGTTTTGAAGACAGAAGGGAAGAAAAGAGGAGCACCGGTGCTGCCGGTGACGGAAACGGGCAGGTGCGCAGGGCACGGGTTCCTCCGCCATGCAGACCTGCCCCCGTCTAACCGCTCCCACAGCTCTGTGCCTGATGGATCTGAGGGGGAAGTTGTCACTCACTCTGCTCAGCACAGGCGATATGGAAATGAATTTCACAGAAAGTAACTTGCTTCGCAGAGGGAAAGGGACACTGAATATATTTATAGATGATCTGAATAGTTCCTTTCAGCAGCATCGAATAGGATGACGCCGTAGCAGTCTGTATTTACTTAATACTGAACCTGTAAAGGATCCATCATTTGCATTTTGCTCCAAAGCACCAGATGCACATTCTTCAATAAAGATATAAATGGCTCTGACAAGACTTCATTCTTTGAAAGAAAAAAGGAGCCATATTACAGGGTACAGACTGTGCCTGCTCTTCCCTTTCCAGACCCTTCAGTGCTCACAACTCCATAAATGTTCTCAATTAGAACAAGAAGGCAAGGGGAAGCCGCATTTGATAACGCGCTTGTTTGCTCGCGGAGTCTACGCACCTCCGATGGCGTGATTTACACACGCTAGGTACAATTACTCTAAAAAATAGATATTCTAGGAAAGAGTAAATCCTAGAGACAGAAATTTTTAACTCCAACCCCCCACTGTACCTCACCCTTGCAAGGTTTGTGCACTGCACTCACTGCTTGGCATCCTCTACTTCACAGCAGGCTCAGCAGCACCACACACACAGCATCGCTTGAGATCCGTTTGGTTTACGAGACGATGCTTAAGTCGCCAGTGACCTGTTAACTCTGTTAACAGAGTCATGTTCTGGGCTGCCCCCTGACTGGCTGCTAAATGGATGCATTACTGCTCCGGCTTTCGTCATCAGCTCCTGCAGTAACGCCTCTGTCTAATGATCCTGAGTCAAGCATCGTTACAGTTAACAGCTCCTGATATTTTACTTGCAGCATTCTGGCATTCAGAACTGCCCAAATGGAGCCGTTCAGTCTTGCAAGTGACAGTAAGAGTTCTCATTACAGCAACCTGCAGGACTTCCATTCTGCTACCTTTTGATGGATTGCAGGCTGCTCAGCGAGAATCATTAGCTCGGTGTTAAAAAAACACTTAATCCTTGTCAGGAAGCTCATCAAACACCAAATCTTTTGTTTGGAGGTGTGCCTGCGTCCTCCTGGAAGTCCCTCTCCTCATGCTGGACATGGGCTGCGACCTAGTGCAGAGTGTAGGGTCTGACTCACTTGTGTTGCTGGAAGTACCACGCAGTGGATTGAACCTGCTGCTGGCTAGACCCACTAGCCGTGGACACAGCAGTCCACACGGGCGCTCTGGAAGCTCCTGGCAGTCTTTCAGATCAGTTCTTTGAGGAGCACCGATAGCACAGGAACATTTAGAAGTGTCAGCCTCAGTGGTTTGCTGAGGACTGACGAATTTGACTTAGGTTTGCCGCATCTTAACAAGGCAGGCGATGCCCCTAACACTGCTGATAGATTTAAAATCATCAGGGATGGAGAGGGGCGAACAGGCCCTTGTGCTGCTATTTTCATTGCAGTAGCAGGCACGACTTTCTGGAAGAGAAACGCTGACAGGCCAGCGAAGTGCGTGCAACGTTCAGAGACGAGCGCAGATCTCCCCAGGATTCAGTTCTTGTTGCATCTCTTGACGCACAGCTCCCCTGTGGCGGTTGTCCCCCAGGGACAGGGTTTGCCCTACAGAGGTGTGTTCAGCAAAGGACTTGCAGGATCAAACCTGTGTGAAGTGTGAGGTGTGACGCGGACCCCCCAAGCGCCAAGCGTTGCCTTTTTTACAGTATTTGCCTACCGCAGAAGGAGATGCCCAGGGCTGAACGAGACATCCTGCACGGAGGCTTTCCATTCCAGGTAAGAGCAGGCTGGGAAACGCACTGGCGTGCCTCGCTTCGAGAGACTGATGGGAACGCCGTGCGAAACTGAAGTTGCACTGCTTCGGCGGAACCAAAAGCACTGGCTCAAGATAAAACCCCCCGCCTTTGTTTGGCAGAACATCTTTAAATCAGGCTGACTTCTTCCTAGTGCTTTGTGACTGTGCTTTGAAAGCCTGCCGGAGAAGGTCCCTTCTGGACAGAGCTCTTGCCAGGGTTTGAAGCTAGTCATACCTCTACTGCTTCTGCACGGAGCCTGGCAGGATTCGTACGATCGAGACAGAGTCATTAGGAGGAGCGTACGGCAAATTAGAGAAGGTAATTTGAGACAAGAAAGGTCTGATACTCCATAAAATATACATCTGAGCGGTCCACGGCTGAACGTGAGTAGCTGCTTCAGTGAACCAGTGGACACGAGGTACAAATCCAGCAGTTACCAGATAATTAGGGTTCATGAGTGGCCACAGGGTAGAAATTATGTTGATGTCCTGAACCAAACCAGAATCTTTCCATTAAAATAACTGAAAATCTTCGACTGGTTTAATGAAGGTGGGATCATTCACTCTTCTGGGAAAGCCATCTCTCCTGTGTTCTGTTGTGGGCGTTCCCATCAGTCTTTCCCTCCAGTCCCTTCCCCAGCCTTGTTGCTCCTCTGGACTCACTCCAGCCCCTTAACCTCTTTCCTGAAGTGAGGGGCCCAGCACTGCCCCCAGTACTCAAGGGGAGGCCTCCCCAGTGCCCAGTACAGGTGGGGAATGACACCCCTAGTCCTGCTGGCCACACTGTTGCTGATCCAAGCCAGGATGCCATTGGCCTTCTGGGCCACTTGGGCCCCCTGCTGGCTCACATTCACCCCCAGGGAGGGTATCCTTACGATGGCACACACCATTTTTACACAGAGGACTCTCTCAGGCCCATGCAGACTCTGCTCCACTTGCCAATGAAGACCTAGACCGTGCACAAGCACAGGCTAACTGCCTGCGCTGTGCGGCTTTGCACACGAAGGGTGCGGAATGCCTGGGGAGAGGGCAGCATCCATCTTCCTTTCCTACCACTGTCCTCACAGTCAGTAAAGGTGCTGGCGGCACTGGCAAAATGCTGTTGTGGTCCTTGTGTGACCTCGCAGGACACAGGACAACCTGGGCACAAAGGCTTCGCGGCTCAGACTGCTCTAGGGGAGAGCAAGGAACTCCCCGAGCACCCTGAGCTGCGCAGTCCTGGGAAGTCAGACCCCAGTGCCTTTCCAGGCTGCAGGCAAACAAAAGATACCTCATGGTGCTACTGCTTCTCCTAAAAATAGGGTAGGAAAAAATTAACATCTGAAAACAGTGGAATATGCAGATTTGTCCTTCCTTCACCAAGTAAATAACAGACTGCTGAGCTTTAGACGCACGCCTGGAAACGCTACCGGCTGCGGGGAAACGGGGGCCTGAAACGCAGCGCACACTGGTGAGAGGATCTGAGCACAGAGAGATCAGCACCACGCACCGCACGCGCACTCCCAGCAGGGTCCCTTGTGCCTCCGCTGACCAAACACGGGGTGAGTTCTTTCACCCACAGGAACGTCACTCGTGCCTGAGTTTCCGAAAGGCAAACATTTGAGAGAGGCAACAGCCCTTCCAAAAGCAAACAAAGCACCCCAGACATCAGTCGCATTTTGACAAAGGAAAGCAGCTACTGCTTCAGAAACTGTCTTAATCTGAAATACAAATATTTCAGGAAAACAAAGAGAATCAGAAAGTGGAGCAAGAAATCCCCACTGGCTGGGCACGTTAGGAAAGCGCTGATAGGCCACGGATCACGTTTGACCTCCGCGACCTCCGATCGAAATGTAAATTGTCCTCTGTAGGAATCATTAGATTGCAATTATTTCCTCAAAAGGTTCATGGCTATTAAAATGGCAGAGGATTCAGCGCTAAGTGGTATTCCCAGAACAAAGACGACTGCATCGGAATAATAATCGTCTTGCTAGAAACGTCGGCCCGCGGAGAGCCTGCAGAGCAAGGGGAGGTGTCTGTGTGCTCCTGAGAGCTGCTCCCGTGCACAGCCTGCACGAAGGCTGAGCTGCAGCAGCTGCGACATCTCAGCGCCTTCACGAGGACGAGCCTCAGGACTAGGACTCCTGACTGGAATCTCAGCAAGAACTTCTCAGTGCCTTTTGGGTTCAGAACCTCTTAGCTACAACCCAAAGCGCAGAAACTGGGCCACTGTTGTCGCTGCATGGCTTCACAGAGAACAGGTGAACGAGCCTTCTGCAACAGGCATCACCAAAGAGCTGTTTCCTGGAGGAGAGGTTGATGTGGGAAGGCTGGTGCCTGAGGAATGTTGTGGAACTTTGCTCCCACATGATGCAAAATGAAGGGGCTTAACCTTTCCGAGGGCAATTATTGTCATTTTGGTCAGTTCAGAACCACGCTTGAAGGACACCAACTGAAAACTGTCAACACGTGTAATCACAGATCCATGCCACCTTATCCAGTGCTCTGGAGATTCAGACCTTGAGTACGTGTGAGGCTGTTCGAAAGGGACCTCTTGGATAACCCAGAACTGACAAGGCCATGGGGAAATCTGTACGTGGCGCTCCAGAGAATGACCACCTGGACTCTATCTGGCCAGTTCCTGCGACGAGAACAAAAAGCTCCAGCAGTTCAGACAGCTCTGGTTGTGTTTCTTCATGTCTCACGAACAAAGTCGACCAGAAATTTCTGGAACTTTTAGAGGCGATCTCTAAGGAAATTTCTGGAACTAGAAATGACCAATGTTTACTCACTAAAGCTATGGATTTTCCAAGGAAGACATTAGTGCCTCCATTTCAGTGAAAGGGCCATGAAGAGCTGCTTGTGAAGCTGCTGTCATGAGAGGTGAGTCCTGAACGAGGTCAGGCAGGATGGGCAGGGCTGCTGTTGCAGTCATGCAGGTGCAGCTGGTGTTTGTCATGGACCACTGAGGCACCTACTGTTAAAGTGCCATCTTGCACCTACGATTTTTAGATGCTTCTCTTAACCTGGCATCTAAAGAGCTTCATAGTGTTGCTGATCTCTGTCCTAACACCGGCCTTCACTCTAGAGGCGCCCAGATTTCTGCAATGCTGGGAACAGTCCCGTGGAGAACTCACCAAATACAAAACCCCCCAAAATCTGAAGGGGCAAGCGGGTCCAGACGGCAGTCTTCCATCGCTGAGAACGGCACGGAACACACAGAAAGCACTTCCCTTTTTGCTGTTCTCTGGAGGGCAGCACAACTGTGACTGTTTAACGCACAGCAGACCGCGAATCAACCCTGCTTCGGGTACTTCTTGGGACTCGCCTAACTAGGATTTGGAGCGCTCAGTCCCATTGCTAGTGCTGTGCTACTCCCATCAGCCGTGCGCCCTGTTCTGGTGCTCCCAAGGAATCCCAGGCGTTCTTAGCACCCACCGTACACAACCTCTTGCTGCTCTGCCGTCTCAGGACCAAAAGCACCTCTTAGCTCTCAGCAAAACCGCTGTGTGCGAGGAACGCATTTACCTGCAATTACCCAGCCCGCAGAAGACAGCAGGGGCTCTCTTTGGAACACCTGCCTCACAGTGCTCCAGCCTTTCGGGGTAGCGCTATTTTCAATAACACTCTAGGGTTCGGGCCACAGGAACGTGTGTCCTTTGGCGGGTTTCTCCGCAGAGCCCGGAGGACGGGCACGCGAGCGGGCAGGAACGTACGGGAGCGCTACAGGGAGCACTACCCGCGCTGACGGGAGCGCCCGCCTGACCTCCGATTTCTGCTGCGGGTGGCACGGGCGTTAATGCCCTTTTCAGATCACACATTAGTCCGATTTTCCTATTATGCTTTCATAAATCTTTGGAATAGCTTTTCTGGAGATGAATGACTACGCTGCTTCAGCTGAGGAATTAATAGGAGGTCTGCAAGCCACAGCCAATGGAAACATCACCAACCCACACATCAGCGCAGCGAAGTTTTACTAGAATTGTCTGCGGCTGGGTGATGTGAGCGCAATTTATGTTCAAAGGCCGTCATTTCAGACGCTTTCAGAAGGCTGCTCACAGACATTAGTGGCACTGCCCTGCATTAATCGTAGGTATTACATTTACTGCTTTTATTTCTGTGCTGCTATTCATAGCAGGTAGGCGGAGGAAAGTACCTACTGGAAGCATCAACATAGAACCACAGACCAGTTAAGGCTAGAAGGGACTTCTAGAGGTAGCCCAATCCATCGCCTGTCCAGAGCAAGGTCACCTACAGCAGGTGAGCCGAGCCAGGTCTGCAGTATCTCTCTGTTTTCTTCTGGGCAGGCTGCAGAAGTTGTGTGATTGACAGAACCCAGAGCTACTGAACTCATTTATTCTCCCCAAATCTTCCAGTAAGTCTCTACTCACATGAAGTTTACTTAGCAGAAGAGCAGCGGCACAGGGCGATGAGAGGAAGCGGGGAAAGAGCAGTAACGACCGCAGGGCTACGCAAAGAAAGCAGAGCAACTGTATCTGAAACCCTGACAATGCTGCATAACAAAGTCCAAATGCAAGGACCGGGTTTTAAAGCACCGGGGGGAAAATCACTGCTCTGGCACACAACACTGCAGCTCTGGATTTCAGCAGCTCTCCCAAGGTGCTCACACGTAACACGGCCGAGACTGCTGTGCTTAATTTGGGAGCATTTAGGGCGGGCGTCGTCGCCCCTGTTCTCTGCATCATGACCAGACCCATCACAACGCATCCCTGTCCAGGCAGTTTCTTCTCACAATTAAAATTGCATATTCATAAAGTAATTCAGCCTCACCTTTGGGAACGCTGTACATTTCATTTCCATTAAAGGCCATTTCTAGTGGCTTTCAAAAAGCAACGACCCCATCTCTACCTACTTTCTCTCTACGGCCTCGTAGCAAAGGACTGGAATACTTGGGCTGCCATCCTTTATACCTGCTGCCACACCGCATTCCAGGGTAATTTGTCAAGCTCTACAAGAGCATCTCTGCACTGTCTTGATGAAACAAACATCAAATGGCTAAATTCATCAGCGCTCTCACAGCACTTGCACACAGGACTTGTCTGGCTTAGGTCTGGTTTGAGCTAGGTTACCTTCCTGTCCAAGCACTGCAGTACACAGATCACCCAACAGCCACAACACCTGACTGCTGTCTCCTCGTGTTTAGCCATCACTGGAACTCTTGCTGCCTGCACTAGAGGCAGCATTAAGAAGTATTTAGATTAAAATAAAGACATGGAAAATCTTGGGAAAATATATTAATGGAAACCCACGCAGCTCGGTTATTACACAAACTCTTCCACTTATCCACGAAGACACAGTCGCTGGGTATTTACACAAGTGAGTGCAAGTGAGGCTGGCACTACAGGCTTGGCCCAAAGACTCTTCATGTCAACAGAAAAGTGACTTCAAAGAGCTCTGCAGCAGACTCTGCATCATTTCTAAGACACATTTACTATACAAAAAACAATTCAGCAGTGGATCTGCTAACTTAAACTCCAGCTATTACCCTTCACAGCAGTCTGGAGTCCCAGAGACACCTGTGGAACGCTGAAGGCACTCAAGGAGACCTGTTCTCATGGGGAAGAAACACACTGTGCTGTACGACTGAACATCCTCCAGAACTCGGGTTCTCCTGGTCCTTCTAAGGGCAGAGTGGCAATGCAAAATTCCTGGGTTCTATAGTCCACACATAATTCTTTGCCAGAGTTTCCATCCACGAAGGCTCGATGCCTGAATTAAGCCTTTTTATTAGACCTAAGACAGCTCTTTTGTAAATCTATGCTCAAGGGACATATTTATAGCCCTGTTTAAACCAGAGTATCACTTAGGGTTGTAATTTGTCCTCTCCTGTCTCACTAATCCAGGGCACTAGGAAATGTTGCTGGCTAATAAATTATGACAGATGTTGCTGTAGAGCTCCTCTGACTGTCATCCACACATTCCCACAAGCACTCATACTGACCTACGGCAAAGGACAGGCTTTGCCTGCTCTTGCTGATACTCACAGAGGCCCTAGATGTGAACAGCTCTGCTGGGTTCAGACTCAGGTTTGGGAAGATTTTCTCAGAGAAGGATGCCCTAAGCTCCTCTGCACTTGCCTGCACTGCTGCAGCATGGCTCCAGAACTGAACCTGGACTGCCAACAGAATACGCTCTTCTATCTTTCAGTCATCTTTGAGTCTCCTTCTCTGGAGAAATTGAAAAGCCGCCTGGATATGTTCCTGTGGGACTTGTCCCAGGGGATCCTGCTGTGGCAGGAGGGTTGGACTGGATGATCTTTCGAGGTCTCTTCCAGTCCCTAACGTTCTGTGGTTCTGTGGCTCAGTACTCGACCAGTAAACCATCTGTATGAAAACAAGCGTTCTGATCTGTCACCTCTTCTCGCTACAGAACCAGGCAAACGCAGTCAAGACAGAAAACCAAAACTCACCGTGGCCTGCAGGCATCTTGGTGATTGTAACTACAACTCCATCTACAATCCGCAGACCACCATGACCGTCCCAGGAGAGGTGACGATGTTCTTTGCACTAAGCGGTCAGTCACACCTTCTGTTTGGGTCCTCTGAACAGCTAATTTTCAGCCGCTGCCATCCACCTTCGAGCGCCTTCAGTGAAGTGGTCTGAAGGTGAAAACGTTTCCCATTGATAAGACAGAGATGGCCACCCATGTCTGTCAACTGTCCCTGCTCTTAAAGGCCACTGAAGCCTTCTTAGCTCGTGATCCATCACTTAACTACTTTGCAAAGCACTTGCCAGTCCTCCTGTGGTGACTGCATGCACAGTAGTGGTTTCTGGAAACCACTGAACTCTTCCACTCTACTGGAACACGCATCATGAAGACACAAGATTTCCCTCACCGAGCACTTTCCCGTGCAGATGCAGATTGTGATTTTTTCCTAAACAGACTGAAATTGCTGATCCTAAAAAATGGACAGGAATGTGCTGTTAATAGCAGGATCCTTGGCCTAACCTCGAGTACTGGGGGCACTGCTGAGCCCCTCACTTCAAGGTTTCTTTGCCAGTTTGAAGGGCTGGCAAACGTTTTCACAAAGGCATTTCCAGACTGGTGCCACAGTTTCTCACTGACATAATAGTTCACATACCAGTAAGTTGAGAAATGAGACCCACGGGCACACAATGCTAGCTTGGATCATCCTGCCTGGCTCCCACATGGGTAAGAAGTGCTGTGATAGTGCTCTATAGTGGCTTAATTTCAGAATTCACTGAACCCTGAAAGCCTCAAATGAGTTTTCCCTTTCTGAAATGGAAAATACAACTTCAGGATCCCACTGTCGAGAAGCTTCCCTAAATCTCTGGGGAATCACAGTGCGGTCTTAGCCAGCTCCAGCACCCATCACACCTGCAGTTCTGCATTAAAATATGGCCTCAGCCATACGAGACCAAGTTTCATGTGCAACCTGCTTCTGCGTAACCTTCACAACAACTGCAGTGTCAAAAGGCCGTATTCCATTGTCAGACACGCGGGGAGAGCACTCGGTGCCCCAGGGCACACAACAGGCCAACAGGGAACAGGAATTTGATGGGTGGACCACAAAAGCTGGGAGTAACCTGACCCAGGTCTGCTTCAAAGGCACATTGTGAGTAGAAGCAAGAAGGTGCCACGCGTTGGCCACGAGCAGAAAGGGTGATTGCCAAGGTCAGACTATTTCCAGCAGCAGCATTTAAGCCCTGGTTTTACTCACACTTGAAAAACCAGCCAAGTCGAGGCGCAGCATGGCATTGAAAAAGAAAAGGAGAACCTGAAGTGGGAAAAGAGCCTCCTGCCAGGGAGCACAACCATGAAAACAGAAATCCACCTAGGGAAGGCAGGAAGCAAAACCGATGCGATCCACCACGAGCAGAGAAACCCCTGGAAGCAAAAACAGGAGGAGGAAGTCCCAGGTGCGCAGTTCCCGGAAATAAAGCTGCAAGAGCACTGCAGACACGTCCAGCGGCACAGCAAGGCAGAGCCAGGCCTGAGGGGACACCGAGATCAAGAGCTGAAGTTCACACAACTACGGGCCAGGAAGCTGACGACTCTCCATAACACAGCACAGAGCGTGGGAGCCACGGAGAGCAGGCGGCTGCGAGACTGAGCTACGGAGTGCATTCTCTCGGAACGGCTTTTCATCTCATTCTAGAGGAAAACCAACAACATCTCAATACCACAAATGTTAGAGACTTTTAATTCTCCATTGAGCTGGAGCATCTGAATTGACCGTCTGATCTCAGCAGAGCACGCAGGACAGTTTTCATGTGCAGGAACAAGCCTACTCATACTCTGGCCAGTTACTTTTCTGTTAAGGTTAAAATCACCGGATGAGCCAAGTGCCCTCCAAATACCTGGTTCTCAGCAGCACTGCCCCATGAACAGCAAGTATGTCTGAATCACAGAACACTAGGGATTGGAAGGGACCTCCAAAGACCATCCAGTCCAATCCCCCTGCCACAGCAGCATCCCCTAGATCCAGTTGCACAGAAACAGGGCCAGGAGGGTTTGAAACGTCTCCAGAGGAGGAACCCTCCTGGGCAGCCCCTGCCAGGGCTCTGGCATCTTCACTCACACCCACTGCCCCTTGTCCTGTCACTGGGTGCCCCTGAGCAGAGCCTGGCTCCATCCTCCTGACATCCACCCTTCACATCTTGATCAACATCCATGGGGTCACCCCTCAGGCTCTTTTTTCCCAGCTGCAGAGCCCCAGCTCCCTCAGCCTCTCCCCAGTGGGGAGATGCTCCCCTCCCTCCATCACCCCTGTGGCTCTGCACTGGCCTCTCTGCAGCAAGTCCATGTCCTTCTGGAAATGAGGGGCTCAGAGCTGGACACAAGAGGCCAGCTGTGGTCTCAGCAGGGCAGAGGAAAGGGGAAGGAGAACTTCTGGCTTGGGTGAAAGGACTGTTTCATTTAACTCTTCGACTGCCACAGCTCTGCACTGTTGTTTAGGAAACAGCACAATAAATGAAGACAAAAAAGTGTCTTCCAGCAGTTTCCAACAGGGGATTCCTCAGGCTGCTGTGCTTTTACTTCACAGTCCTTAATGGACTGTGCAGTTCTGGCTCACAGCAAAATCCAAACACGCCACCAGCTTCAGGACATCCTGCAGCAAGAAGCTGCAGCGTTTAGCACGGTGAAAGTGGAAACCAGCAGGATCTTTTCCAGCAGAGCCGCAGTTCCGAGTCAGGCTCAGCTACTGAGGCATCAGGCCTTCCGTGGAACACGAGCTCAGCTGCTGTACCAGGACCTGCCTCACGATGGTAGTGGGATCTCACAAACCCTCACCGCAGCGAGCTGCACAGCCTGCAGGCAGACCAACACCTCCTTTTGTCATCCTCCCCGCACAGCTGAAACCATTTCAGGCAGCTGGGCTGAAATATTGGAGTCCTGTTTCTTCTCCATTGTACAGGCCCTGAAATACAGAACCACCAGGCGTTCGCGGTGCGTCACTGGAGAAGAAACACTAGCAGCTTTTTTTCTGCAGCTCTAAAACAGTTTTTCAGAATGAACATTACTGCAGGTGGGAAAATGATGGTGTCTCAGTCCTGCACCCAAACCCTCACAGACAGAGCGAGCGTGGGTTGGTTGTAGAACTCGAGGAAAGCAGACAAAAGGGTGAGTAAAACCAGGCACCAGCTTTGAGCAGCCTGGAATGCGGCTCCATCTGCAATAATAAAATGTGCAAGAATGAAGGACAAGCCAACCTAGTGTGAGGGGAGAGCCTAATTCATAGACCTAGGGGCCATAAAGAACGAGGAACCTGTGCATTGCAAGCAAGTCTGGAGACAGCAACTGTGGAACCTGAACTGGGGTCTTCTGAAGTAGGACACAAGTCAGAAGAAGTCACTACTTGTAAGCATTTAAGCACCCAGGTTATTTGTTGAGTCACACCACACAGACACCTGTAATCCCAGTCCTTCCTTCTCAGCAGCTCAGAGACTTGACACAAAACCTCTAAAATTAATTGAACTTCCCAGGAAAATCGGAGGGAGGATCTTGCAGAGCCTCTGTACAGCCTGAGCCCGAGCTGTGAGATTGTTTTTCTTGGATCTGCTCTCAGTCAGCCACCAGAGAGGAAAAGAATTGCCATCACTCCTCCTTACAGATCATATCTGAGGTGTCTGATGCTCTGATCAAGCTCAGGCCTTATCTATCTCCACAGTCCTGTTGTGTCACATCGCTCTCTAATCACTGCAACTGCACGGGTGCTCATCCAAGACCTCCTCAATTCTAGTTCCCTTGTGGGCATCACAGGATCACAAGGTCTGGGTGTAGCACGTGCATTTTGGCTGTACTGTACAGCCAGCACAGCTGCCACCTGCTTACACGGGTGACTGAGCTAAGCAGTCTGGTTTCTGGAACCCAAAGCCCACCACTCAGATGAGCAACACCAAGTGTCCTCTGCAAGACGGGGATAAACCATTTTACTGGGAGCTCCACTTGCAGACCTCCCTGGAAATCCACTCTAGTTATTATTCTGCCCACTGGAAGCCTTGGTGCAAACTGGCTACGGCTGCAGTTGCTGACCTGAGTGAAGTCAACAACAGCACCCCCCAGGAATCTGGATGTTAAGGAACGTGTGTAATTTGTAATGACAGCTTTGCACAACCCCAGACCACGGAACGTCTCGGTGCCTTCTCCTAAGGCCAGGGAGCCACCTTCTGTTCATGCACAGGCTGCATCTGCGCTCTCGGGGGGTTCTGTGGAATTACAACAAACAGTTTAAATGAAAGTTACAGCCTAAGTGTCTGTGGCCTTCTGAATGCAAAAGGCAGCGCTGTTTGCACCGACAGCGCTGCGGTGTTCCTGAACCTTCAGCGTGTAAGCTAATCCAGCTCCCGCTCCACCTCTGTACGTGCGGCGTGTCAGTCATACTACTCTTGGCTCCGTGCAGAGCGTCGTGGAAACTATACAACCTCCTTTAGTATTCTTTAGCCTCTAACAAGTGAGACTGGGAATTGAGGAGTAATCAGTAATGGTTATCTGCCTTTCCTATTTAAAAACAATAATGATGCTCAGCCATCCTGAACAAGGCCTTTAATTAATCATTGTAGTAATGCAGACTGAAGTCCCAGCGTTACTATCACTGGCGCACAGCAGTAATAGAAAGTCCTGCTTAGATGCTTTTCTTCGGTGAAATGAATCTTCACATCTACTCCCAGTAATTTGGTGAAATTAAAATCTGCCCTCATGATTCTAGTCATTACAGCATCTTCAGGCGTGTGTACGTATTTTTTCACGTGATCGCGGACAACCGCCCTTCGCCAAGAGGCAGTGCCACCAATAAATGTATCTGGGTATATGCAACACATTTTCCTCCTTACCTACACCTCCTGCATTCGCATGTTTACAGGCAAGGTCCAAGTTTTTCATCTAATTTGAAAACACAGCTGAATCCCACAAAGCAGAGCGTAACCTCAGGGTCCAGTTGAGTGGGTTTCGGGGCGGTGTTGTTTCACTCACTGCTGTAACGGGCACGGGGAGCACTATGAAAGCACGTGCCCGGTACCCCCACTGACTGCAGTACCATGTTCACCTTGTTTGGCGATGTTCTTCTACCGCGAGCTAATAGCCTAATTAGATTAAAAGCTACCCAGTGCACCATCTTTTTCCAAGTGAATAATTCAAATGAAATGACTAATTAAATTCTTAAGGGAACCACAGAGCTATTTATGATGGTAACTTGGAGTTCCCATCAAAGTGGCAGCGCATGCATCTCTTGCTGCTGTCAGGTTTAAGTATATCCCCCTAGGTTGGAGATGCTGTGGAAGTAGAGGACACTGCGCAGATGAATTCTCTGGAGAGCCAGAATCAACTGTGCGGGGACTTAACACACTCCAGTTCCTGGTGGTGAAAGAAAAACAAAACCAAAAGAAGATGTGCTTCTCCAGCAGCCCCAACCGTACCGGGCTACGTGGCATCTTTATGTACCGAGCTATACGGAGCGTGGTACTCAGCAGGCAATGCATTGTACATAGCCACTGGCTTTTCTGACACCCATTTGGCTGGACTCCACAGAGATTCTGTCAGGATTTGATAGTTATTTTCTCTCAGGCTTTACCAGGGCTTGGTCTGCCACATCGCCTCCAAGAAAAAGCTTGGGTGGCATCAACTTCGCTTGCTGTTCTGAACGTTCTACAGTTCTTAGGTAACGCTCCGGTCCTGCCGACAGACGAGTGAGTCAGCAAGGCTGGGAGACTAGAGCGTTCACAAAAAAAAGGCTGAAGGACAGGATGTTGGGTTTAAGGGAGGGTTTCGTGGACGGGGCTTGTGCCCAAGTCTCTGATTTTCACTGCCAACTTAACAACTGGGGATGGTGACTTTTCCCTAGTGAGATCATTAGGTCACAAGCACACCTATTGAGCAGCGGCCGCTAGGCACCTTGATGCCACAGAAATCAAAGTGACAAGTATTTATCTCGATAGGCAGAAACCTGGCAGCAAGCTCCCTGCCTGAAGATTGAACCTGACTTTTAATGAGGAGATTTGGATAGGTGGTCTGGGTTTGAACCTAAAAACACTGCGAAGCACTTTCCAAGTGTATTTCTGTCCCTTTAATTAGAGGCTTTTCTCATTTTCCCAATCCCTTTCAACAAGCCTCTAATATTTTTAGAGCCCTGCCTTTTGAGGGACAGGCACAAAGTGAGCAGACACACCGAACAAGGGATATCAAAGAATGAATTTCCCCTGTCGCTTTAACCACATGAAAGCTCTCCAAATGTATTCCCCTGCTCCTCTTAGTGGTTGGTATAATGAGATCAGTAGAAGTGAACACTAACATCCCCCTGTTCCATTTGCGGTGCTAGGAGCTGAAGGATAACTGCGCTATGGTAATGATCCCATTTGAAAAGGGAATATTTGCCGCTGTATTCTTTCTTCTTTCTTTCTTTTTCTTAATGTTCTGACAGTGTTCTCGGGTTGGGGAAGGAAAGGGAAGAGCACGAGAGAAAGGGATGATCCCTGCCTCAAGAATTTAAAACCGAAAGGGAGAGTAAGAGGAAAGAGCGAACTGGGTGGCTCAAGGCACTGAGAGAGATCTGTGATGGGGTAGGGAGGAAGGAAAACCAGCTGGCTGCTTGTCAGTCCGAGGTTATCCAGAGCTGCAACGCTCAAGATAACTTACACCAGTCTTCAGCACCAAACCAGCAAAGCTCTACAAGAACACAGGCTGACAGACGACATCACTATTGTTTGGTCGAGGTACACCGTGGCTGTCACCCTTTCTCGGATCCCCCGCCCGTGGTACACAAGCAACACGAACACTTCATTCAGCTTTTCTGTCTCCCCACACAAATGAGTTGGGGGAGTGGGTCCCTTTAAAACACTCTTCTCTCTAATGCTGTTCACTACAGACCTGATTTTTGCTCGTGTGCCAACAGACTTAGCACCATTCCAGGTCAGCACAGCTACTAGTGCCTCTTCAGGGAACAGTATGGCTTAATCTTTGCTCCTAAGGAGAGTATTATTAGAGCTCTTTGAATAATTTAGGTTTTGATCCAGCTACTGAACCACACAATAAAGACTAAACAAAACAACACAGATCAATTAAAACTAAGACTTGTCGGGTTTCCCCTCATCCTTTCCAGAACTGAAGACATTTCTTTCATTTTGATTTGCAACCTGAAACAAGACGGTTTTTGTGTCACAAACTTCTCTGAAAGGCAAAGAAAGAGAAGCAAAACTCTCACACTACTACTGGAAGGAATCCTGGTTGTGTGTTACTGCTGGCACAACAGTCAGGCTCAGGCAGAGGGGGAGACAAGAATGAATCTGAACCACCTTCTTCAGCGAGCTGTCGGTCACGCTGATTTGGTCTCTGCTTTGCCAAGGAATTATTTTAACTCCCCCACCAAGCTGTGAGGACTGACTGGAGTCAGGAAGTGCTGTGCACAGAACCAAGGAGGTCATAGAATCATAGAATCATTACGGATTGGAAGGGACCTCGAAAGATCATCTAGTCCAATCCGCCTGCAACAGCAGGATCACCTAGACCAAGTCACACAGGAACCCGTCCAGTCGGGTCTTGAATATCTCCAGTGAGGGAGACTCCACAACCCCCCTGGGCAGCCTGTTCCAGTGCTCCGTCACCCTCACCGTGAAGAAGTTCCTTCTCAGGTTGATGTGGAACCTCCTATGTTCCAGCTTACAACCATTGCCCCTCGTCCTATCACTACATGACACCGAGAACAGCCCAGCTCCATCCTCCTGACACCCACCCCTCAAATATTTGTAGACATTCATGAGGTCACCCCTCAGTCTCCTCTTCTCCAAGCTAAAGAGACCCAGCTCCCTCAACCTCTCCTCATAAGGGAGGTCCTCTGTAGGAAGCCTGTGCAAGTGAGTTGTGCTCGCTTCAGCCAAACGCACGAACGTGGGGCTGCGTTTTGTCATTCCGGTAAGTACAAACGTCAAGTAATCAGGAGATGTCCTGACTCTGTTTGCCTCCCCGGGTTAAACTGCCACGACCCGACTAGCGTGGGAGCATCACCTGCTGTGAGTGGTGACACATCACCTTGTAACACTTAGCGACCTTCCTTTCCCCGGGAACCTCCGCTGGCAGCCGCTGAGAGAGGCAGGCATTTGGGAACTTGGCTCATTCCTCTCCCCTACGTACAGCGTGAGCCGAGTGACACGGCATGCTGTGACGGACAGGAGCAGCCCGACGGCACGGCGCTTGAAAGGGCTTCTTCAAAGACGTAAACTGCTCCGTGAGCTGCTGGCCTGCATGAAACGGAGCAAGCCGCGGAGTTCAGAAAACACTTAGACCTCTCACCTCTGGTCAGAGGCAACTGGCAGACGCTGGCAGGGGGGACTCCTGTAGCTGCCTTTCAGGTTGGTTGTGATTAGCTGTTGTTAAACAGGAGCGCGCCAGCGTTTGTTGGTTCATCTGAACGCAGAGCACAAAGCCCCCACCTCCCCCCTGCCATTTTTGGTAAATGTTTGATGCAGCGCGTCGTTTTACACAGTCACATTAACACACGGATCAAACACCGAAATAGCTGCTTTGTTTGCCAGTCAGAGAACAATGCCAGCTGTCAGCAGCCGAATTATTGTGGAGCCGTGTGACACGTGTACTGTGCTCCTGCCTTGCCTTGCACTGCAGCAGCAACAGAACTCCTTAACAGGATTCCGATGGAGCTCTGCTGTGCACTTCTGCTCCACTCAGAGCCCCTGCACATCCCCTCTCCCGGAACTTTGCACGTGCGACTGTGTCTTTAGAAAGGAAAGCAGAACACCACAGAGCAGGCTGCTTCATTAGAAGCATTTTCAGAGATACTGCTGAGCTGAACCAACGCTGGTGAAACAAAACTGTCTGATCCTAGAAGAACTAAAAGATAACGTCTTTTCCTTCCAACTCCTCCTGGACTGTGTTCTCATTTCTTTGGTGTCCGTGGCACGAAGTACGGATGGCATGGATCTGTGTTTTGTTGGTGTCGGTCACTTCAGATGAAGTACAGCTACCCTGACCTGTCCAAGGCCAAATCCCATCTGTCCAAACCCACCAGAGTGAGCATCCTGACTGGAGTGTTCTCCAAGGAGTTTAGTAACACTTGGAGTCTTCTCTGGAGACGCTTCAAACCCGCCTGGACATGTTCCTGTGCAACTGGATCTAGGGGACCCTGCTGTGGCAGGGGCACTGGAGTGGATGATGACTCGAGGTCCCTCCCAGCCCCAGCGTTCTGTGATTCTGTGGTGTTTTCCTGATGCTAAGGAGAAGGTCAAACACAAGCTGAAGCTACTCTGTTTCACTGTATGTTTGTTTTTGTTGGAGCTCTCCTTTCAAGTGTGGATTGTGGCTGGATTGCTTTCAGACCCCCATCTCTCACTTGAGCCAAACTTTTGACTGCTAAACCCTTCAATTCGGACCATTATTCCAAAAGCTGGTAATAATAACTACTATTGAGATGGTTGGCAAATCATTGGTTGCAGCTGTAGTTGCTCACATGCATCATTAGCTGCCCGGGCACAAGCAGAAAAAACTCCCTGTCCTTTTCAGGGTTTTCCATCGCATTTCAGCTCTAAGAGTCGTTAAGCTAAGCTATGAAAAATCTCCTCCTTCCCGAGCACTTCCAAGCCTCCAGGAAGAGTTCAAATGCACACATTAGAATTCTTCACAGTGGTTAGAAGCAACCATCACTTCTGTTTACAGTATAGGATTATAAATTATACTGAAATATCACTCAGTTACAGTCGTTCTCCAACACTGCAAAGAGATGGATATTCTCCAGGGTAGGGTTGTCATAAAAAGGAAAATCAAACCAGCTGAATAATACAATAAGTCTGTGTATCTAGCCAGCTCAACCAAGCAGTGATAAGAGCTGTGGCAGCCTTTGAGGAGCAGGCTGACAGATTTCATTTGTCTGAGTTCACATCTTGCCCTAGTGTCCTACGTCACTTCTCCCCACCGGCCCTTTGGTGTTCTACCGGCACCCCTCCTGGTGCTGTCAGGGGATTAGAAGGACTCTGCCAGAGGAAATGCTTGAATGGCTAAGTCAGGAGTGCAAGGAGAGAGCCCATTTCATTTCTTTGGATTTTTTTAGGCCATAAAATTGACACATCTCTTGCATTTGGGTCTGTAATTAGACACCTATTGAACCTCGGGATATAAATGTGTAGCACTGCGTTGAAGTAAGACACTTCTCGTATCTATAAATAGTAATGAGAATGGAGAACAAAGATGACTAAGCCCTTGGACAATTTCAAGAGTTATCTTTAAATCCTGTGACTACTGATGCAACATCTGGAGCCACATCACCTGCTTCACTGACGTCTCTACAGCCAAGCGTACAAAGTCTTGCCCACACCTGCACGAACGTTCTCGTGCGCCAGCTACACTCTTTCCAGAGGAAGCAATTTCAAAGTAATGACAGAGAAATCCTTCTCTAACTTCATTTCCTCCCTGGCCTTCCTAACACATGGAGAATTTTCAGGAAGTTCACTCCATGGAGGCAACTAGCACAGAGTTATACTGTACAGACCTGTCTGATGCAGATTCCAGAGGTAGTTTTGGAGAGTAAGTTGGGTGACTACACTAAGATTCTTGTGACACACTAGATGCAAAATATCCTCTGTTCTCCAGTTGCTGCTGCAGTTCACCCACATCACCTCTGCCTATGGCTACTGTGGCTGCCACAGCTACACTGGGGTGTCTGACACAGCCACAGTCACCTGTACTTAGGCAAAGGAATCACGATGTGCACAGTGGTGGTCAAAAGGGATTGTGCTGAGTTTCAGGAAGTAGCCCTGGAGTGTTAGGGCAACACTTCCAACAGCCTGATGCATGTCAAACAGCATTGTCCTTGCACTGCCTCCTGCTCTCGCCAGTGCCAGACCTCCCTCCTGCAAGCGGCCATTGCAGGGACAAAGCACACCGAGCGCAGCATCACGCCTGTCCTGGCTCATGCTGCCATTTGGACAACTCCCATAAAGCTGAACTCAGCAGCAACTCTTCCAGCAAGTTTTCTCTGTGAGCGTGTGATGAACAGTAAAGGTCCAAGCCTCAGTTTCACGCTCCTGGCGTGGAGCAGGAGTCCTTAGCCATTAGCAACACGCTGAACAGAAGCGGGGAGAGTCAAGGCGCAGTTCAAGGTTCAGCTGCTCTTTCATAGCAGAACCGAAGGGTTTGGGGAGCGTTTCCGTGGAGTGCACCAAGCGTCTCACACAGTCTATCAGCCACCGCCACTTTCTGTCTATTGAAACAATAAGTGTAATTACTGCTCTGCCAATCCCAGGCTTCAGTCCCCAGGGAGGTGGTAAAGGCACAGGGTAAGGACCTAAACATTCCAGTGAGGAACGTGAAGCAGACTTGAGCTGCACGTCAAAAGAGAGAGACAACAGCCTAAGCACAGAATAAACCCCTTAAAATCCTGTTTGACATCCAGTCAAGAGGGGGGTTTCTAGGTTTTCATTTTTATTAAATTTTAAATGTTTACCTCTCTATTTGTGAGCAACAATAACAGTGCCCAGGAAAGCAAATATCTGGGGAGAAAGAAAATCACACCAACTGCAGGTCCCTTTAATCAGCAGTGCTCAGGACTAAAATAGCTGTCAAGCAGCCGTTTCAGTGTATTGTAGTTATCAGTCCAGCCTGCTGCCAGAATGCCTCCAGCAATGTTGTTCTGACACACTAGTAATGTCTGCAACTTGTTAGCAAGGGTTGTATTAAATCATCTTGTCACCGATTCCAGCTTTTATCAAGTTAAGTTAAACAAATTCCCCACTTAAAATAGAAAATGCTGTTGTCGGTAGAGTAAGTGCGGACACAACATCTGTGAGATCCCATTTCCTCGCCGGTGCCCAGCGCCAGACTTGTGGGCAGAAGACAGGCCAAGGAGCAAATAAGCTCTGTTTGTTTATTAAAAAATGAGAATTACTTTTCGGCGCTGCAATTTAAATCTCTGCCTTTCAACAGCACTGGGTTTAGCCCAAAGCACCGAGACAGGCAGGAGGTGGTGCTAGACTCATTTAACATCACGACAGCGCTCACTACCCAAAGCAGCAGCTGGAAGGGTTTACACTCGGTAACGTCAGTCACTTCTTGAAATTTGGCAGCTTTAATATTTTAGGGCCTAAAAATGGGATCAAATTACAAAGGTAATAGCGGAGTCAAAGAATCTTTGTGAAGGATGGCACAGCGAGATGATGCGGTAGGTATGGCACGTGGTATTAGAAAATCATGGTCAGAGGTGTCCTCAGTTCCTGAAAGAGCGTGAACCGGGCAGGAGAGACTGCTGAATGAAGACCTACAACTACTTCAGTGGTTTCTAATTAACACATCTGAAAGAAATCCTGGCACATAGCCTTGCATTCCCTCTACTAACATAAACATCAAGTCCATAATCGTAGGAGATTAAACCCTGCACCTAAGATACTTTTTAACCTTCTCAGCCTACATTCAAATCTCTGATGCTGTTCTACATTTAGGTTACCCCAGCCTGGCCGGGGTTGGAAGGCACCTTCAAGATCCATCCAGTTCCAACCTCCCTGCACTGGCAGAGACACCTTCGCTACAGCAGGTTCCTCAGGGCTCCAGCCAACCTGCCTTCAGCACTGCCAGGGACGGGGCAGCCACAACTGCCTTTGGCAACCTGTTCTAGCATCTCCCACCCTCACGGTGAAGAATTTCTTCCACATGACCAACCTCCATCTCCCCCTTCAAGTCTGGAACCCTTTCCCCTTGTCCTCTCACTACCACCCCTGTCATAAGCCCTGCCCCAGCTTTCTTGTAGCCCCTTTCAGCTACTGGAAAGCTGCTCGAAGGTCCCCTGGGAGCCTCCTCTTCTCCAGGCTGAACAACCCCAACTCGCATAGCCTGTCCTCATAGGGGAGGTGCTCCAGCCCTCTGAGCACTGGAGTTGCTCTCCTCCAGACACCTTCCAGGAGCATCTTTTTATCTTACCCTGCCATTTGCTCTTGATGGCTTCTTTACCAACCGTTATGACCTTCCAATTTTGACCAAGCCAGCAGAACTGGACTGTGGTAAATCTCAGAGACCAGGCTCTCAGACGCAACGATCCGCGACTGGGAAGGGGTGACTGGTGGGACGCACAGCCGTTTCTGAGCTGTCTTTACAGAAGTGCTGCCTCCTAGTTCTGAACTCAGGGTATCTGGGTCAAAGCACAAGTTTGCTAAACTTTCAGAAAACAGGGGAAGTTACCCTAACTCTCAGAGGAACTGGCCTTCCTGTGTTCTTCTGGGTGAATAAACAGCACAATTGTTTGGAAGGAGCTGTTTTGAGTCACTTGAATTAGCAAGAGCTCCCAAAGGAAATTCTCCTACTCGTGACAAACTCAGTTGGGATTGTCATGTAAGCACAGTTTTAAAAGAGAAAACTGTAACCAGAGGATTTAGGCTAAGAATGATTAATCCCAGTGTTACACCCTGGCGACTAGGAAGGCGGCAAATGTTCTTACAGCGAAGACTCTGACCAACCCACAGAATGTCTCCAGCAATCACTCTCCGCATTCATGAAGAGTATTTGCCAGAATTTACAATGCCTGATGGGATTTGACACTATCCCAACCGACCTTCTTTGCCAGCTAGACCCCTCCAATCCAAATCGTGACTCTTAAGAAAATTACCCGCGTGGCCACGTGTAAAGACAAACCCAACACCCAAATAAACCACAGTGAATGCTGCCCCCTTCAAAGAAGCAGATGAAGTGCCTCCGGAGATGCCTAGAAGGGCGCTGCGAAACACTCTGAGCTGTTTGCTTCCTCTCCAAGAGCTAAATACAATGCAACCACAGGTTTTATTTTCACGCAGTGTAGGTGGGCAGGCTTCATGCCTCAGCGGGCAGCAGCCCTAGTTCTGCCAGGCTGACTTCCAGGGTAGTCAGCAGTCAGAGCCCAGGTACTGAACAGCCAGTAAAACCAAGTTTCACATCCCAGTAAGTGAAGTTAGTGAAGCTTTTGGATTTTTAGTGAACACCCAGTCGCACAGCCCTGGCCTTCTCGGTCCGTGCTTTACAGCAAACGCCACGTTCCTCCCCTGAAAAAGCCCCCGACGCAAGGACAAGTCAAGGCGTGTGTCAGGAGGTGAAAGCAGCCTTGTCTGCCACTCGGGCACTGAGCAAGACCCGCTGGGGTCTTTGCTGTGTTATCCCCGCACTGCCCGCCTCTAATACCCTCCACAAAGGTCCCTGCTTGGAGGCCAAGTCTGCTGGCCTCCCCAGTGGCCACGCACTAATGGGCCAGACTGAGTGTGCGAACGGCAAAGCCCTCTCCCACCAGATCTTCTCATCACGCTAGTCCTGGAGAAGGGCAGGGAATCAGCTCACTGCTTCCTCTCCTCCAAAACCCATTAGGTAAGCCATCAGTTGGTGGGTTTCTCCAGCATTCAGTATTAACACAGTGGTACTCCTCACACTTCAGTGAGCTCTGTCTGCAGTTAATTCCTCGGAGCACTGTTGCTCTTATACTGACAGATAACAGCTCACAGTAGCTTTATCTGACCCAGCCAGGAGAAGTACAGGGGAAGTGGCTTCCACAAGAGTGAGCTGAACCCCTTGGTTCAATAAGGATCTCATATTTGAGATTTCCACATGTGCCCCCTGCCCGCCCTGGCTCTATCTGTGGCTAACTACATCACCTTCACGCAGGACTCACCAACAGCCTCCGCTACATCACATAACTTACAGAACAAATTTAAGCCTTCACACACGTCGGTGACAAATTTAGAACCCTAACCAACCTGACTTCTGTCTGTGGCAAACCAGTTTTGTTTGTGTAACTGCAGACAACAGTCAGAACGAGAAGCTTGAGGTCAAAAGGGTTCTCCACAGACTACAGCAACAACTACCGAAAAGGTGGTAGGTCAAACCGAGCCCGGATTTTGCCCAAACCCAAGGAAGTCCTTAGTCAGACTGACACAACAGCCTGCCAGGCAGCACGCAACCAGGGGATACTTGGTGTCTCCTCTGAAGAGGGAAAAACCCCAGTGTTGTGAAAGAAACAGACACTGCAGGCACCACTGAGAGGCTCTGGAGCGAGGATTTACAAAAGCTGAGAGTATTTACAAACAAAGCCAGCAACATGCCCTAGAGAGCA
Source organism: Rhinopomastus cyanomelas (assembly GCA_013400115.1). Taxonomy (NCBI): domain Eukaryota; kingdom Metazoa; phylum Chordata; class Aves; order Bucerotiformes; family Rhinopomastidae; genus Rhinopomastus; species Rhinopomastus cyanomelas. Next base: position 568,733 of record VXBP01002354.1, read on the forward strand.
GAATGTCTAGAGTAAGAAATCTTTTAGAAGGAAATCTGTTTATGCAAGAAAGACTAGATCAAAGTACTGTTTCACTCGAGCTGTGCAATTCGAAGGAGCAGCATGTCCTTTACTACCCACCTATGAAATACCTGATTGCACCAGGAATTTAATCACTTCATTAATCTACAGCAATGAAGAGAGTTGAAAAAACCAGTTTTGGAACCACTGAGTGACAACTGTGCCTCGACATAAAAACTACCTAGTCAGGAGGAGTCTGCGCTCCTCCACAAAGGAAACGGGGTTTATCCCATGGACTTGGGTCGGCCTCAGAGCAATCCTTAGAACCATCGGTCCTCTGCAACTAAAAATGTCTCCTCCTGTTGTCTTCTCTCTGCAAATATGTTGAGCAATTTCGAGAAGCAGTACAGAGAGTCTTCGTTAACAAAGAGATTCCTAAGGTATGTCAGGAAAATCTCCAAGGGAAGTTCAGGAAACCCTTCTCCATATTTAAGAATAAATATTGATTATTCAACAGCCAGGTTTCCAGATGCTGCAATGGCAAAAACACTGTTGGCAGCAAATCAGCAGAGAGCTGGATCTCTCCACAGAGTGTAGGATCAGAGAAGTGATCTGGGGAGTTGGTTCACTTCTCCAAGTACAGCGCTGCAGGAGACATTGTTGTTCCTTGTGTTACTTCCTGCTGGTCACCAGATTCTCACTGTGCTACTGCAGTGCTTTAGTCAGCGACTGTTTCCAAAACAGCCTTAAACTTGAAAAGAAACGGTTAATTTTACCCGAGAGAGAGATGCGTGCGTGTTTACATCCAAACAGGTATGTCCAACGCATTTAACACCGGTCTGCCCTTCACGTTTGCACAGGTACATCAAACAGCTATGAAGTAGCCTGGGGGCAAGAATACCCAGGGCACTTGACAGCAATTTCTTCCACACAACCACAGAACGTTTGGGATTGGAAGACACCTCAAAAAGATCACCCAGTCTCATCCCTCTGCCACAGCAGGATCCCCCAGATCCAGTCGCATAGGAACATGCCCAGGCAGGTTTGAAATGTCTCCAGAGGAGGAGACTCCACAATCCCCCTGGGCAGCTGTGTCACCCTCACCTTGACGAAGGCCCTTCTCAGATTGATGTGGAACCTCCTCTGTTCCAGCTCCCAGCCGCTGCCCCTTGCTCCATCATCAGATGACGCTGAGCAGAGCCTGGCTCTGTCCTCCTGACACCTGCCCTTTCCGTATTTATCAACATTAATGAGGTCACCCTTCGGTCTCTTTTCCCAGCTAAAGAGCCCCAGATCCCTCAGCCTTTCAGATTCCTTGTGTACAGGAGGAGCAGCAGCACGTGTTCTCCATTAATACTCAAACTGCACCAAACACTAGTTTTTACTTCTTTTCTTGTTTTATTGTGCATTTAAAGAAATAGTTCAAAGTCCTGCACTGTGAAAGCTACTCAAGGAGAAGAGAGCTGCTTCATTTGACAGAATCATGGGACCATCCTGGTTGGAAGAGATCTCTGGTGGCCATCAATTCCAAGCTCCGGCTAACAGCGAGGCAAACCTCCAAGTCAGACGAGGCAGGTTTCATTGTTAAAAGCCTTGTGTACTGCGGAACAGCGTGAAAAGGACACCTCAAAGCCAGGAGACAAGCCATCCTTTGAAAAGGGCTACACGTGGATCTTGTTCTTTTTGCCCACACAGTAACTGCAGATCCACAAGAGCAGAAGGGAAAGATCTGCTTGTTAGAAGTGCCGACCCTTTGATGTGTTTCAGCACCGCAGAGAGGCAGCGCTGTTCTTAGCACACACACACGCAGGTCTGTAGATTTATTTACCTGCATATATATCAGTTATAGATATGCTCAGGGCTCAATGCCAACAGGAGAATAAAACAACTGTAAAATTAAACAGCTTTGAGTGCAGTTTGAATGTGTGAAACTGTTCCTGAATCGCTTCTTACAGACGTTTGCTTAAGAAAGTGCAAGGGAAAAGCAATGTCCTGTCACAGTTTGGTTCTTGTTTTGTATTTATTGATGAAAAAATCCATTTCAACTTAACTTGCTCAGTGCCTCGTTATGCACAAAGATCGTGCCCAACCCCGCGCTGCCCAAGTTCTGAGAAGGAGCCTGATTGATTTCAAATCCCAGTCACTTCACTGCAAGCCCCAAGGAGCGCCGGTGTGCGCTACAGCCAAGAATACGCCTGGGCACAGAAAGAGCCACGGCTCGGGCTGCACAGAGGTGTGGGCAGGTGGCAGCTGCCCACCCTGTTTTCACATTCATTGGAACAAAGGATGCTTTGATGGAAGTTGCAACATCTTAAGAAGAAAACGTTATGGAAACCGCACTCAAGATGCTTTATGCATCATCATCACCTGTTGTATGAGTTTTAAAGACTCCACAGGGTACTGTCTGTCCAAAGCCTGAGAAATGTCTTGAACCTGATTTCTCAACTGCCTTCTGCAGAGCAGCTTTGATGAAGGGGCTTCACAGAGCCCCTTCCATATGAAAATCCTCTCTCTCATCTCTCCCCAACATTCCTTCAGAACCACAAGTCCCTGTAACTCTGCAACAAGCACTTTGTAGCAGTGAGTGTGTCAGCCTTAGGTACAGAATACAGGGCTGTACATTTGGGGTCTGGGAACTGAGACTGTCTTTCACCTGGAAAATTCTTCACACTTGGTTGATCTAATCCTTGAGGTGATCCTAATATCCAAGAACAGTGCTGCTGTCATGTTGTTCTACCACAGGTAGGGCCCAGACTAGAGGTATCTGCGATGAATACATTAGCATATGAAAACACCCAGCCTGGCATCCCTGAAGAGAGACAATAATTAATCATTCACAAACAAATGTTAAAACTGATTAGGCATCAGAGCGAGGTGATCATATTTTAGACAGGAACACAGGGTGAGAACTCCCACAAAGCAGAGCATGAATCACAGGAACAGGAGGCGAGGGATACTCGGAACAGGCGCCGCGGTACGCAACTCACATTAGAATTCCACAGCACGATGCCAACTAATAATGGTAATAATAATGATAATCATGCATAGAGCTGTTTCTGTTACAAGCAGACCTTATCTCTGGAAACAACCCTGCTAAATCAGTGTCAGAATCCTAAGCTTCCGTGCTAGGAGTCTGCGTCTTGCCCAGTAAAACAGACACACATACAACGTGGAGAAATACCGATGCAAACGGTAAGAGCGTGTGCTTTGTTTTGACCCTTTCTTAAGAGTCTGCAACCACTGATGAAGATTCCATTTCCCGTGTTTATACAATGAAGCTACTGGAAACCAAACCACAATTACTAAGTTTTTTCATCACTTCTGGGAAAAGCCCCCTTGGTTCCTATTGCGCACAATTAGGTATTTATGAGTAATTAGGGATTTATGAGCTGTAGTGCACAGAACCTGCACCCACCATATGCTCCTCTTCCATGTCTCTCTGCTGCGGCTGGGCGGAACGTGGGCAACGGTATCGCAGCAGTCATTTTTCTACTAAAAAATGGACAAAGACATGAAGGACCACTGGCAACGCCAAGTTAGGGCCTTTTCCCACCAGAATGATTCCGTGACTTTGTATAAAGGCTTGATCCTGCTCCGCGCTGATCCTCCACCGAACAGTGAGTTCACACACACTTAGTGGCTTCTGCTCCGTTTGGCCAAAATAGCCCCGTTTTGTGTGCTGCTTAGATCTCAGGGCTCACGTCAGCCGGCAGAATCCACACTTCCTGACGTGCCAAGGAGTTTGACGTGACGCAGATAAATACCTAAGGGTTTGGGAAAGGCACGGCGACTCCAGGCTGCCTTGGGTTTTCAAAGCACTCCAGCAGCCTGAATCTAACGAGAAAGCTGGAGCAGTCCCCCCGCACAAACCGCTCTGCTCTCTTGGGGTGGGTAACGACGACTGTTGAGCTGCCACGTGTTCACACCTGAAACACAGCCCCTGAACAAAAAAGGGCAAATAATTCTGTGAGGGTTCTGTGGTTGAAAGAGCAGCCATTTTCAGTGCCAACACCAGTGTGACCTAGGAAGCGTGCTCATGCTGTTATTTCTAGAGGTTTTTTCAACAGCAACAGTCGGAACACTGGCTGTTACCGCAGCTGGGGAGAAACCCCTCACAGAGGCAGGGTACAAGGAAGCTACCGAGCCCAGGACGCCCCTTCCCTGTGAAACGGACCCATTTCACCCTCACGGTAACAAGAGAGAAAGTGATTTCGAAGTGCATCGCTAGCCCAAGTCCCATTGTGTGGTCATCTGTCGCCCCCGAATCCCTTCTCTTCGTGGCAGGCTGTGATATTACACGTCTCAGCGCAAGGCAGAAAACAGGAGGGCTGTCAGGGTGACAGGCGGCTAACAGCAGCTGCTCTCCCTCAAATGAAAGGCCTTCCTACAACAACCACAAACATCTCCTGGTAGCGCAGCCCTGCTTCGTACTGTGGTACTTGCCAGCACGCAGCAATGGAGTGTGAACAGGGGAAAGCACAGCTCTAACTGTGTGGCAGGGCGCAGCAGTCGCACGGGTCGCGCTCAGGTGGTGCGGCTCGGCGGCTGGAAGAGGTGCTGCATCTCCCACACGGCGATTCTGCCCCGCTACGGAAACAGCACCAGTGCTCTGTCACAGACAGGCCAGAGGAACTGAGCTGTGACATCTCTCTTCTGGAGAAACACTGATCCTGCAATAATTCACTGGCATAATGAACAAAAACCCAAACTGGAAATTAGATACTGAGAAGCACCCCTGCTGCATCACCTCCCTGCAGACCTCTGACAGGACAGTTCAGAGGGCTCAGCAGGGCTTCCCTAGCACAGTGGTGGGCACGAGTAACCCACAAACAGCCTTGGGACGTGGATGCTGTCCTGGTGTTTCCTACGCAAAGCTGCGATGAAAGTGAAGGGGGAGGGGGGAGAAAGGCTGTTTCGTAAATAGCAAGGATGGAACTGCAATTAAAGGCAGGTAATGAGTTGAGTGCATGTAGGTGTACAGCTGCACAAACAGTCTTGTTTACATGACTGAACAAGCCCTGTCAGAAAGGAATCTCTGACCTTCAAATCCCCTGCAACCAGTAACGACAGAGTAAGCCCCAGTTAAACCCACATACATTCTGACTTACACATACAGTCAAAACATAAATCACAGAATCAGGATGCACAATCAACATGAGCTGCAGCTCCGCAGTACAAACTATTTACAGTAGTAAACTGAATACTGATACATCCCTTAGTAATCCCTTAGGTCTCAGCACATGCTAAAGATTAAGCACTGAGCAGAATATTTATCTGATTATTAAATATTTATCTTCTCCTTTCCTTTACAGGAAAAAAAATGTATTTTCTCTGAAGCAAAAGTATTTTGCTTTGAAAGTACTTGTTTTCATTAATGTGATTTTAATACTTAATTAAAAATAAGGGGGTTATTTGAACAAATTACACGTTGGAGCGGTAGAACTAAAAATGAGTTGTCACCAGACAAAATGGAAATGTAGCAGCACTATTAACTGGCTCCCAATTAGGTGACACGTCAGTGAGCCTACCGAGTTCACTCGCAGTGAAGGCAGCAGCAGAGTTCTGCTGTAGATGTGCAGCACACAGAAGTAATTAGATAAGACTTGGAGATTTCACTAAACATTCAGTCTTGGTCTAACGCTTAATCCTCAAGAAGTCAATGATAAGCTTCAGCAGCATCAGAATTAAGCTGCTGACACACGGAGACTGGCCATGTATAGAACACAATTACCTGTTCTCCTTCCCTCTGTCCCCCAAACCTCATTACAAGAGAGATCTGTTTTGGGATCTGCGTGATAGTGGAACAATTCAGTTCCCATACATGCATCACAGAATCATTCAGGTTGGAAAGGACCTCTGGGATCACCGAGTCCAACATTAAACCCCACTCTACAAGGTCATCCTTAAACCACATCCCCCAACACCACATCTCAGCAACTTTTAAACTCATGCAGGGATGGCGACTCAACCCCCACCCTGAGCAGCCCATCCCAGTCCCTGACCACTCTCTGCAGGAAGAATTTCTTCCTGATGGCCAGTCTGACCCTCCCCTGTTGGAGCTTGAAGCCCTTCCCTCTGCTTCTGTGGCTAATGACCTGTGAGCAGAGCCCAGCACCAGCATCTCTGCAGGGTCCTCTCAGAGAGCTGTAGAGCACGATAGGGTCTCCCCTCAGCCTCCCCTTCCTCAAGCTAACCAGCCCCAACTCTCTCCATCTCTCCTCATCACATTGATTCTCCAGGCCCCTCCCCAGCTCCGCTGCCCTCCTCTGCCCTCGCTCCAGCACCTCAATGTTTCCCTTGGACTCAGATGCCCAAACCTGGACCCAGTACTCAAGCTGCAGCCTCACCAGTGCTGAGCACAGGAGGACAATCACTTCCCTACTCCTGCTGGAAACAGTACGAACAGAAAGACACAACAAACTCTCAGGCTATGTTGATTTAGGTCTGGACTTCTGCAGAAAATAGCGTAGCACATTGGTTAGATACTAGAAGAAAAGGTTGGACTCGATGACCCTGGAGGTCCTTTCCAGCCATGATGATTCTGTGGATGTCCCCGTGAGTCATTCCAGTACAGACCATGCAGACTTCACACAAAACTCCCTCTTTTCCCAAGACTACCAGGGGTTTACATACTGGAGGCCAAGCAGAGCAAACTGCAAGCACCATTCTGTGGGGTCACTTCAGGTGTTTGTTTCCAGGGCTTTCCAATTCCTCTGACAGCAGAGCAGCAGTGTTTGTACCTGCAGTAACTAATTACATCATGTTTCCTGACACTGAGCAACTTACTTGCTCTTCTGGACACTGTTATTAAATCTCTCACTCCTTTAAGTGAAACATAAACACTGTGGTAACACTGCTGCGTGCGAGGCAGAGCTGGCAATCACCACACGGCGAGCCAAACCTTTTCAGAACGGCTCGATCGCTGCGTACGGAGACATCGCGATCTTTAACTTTCTTTAGACATAAGTTTACGATCGGACAAGGGGGATGAGTTCAAGCTAACAGAGGGGAGATTTAGATTGGATCTTAGGAAGACATTTGTTCCTGTGAGGATGATGAGGCACTGCAAGAGGCTGCCGCTGAGGGAGGTTGTGGCTGCTCCAAGGGCAGAATGGATGGGGCTCTGGGCAACCTGGTCTGGTGAGAGGTGTCGCAGGGGATCTCTGAGGTCCCTCTTCCAACCTAAACCATTGCATGACTCTATGATTGAAGAGGGACTGATCTCCACATTGAAAAAACTAAGAGAGGGGGCTGCAGACGCTTGACACCATCATAGGATCATAGGATGTTAGGGGTTGGAAGGGACCCAAGAGATCATCGAGTCCAACCCCCCACCATCGCCAAAGTGGCACCAGAGCAGCGACGTGCACACGCTGCTTGTGAGCAGAGGCCCAGCAACGTGGTTAAATCCATGCGCACAAAACGCCCGGAGTAGGCATTTCCACACTGCAGCATCGAGGAGAAAACCCTCTCTATGTTCTTAGTTCTAGTTTATTATGGCAGTTCCCACAGATGATCTAGACAGAAAGGACTGCATCAGAAGCAGTACGTTACTGCGACTAGAAGGCACTTCTCACAAAACCAGAATTGCATCTGAACAGGGAATGGCATTTGGATCTGAAATTACACAACTACAACGAAAATGTAGAAGATAATGTTTTCCATCAAACCGGTTGTGAGGGAATACGCTACAACACAACACACCAGCGAAGACAAAGGCCGCGCAGAGCCTCTGAGCTGTATTTAGCACTCCTCCATTATTGAACAACAGAAGTGGGTTACGCTGGACAGCGTTTCATCACATGGAAACAGCAACTCCCAGAGCAGAACCCTGGGGAATAACGAGACACACAAGGGTAGAGGGAAGGGCAACCAAACCCCAAACCCTTCATGACTTGTCGAGGAAGCACAGTTTGAATGACAGCGTTCCTGGGTATGTGCTGAATCTATTTCCATCTTTAGCAAGACACGATGTTCTCAACCAGCAGTATCAGAGCGCACAGCCTGGCACTCAAAGGAGATATTGTGCAGAAAGTTCTAGTCTGGGAAAGAGATCATCAGTTAACCCTCAGCCAACAAATTCTGCAGGTCTCTGGGAGACCCTCTGCCTCTGGACCAGATAAGCTTCCATTCACTGCGTAAAGGCAATAAAACACACCTTCAAGCCCACTGAAATACGCTCACCAGGAAGACGCTGCTCAGGTTTTACTGTCAGGAGGAAGCCTGTGTTGCCTCTAATAATTCACACATTTAACATTATTTTATTTTAAATAGAGTAGAGCTAGAAACATTTGAACCGACACGTCACGTGCTAACACTGAGCTCAGATTGTGGTCACCATATCTGACTTCAAAACACTTGACAAACAATTATGTGACTGACTTCTAGTGCTGCACCCCCAGAGCAGGCCACGTGCTCCCGTGCTCCCAGTACAGTGCTGGGCAAAGGAAGAACTCAGCTCGGAAGAAAGCGTTCTCCTCAGGAGTCTAAAGGCAAAGTTGGAGCATTCCAGAGAAAGATTAAAGAGCAGGAAAGACATTGTAGGAAGACCTTTCCCCCACTTACACATGACAGATGATATTCCACGTGCCAGTACAATAAATAATTTCTAGTATGGGGAATACACTTAAGGGCTGAGCAACAGAGACGTAACTTACTCTGTCAGATGGTGGAAGGAAGCCAGGGAACTAAGGCTACCTAAACAGTAACGGAGGAGAGACAGCACTTACGGCTTCCACCGTCTGACACCACTGCTGGACCTTTTGAAGGCAAATGTGGTGTCTCATGTGAAAGTATTACTGTTACAGATTTAATTGTCTAAGGAAGGCTACAGAGATGGCAACTTCTGAACTACTCTGCTGTCTCGCACTTTTAACTGCTTCAGTTTTCTTACAGAACTTTCATCTTAACGAGCGATGAGGCTGTGATTGCCGTACGCAGTGTTCCCCACCAAAACCTAACAGGATCTTCATAGGACAAACTCTAGCAAACCGGCAAAAACGCTGCTCCTCTGACTTCAGGAGAAGTACCATGCCTCCCGTGAGCACAGACTTGCATTTCAGAAGAAACTCAGTGTCTGTCTGACCTTTACCTTAACACGGTCAGGCAGGAGCCATAACAGACACCTCCTGATCCAGGTGACACCAATCTCTCAGTTCTAACTACCCCTTCTCCTTCTCCCAAACTCTTCCAGCTCGCAGGATCAGGCATGCAGGCACAGGACCATGCCAAATCAGGCCAGACAGCTTTATGTCCTCTCTGCCCACCAGTCTCACTAGTCTATTTACACTAGAGCACTCCCTGCAGTTCACTTCCGTGCACCTTGGCTGCACCACACGTGTTTTAGGACACTAACAAGGACAAACAACTGTAAAAATCCCAGCAAACTGCAATTGACACACAGAGTCATGTTTTATTTTGTTAGAGCTGCTGAACCAAAGTGAAGTCAGCTTAGCTACTGCTCAGGTGAGCCAGAGCGCTCAGCAACATGATACCGACTCACAATTAGGAAAATCAGCATCAGTGTGAAGAGTGAGCAGACCTCAAGAAATGTTTTATTCCTCAACTGCGAGCGCTCACACTGGGGCACAGTTCCCAATGAACTGAAGAAGCAGGATGCTTGAAGCAAAGAATCCACCTACCTCAAATGGCTTTGACCCTAACAGCAATACCAAATACATTTCCTTTCCCAAATATTCACCTATTGAGGATTTCGTTTCTTTCAAGCATCTTCATTTAGATCATCATCCTAGAAGTGACAAAAGTCCGACTGCATTCTTGGCCAGAAAATGATCGGTTAGACAGTCTGACAGCGCTGTAAAGCGCACGTGAACACCTGGTGCCATCAGCAATCCCCTGTTGTCAGTCGAGGTGAAATCCTGCGTGTCAATAGCAGTGCCCCTTTGCAATTGTTCACATGAGACTTCTATTACAAACTCTTTTGGGAGAACGCGATATTCTATTAACAACCACAGGAAGAGCTGATGAAAAGCCTTCTCAGGTTACCGCAATAACCTGGACCTGATTTATGCTGCTGCTTCGAGGACGTGTCCACAGAGAAGATGGAATCCAGAATGTGTCCAGCAAAGAAAAGGTGAATTAACCATGTTTTCCACCCCGCACAGTTGCCCTAATGCAGACAGATAGCCAGGGAATTGGGATCTCAGGGTGCCCAGCAGCCTGTATTAGCAGTATTTGGAAAGGTACTCCTTCAATCTAGGTCTGAATCATCGCAACGCACCCGTGTCTTCTCGGTGTTTCACCTGCATGCCGAGTGGGTAATGGTGCAATCCACAGCTCGTCTGCTTCACAGAGGTGGTTTTCAGAAGGAGGGTGCCCTGTAGCCCATGCCCCCTCTTATGAGAAAGAAGTACTGCTTTTTGCAAATGGCAACTACCCTCTCAGCGGGGACGGTACTTCCATATGCGATGGTGCGCATCTAGGGCAGGCATGGAAACAGCAAACAGAGGACAGACGTGGGAGATGAAATTCGTATGGACACAAAAGCACTGAAGGGCACAAAGCTGGAAAGAGAATGAACTTTAGTCTCGCAGGATCCCACGGCAGTGTGCACCAGTGCTGCCTTTAGAGAGCGCACAGCTATCCCAGCCCGCTTTAGGAACCGCACTCCTCCGTCTCACACAGCTCTACCACAGTGTCATTTCAGTCACAGTAACAGACCGGTAGTTGGGCTCACCTGTATTTTTTTAAACTGAGGTGGAACACAGGACAGTAGAGAAGTTTCTGTGAAGACAAACAGAGTACCTTGTTCCCATGAGCACTGGAAGAATTTATCTCATGAAGGTACCAGAACAGGTACGACAGGTACCTGTAACAGAGAGCAACCCTCTTACAGAGCACAGATGTTAATCATTAAATTGCTGCAATTATTATATTGCTTCGACTCGAGGTCGTCCCTATCATTTCATTCTCTCTGTTTGATGAGCTGTTCTGTGAGGATCCATTCTCCTAAGCATACAGCCCTAACAGAAATTATATCCAAGAGAAGCATCTCTGGCAGATGCTTAATGCAAAATCCCTGCAGACAACAAGAAGCCTTCACTGCCGACTGTTAGGAAACAGACACACAAACTTGGCACACCCTTCACAAATAACTCACTGCACGAGTGTCCTCCTTCTCTTCCAGAAAATTACTACATCGCCCTACCGATTCCTTCCCCCAGCACCTTTCCTTACTGCTTCCTTCTCAGGGCTCCCTCAGCAAACAGTTACGACCTTTTTCCCCAAAGCAATGTCTTTCTTTGGTTTTGTAAAGGCTCTGTGATTTGAAAAGGCATCCAGCAAAGTGCTGGAAGCAGACAGTGCAGCACATACTACTGAGTGTTGCTTTTAGCCACTCCATCACCAGCACACATCCTGCCATTGATCTGCATGCGCTCCAGTTCTTACTGAAATCAATGGAGGCTTCTACGGGGGGAAAAAGGAGACTCAAATCAAAGGCAGGAAACTGTCTTCTAATGAACAGGCCTTCAGTCTATCACAATTCCCACCAGCACAACAGACCGCACTTCCAGAGATGTACCAGTGTGAAGCTGAGAGCCTTCCAGTGTGAGCTTGCGAATACGTTCATTTGAGTAGCTGCCACAAACTCAGATTCTGCTTTTCTCCACAGCTCTGCCCCCAGAACACAACACAGGGCCCTTCTCCAGACTCGTGGTTAGGATGAATGAGAGAAGTTGCTAGATGACTTGTTCATCCTTAGCATTTCTGACTGGCCTGAGGAAGAGCGGGTGTTTGGAGCAGCAACGAGGTGTGGGGGTGCGTTACTGCTGCCCAGAAGGACCACGTAGGCACAAAACATCCTGGCCAAGCAGCTCTAAGCCGCACATCCACAGTCAGGTACCCACTCCTGACCTCTCACAGTGCTTAGAGGAAGCTTCAGACTGTAAACAGGAAGTTTATTCGAGGTTCTTGAAAATTCTGTTTGATTTCTGCAACCACATCACACGAACCAAAGGCGTCGGTAGCCCAAGGAGGGCGAATAAAGCTATTAATTTTGTTAGCACTTCGTCTCACTCTGCACATATTTAAACTATATCTAGAGATGTAAAGGACCATGAAACCACTGCTTACTGAGCTCTACACGACTACTGTGAACTCTGCCAGTGCCACACAACTAAACACAGGAAATAAGGCAACAAAGCTGTAAAACAATCTTGTTTCCCTCAACAAATCAAAAAAGACTTCAGAAGCAGGAATTCACGACATTTGCAATCTGTAAAATGCAACTTTTCAATTTTTAACACCACTTTGTTTCAGTTCTTTCCAATGACAATGTTCTTTCTAAGCATAAATCCGTGCGCTGGAGTGTGCCACGCCAGGCCAGCAGCATCACCTGTCAAACTGTGAAGACCTTGCAAGCTTTGATGACACTAGTGATTCCCAGTGGAAGCAGTCCAAGCCTATTGGAAAAAATGGTACCTGGCACTTACACCAGAATGGTAAACTTGAACAGGCCCATAGCTCTGGGCAAAGGATGAGCATTTATAGCACCAAGACAGAACGACCGCCTCCCAATTCCATAGGATGGAAAGAGCACGTGCGAAGGATCATCCATCTAACTTCCCAGAGCCCTTAAATGAAACCCTTGCAACACTCCAGGCAACTAAAACTTATGGCACTAGTGACTGGAAGAAACCCACAGAACCGTAGGAATGTGATGTGCAAAACCAACATCAATTACTTGTGCTTCTACTTGGATGTTTGTTTACTGAAATGGTGCAGTAGCCCCTTCAATAACGGTCAGCTCTGTAAAAGCCAGGGGATGGGACTAGATGATCTTTCGAGGTCTCTTCCAATCCCTAATGGTTCGATGAAGCCACTAGAGAACTTGGTGTTTCAAGTGACGGGAGTCTGCCATCTGTCACCACAAGGGCACATATGCTTTGGCTTTACTAACCCAGTTACCCTGCCAGAGGTCACGCTGGCATGGACAGCCACTTCTGTAAAGAACAGACCCTGTTGGGGACCGCAGCGTGGCAACGGTTCTTCCGAAGCATACTGCTCGCAGCAATTAAATACTTACAATAGTTTGACACTCCACATTTAACTGTGATTAACTTGCACTCATGGGTTGGACATGTGCACAGATGAAGTGTCACACAGACAGCTGAGGCTTTGCTCTGCCTTCTCACACCCTGCACAACTGCAGGAACGGAGAGCTGGTATCAAACAAGGGAAACAGTCTTAGGGAGGTCTGTCTATCCTTGACGCAATGAAGCGTGAGGTTATTGCACTGAAAATACAGTCTCTGATCTTGCAGTCGCTCCATTTCCCCAGCACAAATTCCACATCCTTGGCTTTCATACAAGTGAAAACCAGAGGAGCTTGGAAATGAAAGTTTACCCAGTCAGGGGACTGCATTTTCTGAGACCCACTCACCACAGGTTACCTGGTTTCGTTTCTGATTTGTAGGTGCAAGTCAAAAATTGTCATTAATCAAATACTCTGACTTTATAAACTGTATAGAAAGGTTTCAGGTGGAAATTGTGTCTAGAAATACCCGTGATAACCAGAAGGAAAACCCTTTAATCCAAAAAGACACAGCATCTGCTAGATGTAAAGAGATTTTACTAGTGCTTTCCAGTTTAACTGGTCCACCAAACCATCAGTACTCTAGTTTTAATTGTAGATCGTGGCTGTGCAAAAACTCTGGGCACCTTCAGCGGACATACAACATCACACCGCATCTCTTACACTGCAACTGCTTGTTAGAGAGAAGTACCTCAAGAACCACAGGATCATTCAGGTTGGGAAAGACCCCTGGGATCATCGAGTCCAACCATCAGCCCTACTCTGCAAGGTCACCCCTAAACCAGATCCCCCAACATCACATCTCAGAAACTTTTAAACTCATCCAGTGATGGGGACTCGGCCCCCACCCTGGGCAGCCCAGTCCAGGGCCTGACCACTCTCTCCTGGAAGAATTTCTTCCTGATGGCCAGGATGACCAGTCTGTTGGAGCTTGAAGCCCTTCCCTTTGGTTTTGTCACTAATGACCTGTCAGAACAGCCCAGCACCAGCACCTCTACAGTGTCCTTGCAGATGGTTGTAGCGAGCGATGAGGTCTCCCCTCAGCCTCCTCTTCCTCAAACTAAAGAGCCCAAGCCTCTCAATCTCTCCCCATCACATTCATCCTCCAGGCCCTTCCCCAGCCTCGTTGCCCTCCTCCGTACTCGCTCCAGCACCTTGATGTCTTCCTTGGACTCAGATGCCCAAAACTGGGCCCAGTACTCAAGGTGCAGCCTCCCCTGTTCTCTGTTACTACCTCTGTAAAGCAGGAAGAACGATCTGAAGGAGGACGTGGACGAGGTGTAAGAAATAACAGCTTTTTTCCTTCTCCTCGGTGATGCTGGCAGTTGGATGTCTCCTAACTTCCACAACTTTTAACAAAATCTCAATAGCAGGAACACTGAACTTCTTTTAAGACCTCATCTTCCTCCTCACACCAGCCTGCACCTGTCTAATTTCAAACTGATTTCAGTCACAGTTACCGATCTCATGGTTTTTGTTTTTTAAAACAGCTACATGGACCTTTCCTGACCGCGCCAAAGGCAACAGCAAGGGCTGGGTCAGGGAGCCCCAAAGGCTAACAAGCCTAAGTCCTACATTTAGGACTCTAAAGAGTGCAGACACTATCATCCTCTAGCGGGGCAGGGCTCTGCTTATCTTCTGGGCTTTGATTTCTGTCAGGCTGAGGCGAGGGCAACTACACAGAGTAACAGCAACACAGCCGTCACTTAGCATTTTGCTGGACCCACTGGGGAGAGGAGTGTTTTGAGCTCAAGACTTGCTTATTGATCCAAGAGAATTTCTTATGACTCTGCTGCACACACAGATAAGGGAGAGCTTTGCCAGTGTGATTTACAGAGATGATTGATATATAAGCCTGGAATGCATGTGAATGTGGCATATAAGCCTCCAAAAACAGAGCCATTGGAAACGGAAAGCAAACCAGAGGACACTCTTCCAGCATTCAGAGAAGTTCCTAAGAGGCAAAGCACTCGATGGCCGTGGCACTCTGAGGGCCAGCACAGACATCATGGGGTCTCTCAGCTAACGCACGTTTTCATGCTGCAGCAGAACAGGTGTGAGTATGAGACTCGTGTTTGCTGAGCAAAATCTCAAAGACTCTCTCCCAACGCAGCACCTAACACAGACAGCACACCTGTCAAGGCCTCCTTTCCAAAGACTAGTCAGGGTGCCGTGCAGGAACACGTGCCTTCACTACTCCAAAGACAGTTTTTGCACTTAACCCTTCACCGAGTTCTACCTGTGGCTGTGACACTGAATGCATCCTCAGTGTCCCGAGTGCTCCGCAGCAGGCTGCACAGAGGACACCACACGGGACCCTAAACAGAGACCACTCACTAGGTCTCATTTGTAAGCGACACAGGCAGAAAGGATCCCTGATGGAGTGGGGCTGCCACACAGCATTGATGCTGGGCAAAAGAACCATCCCATCTTCTCAATCTCATCCCTCCACTGTGAGGAAACGATTAAAAGTAGCCTTTTCTTCACCAACACTGGCTGAACTACTCTTTCTAAAGGCCACTGAAGGTTTTGTGTTTTATTTTGAGCTCACCTAAACAGATTCTATCTTACAATTAGCATCTTGCCACAAAACACAAAGTACTTCCACCGCTGAGCAAAGTACAGGGGCATACGTAGGACAATAGGGGTTTGGGGCCACCAGGGGCTTTTCCTCTCTCAAGTACTGTTTCCTCTAACACTTCTGAAGGCTCTACTACTGCATTTAAAAACTGATGACAGTGATTTAACCTGACTGAAAAACTGGTGACAGTGATGTTATTTATCAGCAGCCTGAGGAGCAGAGGGGAAGCAATCGCTGAAACAGAATCAATCAAACGAATCACAAACCAGATTTTGAGTTTTCCTTTCATTTGAGTACAAATAACACCAGATCTAATTAATTAAATTACATGTTAGGAGCATCCCTGTATCCCTTAGTGCCGTACACATTCACACGTTGCCATCTGTCTCTCACGTGCCCTAATTAGTCATACAAGAATGAAAATCTGTTTGTAATCATACTCTCTGAATTCCAGGTTCTTCAAAGATAAGCTTGCCTCACGTGCACAGGGCTTAAGAGCTGGCTAGATGTGTGGGAAGGTTCAGCTCTGCAGCAATCAGCTCGGTGCGCCGAGCCTTCTTTTACTTATCGTACTTCATGGGCAGAGGGCTGCAGCACCTCCCTCCCCTCTGAGGACAGGCTGACCAAGGTGGGGTTGTTCAGCCTGGAGAAAGCTGGGGAAGGGCTTTTGACAGAGGTGGCAGTGAGAGGACAAGGGGAAAGGGTTCCAGACTTGAAGAGAGGAGATTGGGGTTGGTCATGAGGAAGAAATTCTTTGCTGTGAGGGTGGGGAGATGCTGGAACAGGCTGCCCCAGGCAGCTGTGGCTGCCCCATCATCCCTGGCACTGCTGAAGACCAGGCTGGCTGGGGCCCTGAGCAACCTACTCTAGTGAAGGTGTCTCTGCCTGTGCAGGGGTGTTGGAACCAGATGATCTTGAAGGTCTCTTCCAACCCTGGCCAGGCTGTGATTCTAGGATTTTAGTGTTTTTAGTTCTGCTTTCACATTCTGTCCTACCCCACACAGTACAATCTGCCTCACAAAATAAGGAGCTGTCTGAAAAATAGATGGGTAGGCTCCACAATGAAAAACTTGGCCTTGAAGACGAGTGAAATACACAGCAAATGATGTTACTGATTCACAAAAACCCTTCCCACCACTGCCAAAACCATTGTCTACAGAAACACACACAGTGGGCACTGAGCACACGGCTTACGTCCATCTGCCTCTGAACCTCTGGACTTTACTCCCTACTCAAAGTTCCTTCTTAGTGAGCACCACTAGTAAGAAAAAAACCTTCACCATTCAAACACAAGGAGTGAATATTCCTTGCACATTCACGCCCCAGTGTGTGTTACGAATACGGAAGCAGACCCCCACAACCTGATCTGGCCGGCCACTTCAGGGTAATTGCAATGTATCCCAGCAAGCGTGGCGTCAGCGTCACTAACGAAGCAGAGCCACTTGCTGCTGGAACTCAGGAAGCACTGCGGAGGACCCCAGCTCCTGAAATCTCTGTGGTTCTTTGTGGCCAGCCAGCCACCTGAAAACAGAAATCATATCACCTTGAAAAAAGTGATTCTGGGGTCAGAAGTCCCATGGTTGGTGACTGCTAATGACAGCAGTAGCCATTCGCTAGCCAGACTGCAGCGAACAGCCCATTCACCTTTCGGGAGCCTGCTGTCCCAGCAGGATAATATTCAGATTGTTACTGTTCCTGTCTGTTAGCCTGGGGGTAGGATCCCACTCACCCCTTCTACTCATGATGTTGCTCAAAGAAGCTGAGGACCAAGCCCAAATATATTTTGAAATACAAAAGATCAAATGGACACAGTGTGAAATCAAATCAGCTGAATGAAGACACACCTTCAGACGTGTGGCTTCTCTGCCTGCGCTGCACAGGGGAAGGCGGGGCGCAGAGAAAATATTTTGGCATCCTTTGTGACAACTGAGCTGCTCCTGGAGGAATCAACCTGACGACGTGATTTGCTGCCTACACTGCTTACATAAAGCTCTGGGAGAATTGCAGTCACAGTGGTTCAGTAACAAAATCTGTAGCATCTGCAACCTTCCCATCTCTGATTATGCTGCAGACGTACCTGGGTCTCGGGGAAAGCTACGCTCTGTAGAAACAGCACCAAAGAAACAGCTCTGTCCATGCTGTCCTTATGTAGCCTCCCCCTCTCAGCTCTTGGGGAGGTGAAGCCACCTCTGCCCATCACCTCACATATACGTACGCACCTCTGTGTACACACGGACGTGTTTACGCTGTGACTATGGAAAGTGCCCCCCAGCAGGGCTGAAAGACCCGCTACCCAGTGACTGTTTCACCAGCCCCTTGCTTTAGTGCCCTGCAGTACTTCTCTTTGCATATTAATGGCGTTGAAGGTCAGATGGCACTAATTACAACCCATCCACTCTGTCCAACATACCTCCACCAAACCTCCTGAGTGGCCCTCTTAATGCCATTATGCAAATGATCCTCAAGTACAGAAAGAAATTACAAATAGTGGCATCTAAAGCAGCACGTTAGCAGGAGGTAAATCAATAAATATATTCAAGAAATTGAAATGAAAACTTATTATTCAACACTAGATTAATCACTGCTGAATAATACCTAAAACCCCCCCCTTCCCCTCCTCCCCTCCCTGGTCGGTAGTCGTAACAGAATACAATTTCCAGTGTCTTCCTAAAATACAGTAACCACTCTTTCTGGAAGAATTTTTGCTTGGCTCTGAGTATACTGAAATAAATATTAAGAAAGTACTTAAAAGTGAAAGAAGGGAAGATGGAAGTGGCTACTGATTATGGTCAAAACCACCAAAACTCTCCTCCCAAACAACAACAAAAAAAAATCACACGATTTAATAATTCCCTATTTTGGAGAGTATCAACATGTTTCTGTGAGACACGTAGTTATTGTAGTGTACGTAGCTTCACACATTTTCCTGGGTTTTGGGTTTTTTATGGTTTGCTGTTCTGGAGGCTTCACTCCATCCCTGTGTGCCTGGTAAGGCTGGAGTCTGCACACACACGACGTTAAAGGAGGGGCTCAATTAGGCTATTTCACATTTCACAACACGTTCTAAGTACTTTTTGAGCAGAGAGAGGAGGCTGAGAGGAGTCCTCATCACTCTCTACAGCGACCTGAAAGGACACTGCGGAGACGCCGGTGCTGGTCTCTTCTCACAGGGAATTAGCGACAAAGTCAGAGAGAAGGGCTGCAAGCTCCAACAGGGGAGGGTTACACTGGCCACCAGGAAGAGATTCTTCCTGGAGAGAGTGGTCAGGCCCTGGAATGGGCTGCCCAGGGTGGGGGTTGAGTCCCCATCCCTGGGGGATCTGGTGTAGGGGTGACCTCGTGGAGCAGGGTCGCTGGTTGGACTCGACGATCCCGGGGTCTTTGCAAGCGGAGTGACTCTGTGATTCCGTCGTACCTGGCGCTATTCTATCGAGTCACTCTGCTGTGTACGCAACACAGCAAAACAGAAAGGTCTGCAGGGAGCACCTGAAACCCTGAGGCGTGCTGGTGGTAGCAAGCAAAGTGGCTGTGCCGAGCCATCACGAGTACCTCAGTCAGCAAACAGCTTCACAGGCAACAAGAAAGGCCCAGAATAGTCACTTGACAGAGCCAATCTGCTGGCATGCCCGTTTGATCTGCCCATGCTCGGACCAGCCGCGGAGGGCACGCGGGAGCCCACGGAGCTCCACCTGGTGCCAGCACCTTACCTGCCTGCTCACACTGGGGAGGTTCTCAGAGGAGCGCACAGGTATAAGCACAGTCTCTGCTGATCGCTGTAATTTTGGCAACTCACACTATTATTCCAAAGCACGGCTGAAGTAATTCAAAACACATTTCTGCACATCAGCTGCAGGCAGCGTGCACAGAGTGATTTCAGAAAGCTCAGCAAGTCCTTTTACTTGTGGTGATAAGCAGAAGCGCAGGCCTTGGGGGCTTAGTACTAAAAAAAGGAAGAAATAAATGTCCTTGTATATAGCAGCGGCGTTTTAAGTGATCACAGTGATGGCTTAAAGTGTAGTGAGTAACACTCTGCAAACGCCTCACAATAGAGGAATATCAAAGCCATTGATTACGCGAGCTGCCAAAGCACGACAGGACCCAGCTCCCTCGAGGAAGGCACAAAGGACACGGCAACAACCCCTCACTGAATCAGCTTTGTTATTATTTTTCCTTTCCGTTTCAAAACAAAATTATTTACATAACGTGTAAGGTTGTTACTGCTTCCAGCTTGGCGAAGCAGCAGCCCACACAGCTCCAGGGAGCTCTCGGCAGCAGCTACGCTGCAACGAGGGAGGTGGGACAGCAGGAAATTCCAGTAACCAGCAGCTGACTTTGGGAAGTAAAGTGCATTAGGGTTGGGTTTTTCCATGGGTTTTAGTACTGATGGAGAAGTGGCTCAGTCCAGTTCTTCAACAGATAGAACCCAGCCATTAAGCAGCTCATAATTATAGTGATGTTCTTTGGATTAAACTGCCATGTTGAGGTGTGAGGTACCATGTTCATCACAGGGTAAATGAGATGCTGCTCAGATACTGTTATATCCTATCAACTTTTATCCCAACTATTAGATCAGCAACCTGCTTGCACTGTAGGCTCTTAATATTACTGCTGAACTGAGATCACTGCCTTTCGCAGTTAAAAGTGTGAAGATGAGTAAAGAGACTTCCATACCAAATTTCTTCTACCTCACTGCAGAGGTCACTCCCATTTCTTTAATCTTAATTAAGATTACTGACTGAAAACTGAAGCTGGTAGCAGCTCCACACTTTCCACACCAACGAGGACAGCGGGAGCATGGAGCTCCCAAAGTGCTCCGAAGGATTTTGGAGGCTACATAGCCGGCACAGACGCTCTTGCTACTCATCTTCAAGTTATAAACGCGAGAAAAGGGAAGGTTTACTCATGGTCTCAGCACGCTGGCAATACTCAGGGTGCCACAACACAGAGACACAGGCTGCGAGGGGTTTTCCACGCTAGGAAATGGGTATTGCTGTCATCTGCGGCACAGACTAAATGCTGCTTGGTGGGTGATTCCCTGCTAGAAGTCGCGGTGAAGCCCGGAGGCAGACACTCTCTTTGTGTGCTGAAGGTGAAATGCTTCTGCACTACATTAGGAGCCTTCGCATCACCAAAGGAAAATGTATTTGAAACAAAAAAATGACTTGGTGCTGCACGCTGCTGTCTGGGGGACTAAGGGGAAATCCAATCTCAAGACAATTTTCTGAAAGCAGAGAGAAAACAATGCAATTGCTAAGAAAGCAATCAGGCACTTTTCCACGCTACATGTCCTGATTTTTAATGGATAGCTCTATCTCTCCAGCCACAGTTTGATACTGAATAGGATTGAGGGGTTTTGTGAGTACAAAGAACTTTAAATCATTTCTTCTAGAATGCGAAAAATAAAGGAAAAAGAAGTCATTTCCACTTCAGATCCACACGGAGGAAAAACCCACACGCAGTCACACAGCAAAATCTGTTTTCCTGCTTCTCCGCATGCAGCATGGCCGGGGCTAGTACACTGAAGGGACCTGCACTCAGAATTACCCCTCCTGTTTCAGTAATCCTTCTGTCTGCTGGGAAGCGAAGACAAATGGCAGGTGTTTGTTCTGCACCACCCTTTGAAGACACCTATTCAGTGTAAAGACACTTCCTAATGTTTTCCTACCCCATTAGCATGAAAGCTAAAATTACTTGGAATAACGGGTCGCACTGGAAAGCATCAGGAAGGCCAGCAAACATGACTCCGGTATCATTTCACGCTAACGCCTGTTGCTCTTTGTGTCCTAGAACGACCATTTCTGGAGAAGAACATTACCTTTACAGCAGCTCAGGCCTGTCTGTCAAGAACAGACAGAAAAAGAATGACCCGCTAAAGAACCATTAAAACACATTTCGTCACTTGAGTCTTAACTGCTTTATAATTTGGTACTCTAGCACCTGGGAGACTGCAATGAAACCAGAACTCAAACGCCAGTTTCAAAACAGTGGACTCTGTCCTGAACATATCTGCTCTAAACTTACATCACTGTGTGACTTGCAAGGCCTCGCTCGGAAAGCCAGGTGAAACGTTCACGTGTATTTACTGGGTTTCCCAGGTGTTCTAGCCCTTTATCTTCTTGCATAGTCCACTAACCACGTATTGTGTGAGTAGCACACTTCACACAGTTTACACAGTTCATCAGGGTGGGAAAGAGCCAACACAGACCATCGGGTCCAACCCTCCTGAGAAGCCAAACTGCCTGAAAAGGCTCCCTCAGCTCCACACAACCGCATCCAGCCGGGGCTGAAACACCTCCAGAGAAGGGGACTCCACAGCCTCCTCGGACAACCCCTTCCAGTAATTCATAACCCTGACTGGAACCAAGTTTTTCCTCAGACTGAGCTGAAACACCCTGTGTTCCAGCTGGCAGCCATCACCCTCGTCCTGTCTGACGCCACTGGACAGAGAGGATTCCTTTCTGCTGGGCACCCAGCCCTCATGGATTTATAGACAGGGATTCAATGCCCTTGGAGCTTTCTTTTGCCCAAACTAAAAATGTCCCAATGTTCTCAATCTCTCTTCACAAGGCAGCTGTTCCAGACCCTCAATCATCCTCATAGCTCTGCCTTGAACTCAATTAATTCTCTCTTCCTCTTGAATTGGGGAGACCAGAACTGGATGCGTGCGAGGGTAATTCTGCTCCTTGACACTGCTGCCTTTCTAGCCAAGCGACTGCTGCTTGCCTTCAGGAAAACACGGCGCTAGTTTTCCTGGCCAAGAAGAGGCCGTGGTGGATACCCAGCAAAGGAGATCACTCCAAATACAAGAAAAAGGGAAGCAATGCTTGTATGAAGGTGCACAACACCGGTGCCACATGCATTACCATCCCCTGTCATACGGCGCACCAACCACGTGGGAGCACACACAGAGCAGCTCTCGGATCTCTGATGGGGGCTGCAAGAAAGCTGGGGGAGGGCTTTGGAAAAGAGTGCTAGTGACAGGAGAAGGGGAAAGGGTTCCAGACTTGGAAAGGGGAGTTTGGGGTTGGACATGAAGAACAAATTATTTCCTGCGAGGGTGGGGAGACACTGGAACAGGCTGCCCGAGGCAGCTGTGGCTGCCCCATCCCTGGAAGTGCGGAAGGCCAGGTTGGAAGTTGGTGTTCCTGCCCGTGCACGCAGGTTGCAACTGAATGATCATCATGTCCCTTCTAACCCCAGCCATTCTAGGATGCTGTGATGCTCCAGCATCTGGCTCTATCAACGGCAGTGAATAGTCTTTGAGGTAAACGGTGACAAAACTTGAGTCACTGGAGTAGAAATGTAAGCGGGTGAGCAGCAGAAGCAGTGTTTTAGTACATGTTTTCTTATTCCACACGCAGTCACAGTCATTTGCAACTCAACAGCTTTTATTCAGCACAAGAGGCCTCTGTGAGTCACTAAATAAAGAGCCAAATACCTTCCCAGGCACTGCACTGTACTTCACCTAAGCATCTTGCTCAGGTGGTAGCCGGTCCATTTGGAAATGTCAGCTGTAGGTTCTGCACGCTTCCCAAATGGCACGTGGACTCTTAGCTCATGGCGCCGTCTTTCTGAACTCTGTTACTGGCAACAGGACTTGGAAAGAGGTAAAAATTACCTAAACAGATATTTGTCGATTAATCTGCTTTGGAGTCAGTCACACAAGAGTGAGTAAGTTCATGTCTTGTAGGTTCCAGCACCTTCTAACAAACAGGATTCTGCATGCACCTTGCTCTGGTCAGCGTGAACAGAACTGCCTGCACCAAGCACACCTGGCATCACTGCTCCAAGTGGCACTTGTTCATGTGTCTCTGCTCCCTCCATTTCTTTTTGCCCCTATGCTCTAAACCAGCTTCTCTTTCAATGTCCCTTATGCCTCCACATGTCAGAAGCTTTTCAGCAAGCTGTGGTTTTCAAATGAAGTTTCCATATTCCACTTGCTTGCACAGCAGCATAAAAGGACTCTCTGATGTCCCTAAACGCAGAGGATTTCCTCATTTTCCTCCAAATAGACTGATCCAGAACATTTTTAACACCAACAGAATGGCTGTGAGCCTGTAAACATTTACTGACAGAATATTGACACCACGGTGACACAACTGCTAGTGCCTTGTGTAACTGCTACAAGCAGGTTTTCCATCCTAGAGGCACATTAGTGTTTTAGGAGTAGTGTGGAAGTTGCATCCACACGAATATTGCCCAACGTGCTCCCGGGTATGCAAGAATCACAACACTTCATAGGTTGCTTTCAACAGTACGTTAGGTTAGATCACTTAAAGATTACCTTCTCTGCTGGTAGGAGAAAGCAAATCCAGACCACCAAAAGGATCTGTCTGGTCTACAAGGTGAATGTTCAGGTTCCTTGACACGGTTTCCTAGGAACTGCATCACCTGAAGCTACAGTTAGTTGCACAACTGGGAACTACATCCTACCTGTGTGCAGCTCATGAATGTGAAGTAGCTAGCACATTCCATTTCTAGCTGAACATCTCAACAGTGATTGACACCGAGAAGTCAGTGTTCTCCGGGTTTGATAGGACACTCCTACACTTCATTCTGTCCCTCAACTACAAAAATACTCCAAATAGTCAAAGCCAGAAACACTGACTGGCAAATGCGTAACACACTCCTCACTTTCTCTTACAACTTCATGGCTACCACAGGTAACCAGCCTCCTGCTCAGGCCAAACTGGACTCTTTCACGCAGTAATTACGCAGGCGACAGCAATGCCTGACTTCATAGGATCTGAACTCTGCTCACTTTGCCAGCTGGGCGAGGAAAAAATAACTGACTTCCTTTAACCCAGGTTTACTGGGGCTTCTGTAACAGTGTCATTTCATCCCCTCAGTTCAGGCAACCTATTCCACTGAGCTACAGCGCGCCAAAGGATAAACATAAACCCAAGCTGATTCTTGATGAGCTTTTTTTGTTTTAAGGAAAAAGTGAAAACACAGCTGGTGCTGGCACACTGATACAAACATTCTCTCAGACTGCAACTGCTGACACCTCTGACTTCACAACTAGCAAGTGTGGTCAAGGTCACTCGGCATCACACCCGGGTGAACGCACGTTCCCTGCACCGGTGTGGGGGCATCACTGGGCTGCCATCACTACTGCAGCAGCTCTCTTAGATTAAAGCAGTCACCAGATCACACGTACACTAACGCACTACACAGCACGGGGGGGTGTCACGGTAATGTGGTGAGCAGTGTAACATCGCGACCGTTACTCAGTTCCCAGCGAGGCACTGCGCATCTGATCCTTCAGCGACTGCACAGAGAACTCACGAGCTCGGTACGAGCGACACCGATCATTACACGTGCCACACAGTAGCGTCACAGTAGAGGATGCAGATGTGGAATCTGCAGGCTTCTTACTGTTGACTCCTTTCATATCCCCGAGGGTACCAGGGTCTGGCAATCAACCCTTTCGTAATTTACAGTCTATCAGAACCACGGCCATACTAATCTGTCCCACTGACGGCTGCCTCGGTACTGTTAGTGGCACAGTTTGACTTCATCTTCCACTTTATTTGGGAAAAAAAGAAGAAGTTAAGAAGTCTGAGAGGGCAGAAGCTATTTTATTTCCAATGTGGTTTTATAGGTCCCATTTGTACTCTTCACTCCCTGACATTTTGCATGTCATATGGTGTGTTTCCTCGGGGAAAGTAAATCAGCTCCTCTCCTGGAGTGCAGGCTTCCCAATACACCAAAAAAAGTGCTTTGTTTGAAAGCACAAGTACTGTGCAGTCGTTATGGCAACTGGATTTGAAAAGGAAATGCGTCGTTTTGAGGGGCATCTGCTTAATTCCCAAACAAATTCTTCACCCCACCTGCCCTCAAAGGAATCATTTTAAATCAGCCTCATGCAAGATGCAAAAAGTGGCTTCCAGCTGAGACGCTTAGGCAGCTCCCACTGGCTCAATGAAAAGGATGATCCCCTCACTTCAGCTCTTTACGAGCCACGGGCAAGTCCATGCTCGTGTCTCAGGACTGTGAACACAAAGGTGAAGGAATACCCCGCAAGTCCAGCTGAGGCACTGCTGGGTGATTGTCAGTGCTGAGAAAATGGCACTGTAACCTGGCAGGAACAGAGCAGCCTCTCCTCCTCCCAGCCAAACACACCAGAGTAGGTTCCAATGCAGGGATGTGACACCCTGGAGACATAAGGACAACAGATAACTGGCAATCCATCTGCTATCTGTGCACGTGGCAGGGGCTGGAAGTGCCAACACTGATCACAGCTGCCACTGCACTGTCACAATCCAAGAGAGAAGTTTCCATGTGAACCTGCACAGTAGGAACTGAAGTTCTTTCTGATTTTGAACAAGAACAGGAGGACTGGCATGACAGCTGGACTTCTGGTGCCTTTCCCGTGCGTAGGTTTCTCTGTTTTCAACAGCAATGTCACACAGGTGCCATTTGTTTGGTTTTTTACTGAAAAAAGCAGCACTTGTCAGTGCAACACCAACAGTACAGGCACAGCACCAAAACGGGGTCTTCATACTAGCAAAAGCTCTTCCAGGACTAGTGGCCCTGTGTGAAAAAAACACGGGCAGACAAGCAATAAAAGGATCAATCCAGTGACTCTGAATTACGCCAACAAGGCAGGTAAGATTTGCATCCAGTTCTGGGCTACCTGGTTCAAGAAGGACAGTGACTTGACTGAAGCACCTGCCTTACGAGGAGGGATTGACAGATCCGGGACTTTTCAGTCTGGAGAGGAGAAGGTTACGAGGGGACTTAATCACTGCCTATAAACCCATATCCATGAGGGCTGAGTGCCAAGAAGAAAGAGACAGTCTCTTTTCAGTTGCACCCTGTGACAGAATAAGGGGCCAATGGGTGTCAGCTGGAGCACAGGAAGTTCACTGCAACATGAGGAAGAAATTCTTTACTGTAAGGGTCATAGAGCACTGGAACGGGCTGCCCAGGGAGACTGTCGAGGCTCCTTCTCTGGAGACTTCTAAGACCCTGTGGATGCATTTCTGTGTAACCCATCTTAGGTTCTACGATCCTGCTTGAGCAGGGGGGTCAGACTTGATGATCCAACCCCTAACGATCTGTGTGCCCAGACCTACCAAGCAGTTGTTTGAAAGGAACGCTCACCATCCAGAGCAGGCTGGAGCGGAGAAGAACAAAGTAACTGAACATGCCAAGAGTCAAGCACTACACTCATATCTCCCTAAAGTGAAGGCCTTACTGAATGAGATCCAAACATATGAGGCCTCCCACAGCTTGTCGAAACACTATTAGCTTGAGAAGGTTAAAACAACAATAAATTTCAGCCATCAGAAGTAGAAGAACTACATACAGGTTCATCTAAAGCCAGGAGTTCAAAACATGAGACCTTCAACGACTCATCACAACGTAGCTGCTAAAACCACGAGCGCTGCTCAGCCGGTACTGACGGCGAAAGG
Organism: Rhinopomastus cyanomelas; assembly: GCA_013400115.1. Lineage (NCBI taxonomy): Eukaryota > Metazoa > Chordata > Aves > Bucerotiformes > Rhinopomastidae > Rhinopomastus > Rhinopomastus cyanomelas. The sequence goes on from VXBP01002354.1 coordinate 595,787, forward strand.
TTTAAGGTTTCTGAACGCAAAGCCCAAAGTCTTAACAACTGTACAAGTGTTTAATTATAGCCAAGCATCGGCAGAGATATTTTATAGGGATAAAAATAATAGAGAACGGATGCACAGGAATAAGCACAGACAATACTTCCACGGCTGCTCCACGTCCTTTTCCTCTTTCGCCCGTTCCAACAGGCTGCTTTCAAGGCAGCTTTGAAAGACGGGCGTCAGGTGGCTGTTTACAAACGCAAACAACGTGCACCTTTCAAAAATTCCAAACCATATCTGATTCCTAAATGCTGCCAACATTCTGCACCTGCACTGAGTCAAGGCAAGTTTCCGATAAGGAGGAACTGCCTGTCCACAGATGCATCTTAACATTAAAGTCCATTTCATTTACATGACCCTAGAGCCTTGTCCAAACAAGCTCACTTGAGCTTCACCCAGATGGCGGCCATTTGCTTGGGTTTCATTTATTACTATTCCCTTAAGTTAAGGCAGGCAGCCAGCTGGCAGAGAATCACAGACTTTTGCTGGACAGATGATACATCTTCATCACCGCATGGTAAATAAAGCAACGGCAGTTACAAGCGTGCTAACGCTGGCATCATCTTCTTGTTTAACCTACTGCATACGAGCTCGTTTGTGCCTGGAAATAAGGCACACCCACATGGACAGGCACAGGCAGGAAAGGGCTGCCCCGTGTTGGCAGGACACTAGTGTTGCCATCCGAGCCCGGAAGGACGCTCCAAGCACAGGCAGGATGAAAATCAAAACCTCAAAGGCCAGCACGTCAGCGACAAACAACCAAGTTTTTCAGCAAATGCTGAAAGGGTTAGGGTTTAGCAACTACTCCAGCTGCCCATCGCTGCGTCACTTAATTCTTGGTGGATCTTCCTTAAGAGGGCACCTGTTACCACACGCAACTCACGCGTTCTTCCCGCCTTTACACAGAATCACAGAACATTAGGGATTGCAAGGAACCAACCTCGAAAGATGAAGAACAAAAACAATACAAGTAGTGTGATAACAAAGACAAGTAAGAGAATAAAGACAAGAGAATAAAGACAAGTAAGAAAATAAAATAATAAAAACAAGAATAAAACAAATAAAATAGAACAGAATTAAAAAGAAATAAGGATAAAAATAATACAATTAAAATAATAAATAAAAAACTTATAAAAGTTAACCCCAAAACAATAAAAAAGTAAAAAGAACAAAATAACATCGATAATAAGTAGACGTAATAAAAGTAAAATATTACTAGAAGTGGTTTAAAACACAACAGAAATACACCCACAGCCCGGGTGCCTCCTACACGAGACACTCAGCTGGCAGCCCGCAGCGCCTCTGTACGAGCAGAGCCCAGTCCACCACCGCTGCTCCACTACGGAAAATACTCCGGGCTCTAAAGACTCCAGAGGAAGCGCTGGCTGTTATGAAAGACCTGAATCTCTCGCGTTTCATCAGCGTTAAGACGATACTAGACCATGTCCAGAGGTGCCCTCGAACCCCAACCGCGCTGTGATGCCTACTCCTGGAAACACCTCCCGTGCTCCACCCGCAGCAGTCAGCGGACCACCAACCCTCTGGATGTCACTGGTTTTTCCCCACCGACGGCAGTCGGGCACAACTTACTCACTTTGAGACGGCCTCTGCGCTTTCGCAGCGGATCCCTCGGAGCAGAGCAGAGCGGAGCATGTCCGTTCGCAACCGGAAGGGCACTGCAGGCGACAGTCCGGGCTTGCGGCTGCAGTCCAAGGCTGGAGGGCCGTCTGCAGAAAAGCAGCCCCGTGAGAGGCCTGCGGCCTCGAAAACCTGCCCGGGGCGATCCTTCCTCAAAGCTTCCGGCAAGCAAAGCTGGGAACTGCCTCCTCGGAGAACCCGCCACAGACCGACCCAGCGGACGGCCCGCCCCTCGCGCAGCCTCCAGAAGCTTCAGGATGATGGCGCGCGGCAGCTGCGCGAGTTGAGGTCGGGGACGAGGCGCGTGAGGCGGCCTCAGTGCAGAGGTGCGCGGACGGTCTGCCCCTCGTGCAGCTTCCAGAAGCCTCTGGCTGGTAGCCCGCGGTAGGTGCCTCGGCGCAGGTGGTGCGCGAGCTGGGGTGGGGCTGCCTCGGCGCAGGTGGCGCGCGGACGGTCCGCCCGCCCCTCGCGCAGCTTCCAGAAGCGTCTGGGCGGTGCCGCGCGGCAGCTGCGCGAGCTGAGAAGGGCAGAGCGGGGCACGAGCCGGGGCCGGCGCGTGAGGCTGCCTCAGCGCAGGGGGAAGCGCCCGGAGGGGCTCTGAGCTGCGGCGCTGGAGGTGCCGTGTCCTGCGGTGTCAGCCGGTTTGTTGGGGGTTTTCGTGTCTGTCTGGGTGACGTTTGTTTGGGGTGTTCTGTGTGGGCTGGTTTGGGGTCTTCTGTATGCTTTGGAGGGCTCTCGAGCTGCAAAGGTTGTGCCTAGGGGTGATCAGATGCTGGTGCTTCGGGATTTGCCTTTCAGAGAGGATCCCTGCTGTGTTTTTGAGCTGAAGGTCAGCCCCAGAGATGACCAGCCGAGCCACCCTCGTAGCTGAGGGGTTTCCTTTAGGGCTGGTTTGCACCAAGCTGGGAGCCCAGTGACCGTACACAAGCTGAGCTCCCTAAAACCATTTATATAGCCCAAATTAGCATAATGAACATATTTGTTATTAATCGTGTTTCTAGTGTGACTACAGCTTCGGTCTTAGAGGTAATTGGCTCGATAATTCGAATTGAAGTGGCAATGGACTTAGTTTCTACCCTGCACACTCCAGGTAGGGCCTTCGCTGTGGTCAAAAGCTATTTGAGCTTTGTGTGTGATTAGGGGCTGTACTGGAGTCAAAAGCTGTTTGAGCTGTGGGTGTGATTAGGGGCTTCACTGAGATCAAAGGCTGAGCTTGTGGATGTGATTTTTGATGTTAACAGTGAGGGTGCAATGAGGAGAGTTCAGCTGGGAGACAGACCTTGGGTTGTCTGGTTAAGTTGACAGCATCTTGATTAACATCTTGTGACTACCAAGGTGTCCTGGCTTGTAGGAAGTCAGACATCCTTTCTGAGGAAGAAATGCCTTGCTCTGAGGGGGCTGGGACCCTGGAACAGGTTGCTCCAGGAAGGTTTTGGCTGCTCCATCCATGGAAGTGTTCAAGGCCGGGTTGTATGGGGCACTGGGCAGCCTGCTTTGTTGAGAGGTGTTGGGAGACATGTTCCTGCCGGGGGGATGGAATTGAGTGATCTCTGAGATCCCTTCTAAGCTAAACTATTCTGTGTGTCTATCATCCTTCTGTTTAGGGAGGATTATGCATCTTTTAACTGTCCAGTTCAACATAGACCAGAAACACCTCAAGTTAGTAGAGCCCTAACAAGTTATTGTAGGTTACAAGATTCAGCCTGCAGCAACGGGGCATTTCAAAGGTCCTTTGCTAGCAGTTTGTTCACTGAAATTAGCCCCGTGTCCAAATGCTTTGGGCAGGTGTTAAAATTAAGTGCCTTGTCTGCTCTGAAGTTGGCATTTGCTGCAGATAAAGCTACGAGTCCGTTTCTGTCAGGCAACTTGTTCTTGGCTCTTGTTATCTGCTGAAGTCACGTTGGCTTCTGTCAAGTTTCAGGACTGTTAAAGTTAAGCATATGCTCGGATTCCTCACGGCGCCCGAGCGCTCGCTAATGGCTCTGCTGAACTGGCGATGTGTTTTTCAGCAGCTTTTCACTTAGCCCAGATGTCATCAGCGTAAACACTTAATACCCCTCTTTCCTCAGAAATGGAGGCTGCAGGACCATAATTGTCACAGTTACTAAAAATACACAAATGGCAGCGGGGTGTAGGCTTCTCGGCTGCTGTCCTCCTCTTCCCCCACTGACTTGGCAGTTGTTGGGGGAGGTTTGTGTTTTGCCTCCTGTTGTTATTCCTACACCTGTTTAGAAACCTCGGATATTTCTTTCCTTTTAGGTATCATGATATTTACTCAATACACGGATTCTTGTACTTAATGAGTTTCAGAGCAAAAAACATGTTCAGTATCTCAGACAGCCCCTGTTTCCACAAACTACAAATTGATTTTCCTCCTCTCGGGTGTTTTTTTTCACCTGAGTCATCTTTACCCCAACCTGTGCCACAAGTGAAGCTTGTTGATAAGAACAAGGATTTGATAGGCTCCTAATCTAATCTTGGCTGCTAATTCCATTATTAGCAGCAGAACCATTTGTTTTCCTCAGTTGCAGGGAAGAAAAATGAATCTTTTGTGATGGGTTTGTTTCTGTAGTCCCTACCCTGCTCTCCCCGAGCTTGGTGGATACTGGATGGATTTCTAAACATGTCTTACAACCTTCCTATTGCCTGTAATAACTAGAGTGCTGTCCTTACTAGTGTAGCTGCTGTTCTCTGCTTGTTGTGAGAGTTCCTAAACTTTTCTGGAAGTCTGGAGAGTTACAGAGTGTGAACCCTCAGTGCAGCACTCGATCTGTGATCCTGGCAATCTGGGACACAGCATTGTGTCCAGTTCCACAAGGACACAGAACTGCTTGCAAGACTCCCATGCAGAGCCTCAAAGATGATGAGGGGAATGGAGCATCTCCCTGATGGAGAAAGGCTGAGGGAGCTGGGTCTCTTGAGCTTGGAGAAAAGGAGCCAAAGGGGTGACCCCATGGATGTTGATCAGTGTGTGAGGGTGGGTGTCAGGAGGATGGGGCCAGGCTCTGCTCAGGGGCACCCAGTGATAGGACAAGGGGCAGTGGGTGTGAGCTGGAGCAGAGGAGGTTCCACATCAGTCTGAGAAGGAACTTCTTTGTGGTGAGGATGGCACAGCCCTGGAAGGGGCTGCCCAGGGAGGTTGTGGAGTCTCCTTCCCTGGAGACCTTTCAAACCCTCCTGGATGTGTTCCTTTGTGACTGGATGTGGGGGATCCTGCTGTGGTGGGGGGATTGCACTGGATGATATTTCAAGGTCTCTTCCAATCCTTAATGTTCTGTGATCTAGAAAAGTGGTCCTTGGAGAATGTCTTGAATGGGGAAGCAGCCCATGAAGTGGGTGTGCAGTGAAAATGGTGAGGCTGTTGTTTGAAAACTGATACAAGCGAAAAGCCTGGTGTGGTTTCTAACACTGTTGCAGCTCCTAGTCACATCTAGGCAGGTGCAAGCAAGTGGGGTTTGTTTGGCTCATCAAGCTGCAGGCGGATTGGTAGCTAGTTTCCCACCTCAGCTGTGAATTCTTTAGTAAACCTGCTTGTTTGAAGGATCAAGACTACAGTTATTTTTAACTAGCACTTGCAGACAGTTCACGTAAACAATGAAGAACCCACAGAACAAAAATCACTTGGTTTGTCTCCTAAAAGTTTCTTTTCCTAAGAAATGCTGAAGTGCTAGTTAAAACATTTCTCACTACAGAGGTGACGTAAAGATGGATTTACTGTAAGGACAATCCCTAAAGGGCTGGTGCCTTGGTTACTGCTTTAAAGAAGAATAGGTGACAGTTTCAGGCACCCCTTGTCTGTGTCTCTGGATGTGTGTCCTGGGTGTTTGTTGTTGTGGTTTGGCAGTGTTTGTGTGAATAAGAAATGTTTCCCTGAAGCTGACACAAGTCCTGAGACTTTGTTTCCTTAAAGGCTTTTAAGCTTCTTTTGTTTAGCTTGATAATTTCATTTTTATGGCTGAATTTCTGGGGTTTTACATACGGTCCCGGTGTAAGCGCTTTTATAACGTCAGTGGAAGTGTCTCCTGTACATTTCCACTGACACGGTAACAGCCCCAGAGGAGCCATCACCATCCCATTCCAGGCACTGGAGCTGTTACGATGTCAATGAAGTGTCTCTCATACTTCCATCGATGTGGGAGCAGCCCCGGAGGAGTCATTACGGTGTCAGTGCATGCGCCTGAGTAGTTACGATGGCAATGGCAGGGCCGTGTTAATGCTGATGTGCAGTGGTTCTGCAAAACTCCATCACTGCGATGAAATGAGGGAATTACTGTTAATAGGTTATTTTGGCTGTCCGGTGAAAGGCTGGAATACAAGCTTCAAAAGGCCAGAGACCCTCTGCAGCCTCTTGGCTACGTGCCTGGGCATGCTGAGAAAGAGAAAGCTCCGGGGAAGCCTCAGCTGGGCAGTTTTCACAGAGACTTGGGCCTGTGTTACGTGAAATATAAAAAACAGGTCTTAAATAGTGAAGATCTTAGCCCCTGAAGAGGAGAAGGGATAGGAGTTGTGTAAGAAAAGGGAAAGAAAAAGAAGTTGAACTGATTCCGTCCTCTAAGTGCTGAGGAGATGTTTGGTTTGCCCTTTCTTGAGTATGAAGTCCTTTGGCACAGTGGCACTGCACCCACCATGCAGTTAGTCCCTGGAGCCTGGTACTTCAGGCAGGACAGCAGGGGCTGCAAATCGCCAAAGTGAGAAAGGAGATCTTTCTCAGACAGTGACATTTGGGAGGTGAGCAGAAGCAGAACACCCTGGTTGGCGGAATCATTCTTGTAAGGGGTGGTGCCAGAGAAACCAGTGTCACAGCAATAAGCAAATGCTTTGGTGTTCCTCTCTGTAATGGCCAGTGAGAGAGCAGCCCTGACCTCTGACTTGGCTAGCCTTCAGGATAAGAGATGGCAGCGGTGGCTTGTTTCTCAGGCGTGTGCAGAATGCCATGGCTGCAGGCTTGCGCGTGCTTTTGCTGAGCGCAGGAGTAGCTGTGGCAGTGGAGATGGTGGCCTCTGCTGATCCCTTTCAGTGCTGTTCTGATACGTAGAAGCCAGTGTAATTCGCATCCAGAGCGCTGCATGCATCTCTCCTCATCGCAGCGATTGCCTGTGGTTTGACCCAACAAGTTTGTGCACCTTCACCTCTGCTTTGTCTTCTTCCCATGGCTGAGAAAGACCTTGAAGTTTGCGCTGGTTTAGCGAGGGCACGTTTCACTTGTCTCATGTACTGAAAGCCCCAGGGGCAGCGAGTCCCACTGCTCTTCAACATGTGTTTAGAGCTGATCGAAGCACTAGCAATTGGCCATGCCTGCTCCTCGGGATGCATTTTGCTCTGGAACACATTGATGTGCAGAAATAGCACTTAAAAGAAAAAGGAACTGCAGTTGTTTTTAAAACGTAGACCTTTGCTGGTATGTTTTGGAATTTTAGGAGGATGTTCAGACCACTCTTTGCGGGCAGACAGCGTACAGCTTTGGAGGAATGGGTCCTGCCAGATAGGCAAGTGATCAGTAACCAGCTGATTTAAGGTCTTCAGATTCACAAACTTAAGTCTTTGAAGATCTTAAATGAAAATGTCACAAGAGTGTAGCCCAAGTGAATAACAACAATAAACCAAAGGAGAGTAAGTCTGTCTCCTCCCACTGCCGTAAGTGCTGTAAAAAGGAGGCAGCGTTGAAATACGAGGTATTTTAATTTGTAGAGAGCAGCAAGCCCTGTTGTCTGTTGGGAGGTGTGAGGATTGCTGCGTTCTGTGATTTCATGTTTAGTGGCTCCTGTTATGCAACCTCGGAGGTCTGGATGCAGTGGACAGATAATTGCCTTTGCCCTTAAAGTCAATAGTAAACACAGATGTGAAAAATAAAACGCTGTGCAATGACCTTGAGGAGGGATGCCGGAGGCATCGTGCTGTGGCAGCTGACATCATTCACTGGGACTGTTACGTTCAGGTCCTGGAATAATCAGACTTCAGAGAAGTGTTTTGCAGGGGGCACCTTACAAATGCCAGTCTTTCATGCGCTCATTGTGATGCTGTGCATGCTTGGTTGTGTGAGAACAAGGAAGTTCTACCTCGAGGCGCATCGGGCAGTCTAGCCGGCGGTATTAGAAGTCCTGACAGAGTAAAGCAGTGTATTAAGAGCTTCACACTGGTGATCTTTTTGAAAATGAGACTTCAGAACAGCTATTGCTTAGCACGATTCATCTAAGACATCAAATAACATGTGTTCTTAGCCTTGGACTGCAGTCTTGTTAGCAGTGTACTTCAGCTCACATGTAAAATTTAGTAATAAGTTTTCAAGTGCTCAACGTTTTTGGATCCGCGTCTTGTGAAGAGGTGAATTCCTGTGATCGAGCATCGAATCAGTGAATCGGTGCCTCTGGGATAAAACAGTTATTAAAAGTGGTCAGCTTGTGTTTTCCACACTCAAAAGTAACTAACTGAGCAAGCAGCTTTGTGAGGTCTGTAGCTCTGAGCTCAGCTATGCTGGACGTGTCCTTTGACATGCGTGTTTTCCTTAGCACCACCGTGGCAGAGGAAGTCCTTCCTTCTCCCGTCACCTTGTGCTTGGAAAAACAAGTGTTCTCTCTTGACAGAGCACAGACTTCCTAGATTTCGTTCTCCCTTGTCCTCAAGAATGGCTTTCCCCCTACTTGTACCTCATTTAGCTGCATTTGGCCCCCAGCAGGATAGCTGTGGTGTTTGGGACTTGAAGGGAAAGGTGGCGTCATAAGGTTGATCATCTTCGCAGAAGATCTAGCTCTTCCGCATTCCCAGATGTTCTCACAAGCTGATTCCTGAGTGCTTTGCGATTGCCAAGGCATTAATAGCATCGTGTGATCTTGTCAGGCTTGTGTAGCAAGTTTGTTTGCAGTTTGGGGAAGCTGCCAGGTGTCCAGGGGAAGGGAACGGAATTCCTCCCTTCCTTACAACTTAAAGACGTGTAGTGGGAAACGGGGCGCTCCCAGCCACGCAGTTCAGGGGTGCCATGCAGCACCCCCAGTTTGTCCTTCAGATACCGCCACTTGCAGTATGTCTGCTTCTGCAATTAAAGCAATGGCTTCTCTCTGTTGAGTTAGAGCTGATCCCATGTTTTCTCAATTTCAGGTGGGGTTATGAAGGCTGAAAAGCTAAAGGCTGGAATCATTACATGAAGCAACAGTGAGGAAAATACCAGAGGCCCTCGATCAGGTATGTGCTCTGTTAACTTCCCGATGCCGTGTAGCGCTCTGCGTGTAACCTAATCACTCACGTAGTGTCTTACTTCTGTGCCCCAAACTGTGTCAGCTTGCGTCTGCTCACTTTCCTTAGGAACACGCAAGTCTCTGGTGCTTTCAGGGAGTTCACCCGTACTGGTACCAAACGGTGCAGTCATTTCCAGGTAATAACAGCAGGATCTGTAGTAGTTTAAAAACTGTTTGTTCAGCTTTTACTTAGGATTGAGCTGCTTAGACTGGTCCGTCACGATGCCTGAAAGGAAGCTGTAGTGAGGCTGGTGCTGGTCTCTTCTCCCAAATGACTCATGATAGGACGAGGGAAAATGGCCTCAAGTTGCATCCGGGGAGGTTTGGATGGCTCTTCCTAGGGTGCAGGGTTTGCATCTCTCAGAATTTAGTGATGTGCCCAGGTGTTTTCTCTGTGCCTCTTTTCATTGACTGGAACTGTGCAGAGCAGTACTCCTTACAGCAGTAACCCTGGCCTCTTTGTTAGCCACGTTAAGCACTGCTATAGTTAATTGCTGTGTGTGTGTTCCTGGGGTTTTTTCTATGTGACAAAGCTTATAGGGGGAACAGAATTTAGTTCGAGGCCAATCTCCCCTGTGTCTGTAGCTATTACATGAGGTCACAGTGCATGAATTCAGATGGCAATTGAGTTTATTCAGATTTGATTTCTTGAGTAAGCTTGATGCAGTGGGATCTCTTAAGAACTATGGAGTCTTAATTTATTTTTTACAATTTAATAGATGTGCTCTTGGCTATATTGGGAAGTAAAAATAGGGCGGCCCTGCCCCTACTGCCCACGCCCGAGTGCAGACGTGTGCGCTCTCTATTCTTCTTTCCACGGGATGGTGCCCTCTGAGCAAGCCTTCACATTTATACCCAGGCTTAGCTCAGAAGTGGTAGAGGAATAACCTTTTGCAACGTTAGGAAAAGCTCGGTGGTTTTGCTGTGTTTCCCTGACCTGTTCTGCCAGAAATGGAGATGACACCGTTAAGTCATGCGATTCTGCATTCTTGGGGGTTTTGCTTCATTTTGCCTTCGAATGGAAATGCCTAGGTTGGTCCAACATCTGGCATATTTATAGCAATTAGTTGTGGACAGGCTGTACTGCTGTCGCTCTAAATTGCAGAGCCCCAGCGCACACACAAATTGTGATTAGAAGTGATTTAGTCAGTGAGTTGATCTTGTTGGAGCGCAAAGCTATCAAAGCTGACAGCTCTGACTCTTTCAGTGCTGTTTGCGTGGGTTCAGGTGAAGCCTTTGGTTCGTTCTGCGCCTTTCAGGTGAGTGCAGCTGTGACACAGTTAATGCAACTATGGCTCAGGAGTAGCGCTTTGCTTTGGATAAAACATCTAGGTGCTGGTGACGGCATCTCGAGGGAGGGACTTCAGAATAAAACACGCGTTTACTTGGCTAATAGGGGGCCTTGTGGAATAAATGGATCTATTATAATGATTAAGGCTACTCTAGTGTAAAAATGTCATTTGTTTTGCAAATTATCTTAGGGTAAAGGTCACTGTCAACATCATTCTGTTGTTAGCAGTCACTTGTCAGCTTTTATTTGCAACTCTAATTACATGGAAGTGTACTTTTGGAACGCACCTTTGTGCCTTTCCCATACCATAAATACAGTCATTAAGTACTTAGCATATTAATGACCTGAGTTAAATTGTTCGCTCTTGGCATAGCTTTCTGACACCTAAGACCATGATCTGGGCAGAAATGCTGTGTTATGTCCACACAGTGATCAGAAACTGCTCTAACACAGGCATTCTGCTTTGCATCAAGCAAAAAAAGTTTAATAGCAGAGAAGTAATTTTCCGTGACGGAAACCCCAACTTAAACTGCTGTGACTTTCTGGTGTGAGAAAGCTGTCATTTGGTATGTAAGGTGTGGTGTACAGGTGAAGGTTATGGAATCATTCCGGCTGGAACACACCCTTGGGTTCATCGAGTCCAACCATCGACCCTACTCTACAAGGTCACCCCTAAACCAGACCCCCAACACTATATCTAAGTGACTTGTGAACATATCCAGGGATGGGGACTCAACTCCCACCCTGGGCAGCCCATCCCAGCACCTGATCATGTCTCTGTGAAGAATTACTTCCTGATGCCTAATCTAAACCTCCCCTGTGGAAGCTTGAAGCCAATGCCAGACTGATGCTACGTGTGGTGTGGGAATCTGTACAGTATTAGGTGGCTTTTTGTTGTATTGGATGGTAGAGAACGCAAGCCTAGAGATCCATGAGAAGCTTTGGGAGTTGGCAGCCCTTTTCCTCTAGCTCATCAAGGAAATTGCTCGTGCAAGTACGGAACAAAGGACAAAAAAAGGGTGTCGTTTAGGAGAAAAACTTGGTGCTGAGTTTTTGTGCTTGAAATCTAGACTTTTAGTAAAACAAGTTGTCTTGGTGAGTGGTCCTTTCTCTGTCGTGCTGATGAGTCCCTGCATCTCTCCTCTCTGTCTTTTAAGATTTTCGTTCCTTTTCTCGTGTTCAAGAAGGATAGTTAACCGGGTGTCTCCATTCATCTGGGTTTGGCAAGTGCCTGGCAGTGCTTCGCTCTGAGTGGTAGGCTCAGGCGACTCGTCGCTGGAAATGGCTCTTTCCGTGCGGGCCCAAGGCCAGCTGGGAACAGGAAAGGAATCTGGCGTGATGAGCAGTAACCATCTCTCTCGTGTTCTCACCAGTCCTGTGCCCGTTCTTAAGTTTTCGTAGGAGGACTTAATGTTTGTACGATTCTTCACCGGTTTAAACGAGAAGGGCTGAACTATGTTCAGTGGAAATGTTGGCCCAGTGTTAGAAACAGCTGATATTTTTAGGTAGAACTTGAGCTTAAAATATTAATTAGTGGTCCTGAGTAGCAGATGCTCAAGGAAAGTCTGTCTGTCTTTGATACCGTGATAATTACGGAACGTGAAGTAGCAAATTAACAGCAGGAGATGTGGGTAAAGCTGCAGCCCATGTGTTTTTCTGCTGGTACGCTGCACTAGTCTTTTCATTATTTCAGGTCATGGGAATAACTTTCACCAGCCTGTTTGCATACAAAAATACCTGCTTGGCCTACTGTCAGAAGAACAGAGCCCTTTGCACTATGCTCTGTCAAACTACTGCATTTAAAAAATGCAAACCAAACACTTTCCACATAATCTGTGACTAGTTTGGTGACTGCACTGTCAAGGTTTCTGTCTCAGATTGCTCTTTAAGCCCAAATTCCAGTATCAGTCTATGTTCATCTCATTGATATTGATCAATATGTGAAGGGTGGGCGTCAGGAGGATGGAGCCAGGCTCTGCTCAATGGCATCTAATGATGGGACAGGGGGCAACGGGTATGAGCTGAAACATGGGAGGTTCCACATCAATATGAGAAGGAACTTCTTCCCAGTGAGAGTGACAGAGCCCTGGGAGGGGATGCCCAGGGTGGTTGTGGAGTCTCCTTCTCTGGAGATGTTTAAAACCTTCCTGGACGTGTTCCTGTGTGACTGGTCTAGGGGTTCTTTTGTGGCAAAGGGATGGGACTGGATGATCTTTCAAGGTCCCTTCCAGTCTGTAATGTTCTGTGATTACCTGTTTGATTCTGCTGACTTTCTGCTGTACAACATCTGCAGGTAACACAACTCAACCCTTCTGTTGAAAGCAGCAGCGCTGATTGAAATTAGCAGAGTGTTTGCCCTTCTAGTTCTTGCCTTGAAGTTCCAAGAGTTTTCTTCCCAGAAAGGAATAAAGGCCCTCAGCCAAGAGGTGTGAGGGCTTGAGCATGGCAGCATACAACAGACAGGGAACGTGTACTTCTTGATTTGAATTTTGCTGTAAATAGGTAACAGGCTTTCAATTGCCACAACTTCAGTGGTCTTAAATGTAAATGAGTGCGAGCGGTTGGGTCAGTACGTGCAGAGGACAGTCTGACAAAACAGCACCCAAAAAAAAGCCATGCACCGTGCAGCATCTCCTGTGGAACACAGCTGCTGAGAGCAGGATAATCCTTCCCAGCAAATCCCTAATGAGTAGTATCTTCTCCAGCTCAACATTACCTTTCTGTATGTAATGTACGTGTGTGAAGTCGTTTTCAGTGCAGTTCCTGGGATGGATAATGCAAGGATCTGATGTGAGTAAAATCCTTTAATGCTCTAAGGAAGTAATTTATAGTTCTGTTTGATGTTTAGGTAAGATGCTTTCTCTATCAAATATGGTGATTAGTCCCTCTCGACTATAAGAGAGGGATTTCTGGCAGCAGAATTCTGTTTGACTGTAAAACCTAGGAGGCTGGAAAGAAATCCTTCCCACAAAAAGCGCCTCTATATAGTTGCTCATACACCAGATTCTAAAAAGAGCCTCTAAGCTGTCAAGAACTACAATATGATAAAAGCAGGCATGATGAAAAGGGAATGGCACCTTGCAGCTGACCGTATAAAGGCGTAAATTCCTCCTGGGACTTCTGCACATAAAAGATAGGTTTCACGACTTTTCTAAGAACACTGGATCACATTAACTTCTTCAAATGGGAGGTCAGATCACAGTGTTTAGGTTTAAAGCTGTCCCACACAGTCCTTGATAAGGAAAAATTGACAAATCGCACTTTTGAATAAACTCATTTTAATCCTTTTCTTCCTTTTGAAGTAATAAAAATATCCCTGTCATGCAGTTGCCATTGCATTTAATGGCTGTCATTTAGTGAAATGGAAAAATGATATCTGAACGTAATGCCTTCAAATATAGCTAATAGCATTTTACATGAGGAAAACTGCTTTTATTTTACATGAATATGGCTGTTACTCGACGATTATGAGGGAAAATTTAGCTGCCTTGCCTGTTGCAGGAGGGCGATAACAGATAGGGCTCTCTGCTGTCATCCGTGTGAAAGAATAGTCATCTCTGCTCTTCATGCTTAATGAGTTTCCAGAGCTCAGCAAATTCCTTGCCAATTATCGTTTCATCTGTTTGACTCAGAATAGTAAACAAAAGAGCACAACTGGCTATTCTAAGTGATAAGCTGGCTAAGCTTTTGGATCTGTTGTCACAACTGTGCTTTTATCCCAGAACAATGCATGGCTCTGTAAAGAAGGGCATTAATTAGTGCTGAATGACAGAGGGCTGTCCACGGAGTTACAGGTGACATCCTCATCAGTACCAAATGAGTTCCTCATGAGTAAACTTACCAACACTTCTAATTAACCCTGAGTGCACCGGACGCCAACTGCGCAGGCCCTCCACTGCAGTGCAGACTGGATGTGCTGTTCCAGAAGTGGCCATGCGAAGTCATTAACAGCCCACCTCGGTGCTGAGCTGCGTTTGATGGAGCCCGAGGGAATCGGGCCTAATTCAGCTCCGCTCACAGGGAAAGGCAAACAAATTGCAGAGCCACCGGAAGAGATGTATTTGCAAGGCTAAGCATGCTTGGATCTCAGCTCTGCTGCCTACTCCAGGCAATATCCTTGCTAGAGTTTTCGTAGCAATGCCACTAATGGGGCAGGTGAAGTCTATAACCTTCTTTGTGTCCTGAAGCGAGGGATCAGACTGTGAGTTGTAGTGAAGATGCAGCAGGCTGACTCCTTATTTGGAGGAGTCTGCCTCCCAGAAAATCAGGAGAGGCTTAATTACTGCAACTGGTCTAGGGAGCACAGAGAATACTGACTCGTGGCAGGTTTTAGCTGAGATTTGAAAATGGGGATGGTGTAGCTGATAGTGTGTTGAGTATGTGACTGAAACCTGGGGTTATGTTATAGCAGAAAGTAAATGCTACTAGTTTTTAAGAGCAGTGTTTGCTTTCAAGGGTAGATTTTAGTCGCCGTACGTGTGATGTTCTCGAACCACTTGTTGTCTAGACCACTTGAGGTGAACTCTTTATTCCATCTGCCACCAGTGAGGTGGTTGTTGTTAGCTGACGTTTGCCTGTGTCCGATCTGTGGCTGGTGTGTATGGAAGTGTACCACTAAATCATAAATATGGATGGCTTAATTGAGATTAAATGGGTGTTCTTCTTGAAGTCAGCATCTCTGCTGATTCACAGGAATCGTTCCCCTGCAATTTCAGTTCACAGCAAAAAGAATTCAGCTCCTTCATGTTACTCTTGTGGGTTTGTAAGTTTTTACTCGGAGAAAAAGGAGATTAATGGAATATGTCCAGTGTGGAAAGAACACAGAATCACAGAATTATTGAGGCTGGAAAAGACCTTTAAGATCATCCAGCCCAGCCCGTGACTTAACATCACCACAACCTAGACCACGGTGCTAAGGTCCACAGCCAACCTGTACTTCAACACCTCCAGGGATGGAGACTCCACCACTGCCCTAAACAGTCCATTCCAGTGTCTGATGACCCTTTCTGTGAAGAAGGGCTTCCTAAGCAAGCTGTCACTTGTGACCAGCAGCTAATGACTCATACCCTCATGCTTGGTTCCTTTCTTTATTATGCGAACTTTATTACGTCCTCCTGCGGTTTTCGTTCCTCCCAGGCCTGTGGGATCAGCTTTTTGCCTTTGGTCTGTGTGATTAGATGCCTGAGAACTTCGGGTGGACGGGGAACCTTCACGTCAAACATTCTGCTTAGAATCTGAGTGGATGAGTTGTGTGTTAACATACTAGTGACACCACGCTTTGCGAAGAGATGGCAGAGTTGAAGTCTGAGGTGTGCGTGCTTAAACTTTATCATTTATTTCTTTCCTGGTGTCACAGATGTCAAATATAAAACCTTAAGCTACAGTGCTGCTTTCTAATGCAATATGTTCTTCTTGTTACTGTGACTATGGGATGAAAGGATTTGCTTTTCATCACAGGCCAAATTAAATTTTAATTGCCTGTGAAAACACAAATGCGAGAGGCAGATCTTCAAGCCAAGACTGTGATCCTCTGTCACTGGGTGTCATGTCCCCACGTAGAAGTGGTGTGCTTTCCTGCTCGGAGTATCCTGAAGCTGTAGTTCAAAGCACTGCTCTGCGACAGGCGTGTGCTGAACTGCGTTAGGCTCAAGATGTCAGGGTCTCCGGAGCAGGTCCTTCTGCACAGATCCTGGCCGTCAAGGGACCTGCTTTTTGAGGTCTTCTGAGGTTTTACAGAATTGTGTTGAAATGAAAGAACTCTCTATCAATTGTTCCTTCAAGTAGAAGTGCTGATTGCGTGAGGACTTGTTGCTGCACTTCTAGGCGAAGGCAAAAGATGCAAGTGATGGAATTACTGGAAGCTACTGGGAGCTGCTGTGTTACTTTATCCCGCCCAGTTTGTGGTGCAGACACGGGATGTGCACAGGGCAGCTGGACCCAAACCTGCTCGCTTACGGGGGGATACCACTTCCTTGTGGAACAAAGCTCTGTGGTCTGGGATGGCTACAGCAGCTGTGGCTTTTGTGACTGGAAGAAAATAGGGACTATTATTTTAAAGGCTTTAGGAAAGCAGACATGAACATAATGATTTCGTTTCGTTCAATTATCATTCAAATATGGCATGTAATTGTAAAACTTATGGAACTATGAAAGTGGAAATTTATAATGATGCAGTCTTAATTTTATTAATTTAATCCATAAAGCAGATATTATACCAAGACAGACATCAAATTAAAACTCTCCAACTCTAATTAGCTTTAGAAGTCTCTTATGTCTAATTTATATGGCTGTCATAATTAATTTAAATAGTGATTTCAACCTGGTCATGATGCAGAAAACTCTATTCAGTAGCAACCAATAAAGAAATTCTCAGTGGCACCACATTTTGTGACTGAGCTTTGATTTACAGCAAGGTGTCCAGTTGGCTTACACGAGGGAACAGTATTGAGGCATCTCATGGGGAAGAGAGAAAACTTGTGAACGTGGCACATACTAGAGGACTGAGCTCATGGCTTGTCGTGCAGGGGCAGCGTACGGAAAGAGAGGTTTCCTTGTTCCTCCTAGTAGGCAATACTCTTTGCCAACCATCGCTAGAAGCACCCGTACCAGCTGCTGTCTAGTGTTTAAAGGTCTCCTGGTACGTAGAGGTCTCTTGCCGCGCGTGCCCTAAACGCATCAGGCTTTGAGCAGTTCGGTCCCCGTTGTGCAAAATGTCACCCAGCATCCGTTAACCGCTCCCTCCGACGTCTCAGTCCAGTCCAGTAGGTACTCTCTGGCAAAGCCCTGTTGATTTAGACTTCATGAAATTTAGTTTGGGGTTGGAGGAGTGAGTAGAATGTGGAATTCAGTTGTACGTAAATCTAGTCAGAGATCTGAGGCTTCGGATGTTGCACAGGCACCATGGTTAATGCAGCTCTCAAAGTATTTTATCAGGCTGCTTTGTATGACATGCTCAGCTTATCTAAAACTGTGTCCTCGCTCCCTTGTGCAAGTGCATCAAGTATCAGCAGGTATTTCTCTGTGTGGAAGTTAGAAAGGAGTAATTGTAGAGTTTTCACTTTGCTTTGGTTGTTAGGTGCTCTGTAAATGACTGTGACCGGTCATCTGGCAGGTTTGCAACACTTCCCTTTGCTTATATAATCTCTTATAGATCTTAAGGTAAATGCTTCGTTTATGCTTCAGATTAAGGATTCTTATCTGCATCTTCTGGTCCAGGAGACAGTAAGAATGAATCTTTCCAGGCTGACCTTACTGCAGTCTTTCTAAAATGTATGACTCTCCCAACCTGGAGAGATCCTGTTGCCCCGTGCTTAAATGAAAGCAGTTTCACTTCCAAAGAGGCCACTCAGCAGTGGATTAGGTAACAGTGTGAAGAGGAGCTTAGAAAAGCCATGACAGCATAAAAACAGTCACGTTCGGCTAATTATCACTTTGTTTGGGCACACCATAGCTGTCACATTTCCCCTACTGAAAATATGGACACTAAACATCAGGAAGAACGGGAAGGGAAAAACAGTACCAAGCACCGAAGCATGTAAAAGCCATTTTCTTTCCTGCTAGATATAATAAAAAGCTTCTTACGAGTAGTCGTTCATCATGTAAATGAATGGAGCCATTTGTTAAACTTATTTCACAGATGTGAAAAGAAGTTTTAACTGTCTTCATTAAAGTTTATATGGTTGGGGTTTTTTTCAACTTCCCTCTTTCCCCTGAAATTGCTTCCTTTCCAGCTGAGGGGAAGACAACTTTAAAGAAGAAATCAAATGTTGCAGCTGACTTTGGTGGAATAGTTGATTTGCACCAGATGATGGTAACTCAGCATCTGGCTTCTGATGAGAGATGTGTTTCTTACACTCTGAATGTGGGTAATGTGCCAGAAAACGTCGCCTCTGACAATGAGTGGGAATAAAAGCAGGCTCAACTCTAAGCAGTTGAGTAATCTTGACCTTTAGTTGCAGTGGTTTTTAAAATATTTGCGAATAATGACAACTTGTAGTTTTGGTAATTCTTTTTAATCCACATTTGAAAAGGCCTTGAGAAGAGGAATAGTTAAGGGGATCCTTTAGAACTTGCTTATGGGTATCACCTCGGGAGATTTTTCATTAATGATGGCATGAGAGCTGTCCAAAACGAAACTGATGTGGGTTTGTCTCAGTTTAGTAGACCCTCCAAGATCATGGTCAGGGTGATGGAGCACTGGAATGGACTCCCCAGAGAGGAGGTGAAGTCTCCTTCTCTGGAGATGTTTGAAACCCTCTTGGCCATGTCCTGCGTGACGGGATCTAGGAGATCCTGCTGTGCTGGGGGGATTGGACTGCGTGATCTTTTAAGGTCCCTTCCAGTCCCTCATGTTCTGTGATCTGGAGGCCTTCTTTCAGCCAAGCCTGTGTGATGCTCTTTGTTCTCTCCTATGTGGCTACTAGAAAAGCTGGGAACACCTTCTCTTCTAGGAAAGAGCCATGCTGCTTCTCTGCCCTCTCTGATTTGACATGCATACTCCATGGCTGCCTTAAAATGCTTTTCAAGTCTGATTCAAATCATATTTTCCCTACGCTTTTTAATCTATTATTGCCAGTCAGCCAGCTTATCACTCTGCCAAGCTTAGCTTGCTCTCCAAGTCCCACAACTCATTCTGAATGTCAAGAGCCTTTCCCCAGAACAAGTCTGTTGTGCTTAAAACAAAACAAAAACATTGCAATCCTCTAATTTTTTGCAAGAGTTCCACTGAGACATTTCAGATGTTTGCTGTGGAAATGACTTGGTTCTGACTATTAGGCTGAGCTGAGCAGCACAGATCACAGCATGCTGTGAGCCCAGTATTTCCCCTTCGGTTGGCTGTGGCTGAAGTGTTTGCATTAGGAGGAAAAGCCCAGCCTCACAGAACACTTCTCCTCAAACTGAGGATGCGGGTTCCTTGCAGAACATCAGACATACATTCGAGCCTGTTGAAAACTGTGTTGGTGGATTGGATTTTGAGGTTAGTTTTTTGGTTCTTTGCCAAATACTGTAGGTTCAGGTGAGGAGCTACTGATGTCTCAGAGTCTGACTGCTGCAGCCAGTGCACAGAAGTTGCCTGAGACCCCGCAAACGGTTGAATTCGGTCCGTGCACAGGGAATGGTGTTTTCTGTCTGTAGCAGCAGAGCTGCGTGTGTTCCTTTGTGACTGCTGGGAGCGTCGGGGAGGATCCAGGTAGCTTCACAGGAGGTGGGATATAGACAACAAATTGTGACAGAGCATAACGTGCTGATGGGAGATACAGGAGTGAGTGGAGAGCGAAGGTCCTTGCCAATTTATTCCTACAGAGTGATTTCGTGCTGCCTGTGTTTCAGTCTGGAAGCCTTCAGAAACCTGCAGCTCGTTCTCTTATCCCTGACATGACCTCTCAAGGTAGTTCAGAGCTAGGTAACGCTTCAGTCGCTCCTGCAGTCCCGGAGGTAGCGCATCTAGAATTCCTTTGGTGTACTCCTGCGACTCCTTGGCCGCAGTGGAAGCGGCGGCCGCGTCGTTACACTTGTCGTGAGATCCCTGAGAGCGCTCTGCGCGGATCGTGGCAGCTCGCGGTGCCCGGAATCTCAAAAGGAGAAGGAAGGGAACGGTGAAACCGCTAGAGAAGTTCTCGCGGTCTCCAGAAGGCATCAGCACATAAGTTAAAAATTGGTGTTAAAGTAAATGCAAGATCTGCAGTGCTTATTTGGAGAATTAAAAATGAATGTGTGAATATGTTAGGGGCCGAGTCAGCTGCTGCCATGCATAATCCAGCCGACTTCTGCATTCTGATTGGATTCTTTTTTTCTGTGGAAATTGCTTGTCTGTTTAGATAAACAGATGTAAATACTGTTCAGCTTGTCTTTTCCTAACAATCACAGATTGGTTGCAATAAGGGCACAGAAGCTACAGATAAAGGGAACTGGGGGAAAAGGATGGATGTCGGGGGTAGAGCTGAACCTGCCTCAGAGACTTGAAATACAGATCAGCTGCAATAACCGAGCCAGTAGTTCAGCGGTGTGTTACCAGGGCAGTGGTTTTTCCCAGGACTTCGAGTAAGATGCTTGTGTTAAGCAGAAGCAGTCCGTTTGGGCTATCCAGAGCTCGTTCGGGCTATCCAGAGCTCGTTCGGGCTCTGATTTCTTGCTTTTTGTTTTTTGAAAAAGATTCTGCTGTCAGGGCCCAAGAGGGTTTTTTTCTCACTAAAGGATTTTCTGTTAGGAAATACTGATCAGTTACAAATAATTTTTGTCTCTGAAGCATCTGGAGATGGCTTTGCCTCAACTCACTACAAGATGCTTCCAATCTGCTGTAGAAGATGGTTGTTTTTCAGCTTCCAGTAGCAGTACTTGGGGGAAAGGAAACGTCCCGGTGCACTTCTGACATTCATTCAGACTCCAGCTTTTCACAGAGAAGTTCATAGCTTCCCTCTACAGGGTCATGCACTGCCTGGAAGCTGTTGTTGGGAAAGCTTTGTTTGCAGCTGCCTTTAGCTGTGCCCATGACCTGGAATGCTGCTCCCCTTGGCTGCCTTGTCAACGGCGGGATGTGTCTGGCTTGCTGTGGCGTTGTCTTCTGTCACTCACTGAGCTCATGCCTTGTCAGTTCAGTTCACTGGCAAGACGTTGGCATTTTGTGCATTTCATCAGCAGCCTGTGCTCATGAAGTTCCTTCCCAATGCCCCCAAACCCAAGAGTACTCTTGAGGCTACAGTAAATCTGGAGTCTGATGATTCGAGTGGGCTGTGTTTTTCATGGTCACCATGAAATACCATAAAGATGGTTTCTGCTGTGTCCCCTCTGAAGGAGCTCTAGTTGGAAGGAGGTCGTAGGGAACCAACTGTGCACTGCTTCCTTTTTGTTGGTGACTCCGTTGTAAATTAGGCTACAGATGTTTGATGACTCTTAAAGCAAAAACCTCAATCAACTGGAAATTAACAACTTCATAGGCTGGGCTTGAGGGCAGTCTTGGGCAATTGTTTTTAGGAGCGAGAGCTAAACGGTGCTTAGAAGCGTATTTCGCAGCATTTCCAGTTTCTGCTGAGAACTTAATCCCTCCAACCTAATTTTTCTAGCTCGTGTGTCCAGCAGGAGCGACGCCATCTATTCTTGTTCACATACAGGAGATGTGCACAGAAAGACTAGCTAGGAAAGGCAACACTGCAGACTTACAATAGAGCTTTATTCTGGCTGTGTGGACCGTCTTTAAAATCCTAAGAGCAAGGCAGAAGGACTCCAGATGTTTGATGTTTTACTCGATGCTTTCAGGCTAAAATGGTGTCTTTTCCCAGTGTAACCCACGCAGGACTTGGAGATCTTTTGGAGTTCTAGAATGTAATGATCAAGTCACTGCTATTTCTTTGAGAAATTAACCACCGATGCAAGAGCAGGGAGGGAAGGGGGCAAACCCAGGAATTGGAATGGTTAAGAATACAAAAGGAGCTAGAAAAAATTCTGAGAGCACTTAAAAGATCTCCTGCTGCTGTAAGTTGATGCAGGTTTTTTGGGTGTGTTTCTTTTGGGGGGCAGTTTTCCCCTGTGATTTTATCTTCTACTTCTAAAAAACAAAAATCTGGCTGCCTAGTGGTATCCAGCCCTATCCTTTAGTAACTACTAGTTCTACACTTCTTGGTCTTTTGAATGCTGAGACCTCTGATTTCACTGTGGTACCCAGCTGGTGGGATGTGTGAGTGCTGTGAACACCCAAACACCAACAGCGGTGCTGTCTGGGAGGTTTTCTTCCTCAGGCTGTGAGAGAAGTTCGATTCTCCTGTAGACCCGTTCCCTTCCGGCAGGACTCTTGCTGGCGTTGTCGCTCACAAGTGAGGCGCTCAATCAGTAGGTGGTGCTGCGATCTTATTTTTGGCTTGTTAGCAACGAGTCTTGAAAAAGACTCGCTGGTAATTTTTCTGTACCTTTGAAAAGGAAACTGTTCTATATAAAAACGTAATCAACCTGGTGCTATAATTAATTTATATGTTTGACATTTAAAGTATTTTAATATGGTATTTACTCTGAGGGCTGCGCTATATTTAGGTGTAGTTCTTGATGAGAGTCTGTCTGCTGGACAAGCAGCAAGTACGTGATGTGATCTGGAGGAAAATAAAGATTTGCTTGTGCCCACTGTGGCTTTTCCCAGAGCCGAGCGCTGGGTTTGCTTCCCCTCACCTTCCCGAGCCCCCTGTCACCGGTGCTGAGAGAAAGAAGTCTGTCTTGTCTTTTGGCTCAGCGCATCTCGGTGGGACCCAAAAGATGTCCACGTGCTTCGTTTCTCCTCTTCTCTTTAGCAATTCTTTTTTCTTGGGGGGGGGGGGTGACACATGGGTGTTTCCTGGAAGTTGGACCTCAGGAATTCAGGAATTACTCTTCAGAGTAAAGCGGTCGGAAATGTGACGTGTTCTTAAGGTGGCCATCTGCAGCATGTATGACCTGAGGTTTGGGGCCAGAAGGTAGATGAAGTAAGCATCGGCGGCAGTGGTAAAGACTCAGTCATTATGTGAAGATGGATTAAAAAATTTAGGAAAGCACATAAAATTTAGGACCCAGAGTTACAAGCAGTTGTTTCCTCTGGTAGAGAACTACAGTTTGCTAGAAGACTTGCCCCAGATAATCTACAGTCTGCAGCGTGGAAGGTATGAAAGGTAGCATGGGTATGGTCAGGGGAAGGTGAAGGTAAACTGAAAACACATGTTCCCAGAGCCTTCCTAGGCGGCATAAATCAAAAGCATCTCCCTGTTGCACTTTGTCTTGTTGATCTTTACTAAACCTCTGTCGCTTCTGCAGTTCCATGCGAGGCTGTTTCGGGGAGGTGTGGCAGTGGTCGTTAGTATCAGCCTCTTCAGGGTGAGGCGAGATGTATTACAACTCTCATGTTAATAGTGGCTACACATTCAGTTCAGTTTCGCATGAGTGAGGCACAGGGATAGAGGGACTTTATGATGACAGTGAATTACCAAACCTGTTCTGGGTCACAAGCCAAATACCTGCTGCTCACTCTGCCTGCTTCCTGCTGGAAGCGGCGTGTAAAGAGCAGACCAAGCAGCTGTTGCTTGGTCTCCAGTCTTCTGGTTCCATTTAAAGAAGATGCAGCAGCACTGAAGTGTTCAAATGAAAGGTTCCCATTTTGCAGTGTAGTTCCCTTAGCACAGTAGCTGTTGGCTTGCACAAGGAATGTAGCTGAGAGGCTGTTTGTGACAGCAGTCCCAGGAGCGTTGTACCAGCTCCCAGGACATCTGATTATTAAAATACTCACATGCGTGCGCTAAGACGCGAGTCGCTGTGATGGCTGGATGCTCAACCATTGTAACTGTGCGGGACCTGGGCCCAGCTCTGCTGGCCAGTGAAGGTCTGGGGAATCTTCCGTGGCGTCTAATCTGCACGCTCCATGGAGGTCCCAGAAGCAAACACATTCTGAAGTACAAGACTTTTTTTCCTCAGTAAGAGAAGTGGAAAGACTTGTGGCAAGATGGCGAGATGGGGTATTTTGTGAAGGAGCATGTGACTTAGGGTTGTTTTTGCCAACAAAGCAGAGGCGGCGTGTGCAATAAATAGCAACAACCCATCGTCTGTAAAGGTTAAGAGTATAAAACTTTACTTTCCTTTATGTTGTCAAGAGTTGCTGCTTTTATGAGCGTTCCAAATTGCTCCCAAGCCAAGATCCATAGCAATAACACGCAAGTACGTTGTGTTGTTAGGAAGTGGCTCATTATAACCTCATCTTATCATACAAACCACCAGCTCAGGGATGCATTAATGCACTTAGAATGCGCCTTATGGGCCAGCACAAGAAACAGATTAATGCTTGTGAAATCATATTTTAATTTTTAAATATTCTTTCAAGATGAAAGGAAACCTCTTAGTGCCATGGGTAAGCAGTATTTTCAATCTGTGTGATTGTAATGCGGTTATTAACTTAATGTATTATTCTCATACAAAAACACATATTACCGTGGGTCTGCTTTAAAGTGACAATATTGCAGAGGCTAAGCGTTGCTCTTCTGAGCAAATACAGTAACACAGTCAGTCAAAGATGAGCAATTAGTTTGTTTTATGTAGCAGCATACATTCCTCATGCACCATAAAGCACTTATTTGTTGGAACTGTAGCTGTATTTTTTTATCTGATGTGACCCAAAGTTAAAAACTCTTTGCAGTGGGGGAAAAACTGTAAATACAGGAGAGAAGCACAAATCCTTTGAGATCTTGTGGTGTAACTGTATGTCCTTCTCTGTGCTGTGAAAGCCAAGGGAGACGAGTGAAATACGTTATCTACGTTAGACATGGAACCAGAAGAGTTCAGTGTGGGTTTAATAGCTCTAAATTCTCTTTTCACCTCTAGAATCACCGCTTTTCACTTAGAATGCGGTGTACCAGGGGCTAAATCTTGAGGTGTAGCGTTCCTCTAGCGTTTTAGGGTGCTGCAGGTAGACAGCCAATGCATGCATTCATACCACAGAGGAGTTCGGGGCGTGCTTTGCAGATGGGTCTGAAGAGAAAGACATCTCCAAGAGATGCATCTGACTTGAGCAGTCTTTTGGAAGCTGTTTGTGGAGGTGTGTGGCCTTATTTGGTTTTCTAAAGCCATAGGTAAGAATGTAGGTAGAGAAGAGAGTATTTAAAGTAGAAGGGATCCTGCCAGTGAACCCAGTGGATGTAAGAACCCGAGATCCTTGGTTGCGCTTTGTCGATCCTGATCTACGTTGTGCTGATCCTGATTTGTCCTCTGTGGAACTGCAGCAAGGAATTGTATTCACACTGCATGAGCAGTCCCTGGCCCAAGCAACCAACCCTGAGGTGCCTTTGAAATGGAAATAGATCAAAATGATGCTTAAATACAACAAAGTTTTTCAATTACTTCTTCATATTGTCAGATGGCACTTAGAGAGACATGTTTACTGTGCAAATAGAAACTTGTTTACCAGTACTTTACTCTTGAACCACTTGTGCTAGGAAGGAGCAAAAATAAACACTTGTTGTGCTCTGACAAAACTCTTCAGTCACACGTCTGTCTTGTAGTAGCCGTGTCCTTGCAACCACTGAAAAAGCTCCCAGTTCTGAACAGCAGAGAGGGGTTCCGTCCTTTTGGCTTTCTCTGGCAGACTACAGGAACATGACCTTGACTTGGGGCCTCGTGCTTAGTCTCCAAAGAAGGATTTAGCCAAATAAATGTACCTCGGTTCCACGTTCTGATTTGTGTGCTGGCAAGCAGAACTCTGGATTCTCTCACGGCCGCAGACTCACTTGTGAGCAGCACTTAGCGACGTAAAACCGAGCAGGAGCAGGGGTGCGCGCTGCTTCGGGAATCGGGGCTCTGCCTAATTCCGGGGTGGCCGATGGGCTACTTGCAACAAGAAGTTTGCTTGTAGGTTGGTAGTTAGATGTACTGAGTGAGTTTGGCAGGTCTGCTGCTGTCAGCAGTATGATTTTGGAAGTTGTGCATTCTTCCCATGTAAACTTTATGACGAGGTTAGGCAGCAGTGCCAGGAGGCCTCCACGGATGAACACGGAGCCCTTGTCTAAACACACACACACAACCAGGGAGCCTTCGGAAGGTGAATGCAGGGTCAGGTATTTAACAGCTGGCTTCTCCCCACCTCGAGTACTGCAGAGCTTGTAGGTTGAGGCTTCAATTCTGAAAGGTCTGTTCTAAGGAGTGAATTCATACCTGAGTGTTGTTATTGAAAATTATTTAAATTGAGTGACGCTTTCACCTGTAAACTGCTTTCCTGCTAGCAGATCGATGCCTCTGTTAGAGCTGTGCCTGCTGACTGCTCCAGCCTTCCCAGCACACAGCAAAAAGATCAGGCAGTGTCAAAGACAGAAAAAGCAGATGAAATCAGCAACAGGCTTGGTCCCTGAAGAGAAAATACTGGACTGTCTTGCTTGATTGATTTCAGCTTCCTCTAATTCTCTTGCTGATGGTTTTTGCAAGGCAGCCATTTCCTTTAGAAGCTGCAGGATGAAACGGCTGGCATACCACACCTTTGAAAATTAGGGAAATTAGAGTGGGAAATTCAGGCCACGAAAAGAAACAGAGCTAGAGTTCCATCTTAGTCTTGGAATGCAGCACTCCTGAGAAAAGTATTTTCTCTGCTTGCATTTGCTTGTCTGTCTCAGACATAATTTTATTACAGGAGAAGCGCAACATTAGCTGTGAAAGTAAGAGTGTTATGAGAAAAGAAGGAGAGAATGGATTTCCTGTTCATTCTGTTTTGAAAAATGGAAAGCTTTTTATTTTAATGATCACTGAATTCCTTGTGAACTCTGCCAAACTTCAGCAATTTACATCTATTTTCCTAAATTACTGTGGCATTTAAAGCTCTTCACATCCTTATTTATTGCACACACAAAAAAGACCTCTTTTTATAGATCTGCTGTCTGTCACAGGCTAAAGGCATAACCGTAGTAATTGCACATTTTGGGATTGTAAGAGTATCCCTAGATAACATCCAGCACCATCAGCTGTTGTAACTTGGGGGGGCTGAAGAGTGAACGTGAGTTCTGTTCTGAAATCACCTGGTTATCTCTTAACAATAAGCTGTCTTCATAGGCAGAGCACTTCTCTGTGCTTCCCTTAAGGACACCGAAGTGTGGGAGCACCAAAATCCCACCACACAGTCACAGGCCATTGGGGACTGGAAGAGACCTCAAAAGATCATCCAGTCCAATCCCCCCCCCCCCAGCAGGACCACCAGGCTGCAGTGTTCCCATGGTGCGGACCTGGCAGTTGCGGCTCTGTCTGTGGGGTGGCTGTGTGCTAACCAGCCGAGGAGCCTTTGAGCAGGCAGCAAAGTTTGTCTGTTTAAACACGAGGCAGCAGCCCTTCTTAGTGCTTGGTGCTCGTTCTGGTCTCTCTGACTGCTGAGCACCTCTTTGCTGCTGATTGCTGTGAGGACTGAGGCTGTTCAGAAAACCTCTCGGTACCTTCTTGATGAGGCTCCGTCACCGGTGAAAACCAGCCTTTTGATTGCTGGGAAGGGTAACAGTCTCCCGTCACGAGCGTGAGGATGGAGTCCTAGTAACTGTGCGAAGCCGGGGAGAAGCACCTACCAATTGCTAGTATTATGCAAACGCTTAATCAGCTCTTAAAGTGTCACAAGACTGAGGAAATTGGATGTAAAAGTCTCAGAAGTGTTTTTGATGGTAGTGTGGCTGTACCCAAATCCTGTGAAGAGCTCTTGGGTGCAGACAGGCGTGCAGAACTGGCGACAGACTCCCAGCATTACGGGTCTCCGTGTATCACGGAGGCCAAGAAACAACTGTGGTGTTGAGAGGCCGTGTTTCTTGTGCTGGGCTGTCAGAGGCAATGCTGGCTGGCACTGGGGTGAAGAACACTGCCTGGGATACCAGGGACAATGCAGCTTTGCACCTCTGCTTTCATGTTGCTGTGCAAAGTGAGGGAAGACACGGATTTACTGTATTTGTGGTTTTTCTGCACTTCTTTCTTGATTAAAACCCGTATTCTACCAGTTCTAATCAGTCACATGTTTTTAGCGTTCTGAGAACTTCTAAATGTTCTGGAAGTCCTAATTAAGAGTGGATGTACTAAGATACGTTGAGCTGTGCTGATGAACAGGGGAAGTCATTGTAGAGGTCCTGGCATGTGCACTGAGAGCAGGACATCACCAGTCCTCATTCATTTCTGTAAGTCATCAAAACACAGTAGAGGATTGTGTGTAGATCTCCTTCACCCTCAGTATCCATCTGTGCTGCTCTGCATCTCTCGGGTTTATGGCCTTTCCATAATGCAGGTCATCAAAAATCAGTCCAAGAATGATGTCTGCAAGTTGATTTTAACACCTTTACTAACATGAAGGAAACCTAATTGATTTCCACTGCAAACTTACCCATCCAAGTAGGTGAGTAATTGTCCATTCCAAGTGCTATCTGCTGAAGGCGGGTGGTAACAGGGAATCATAGAATGGCTGCGGTTGGAGGGGACTGTAAAGACCATCCACTTCCAAGCCGCTTGCATAGGCACGACACCTTCACTACAGCAGGTTACTCAGGACCCCAGCCAACCTGCCTTCAACACTGCCAGGGATGGGGCAGCCACAACTGCCTTGGTCAACAGACTTCTGTTTAATGTGTGAATTTAAGGAAAGAATTCACTTATTTGCCACTGGGATGTCCACAGTGTAAACGAAGTTGTAAGTAGAAAGAAGCAGCTTGGTAGTCTGAGATGGAGCAGCTAGGCAGCACTACTCCTGAATTATTCATAGAGCTTATGTAAAAATGGAACCTGGAAAATGGAAAAGGAAGGGCTATGATTTATTCATTCTACAGAAGAATAGCACATGTAAGTGGAAAAGCAAGTGCAGTCTGATTTGTAGTCCTATCATTTTTTGTTTGTTTGAAAATAAATAAAATAACACTAATAAATCGGTTCTATTGAAGACACTTAAAATTCTGGTGGGAAATGTCCACAGTTAAAAATTTTGATGCAGCTACACAGTTTTTGTAAATACCACAATTACACTAAAAGAGGGCTTGAGCTGTTGTCTTAGCTGTTGCTTCCCTAGACTAGTTGGAGGACAGCAAATGCAGCTGATAGGCTCGCGGAGTATCTTCTGTACCCAGACACATTTTCATCTCTCATTGTACAGAGTGTTCATCTAAATCATTGGAGCGCTGACGCTGTCACCTGGCGTGCTTTTTGTCGGGGGTGAATCCTGGTGCCAGTTTCTAATGCGCTTAAAGGACACTGAGCAGGGATAAAGCAATAAAGAAGTGATGCCAAGCACTTTGTTCCTGGGACTCTCCTCGTAAAGTCCAGGTACAGCCTAGAACAAGAGCAAAGTGGATTTAACCAAAATTCTGAGGCTTGTCTCCCATTCCGGTGTGGGTTAGCAGACATGCTGCTCCTGTGGCGTCGTCTTGTTTGTGCGTACTGACGTGCAGAAGCAGTGTGTTCTGCAGCACAGACAGCGCTTGTAGTTACAGTTTACACCCCAAAGTAAACTCACAGGTACAACGTGGGCTGTTCTTTGTGTCAGAACCTGTTGAGAATGCACCGTGAGCATGTGAGGCAAAAAGCTGTGTGTTTGGACCTACTGTTTGTAAGGGTACCTTTTGATGCAGAAGTCACATATTTACCTGACTCTGGGCTTCTGCTGACAAGCTTGGGGTCTCGTTGTCTTCCAGACCTTGTAAGGATGGGAGTTTGTCTTGTTGAGTGATGGGAGGAAGTCAAGCGTGCAAGCACTGTACCGGTGGAGAGCATGGCAGAGCGTTGTGGCTGAGTGTTTCAGGGTGTTTTGGTGGAATGTCTGTGTGGTTAAGAAAACTCAATGTGTTAACCATATTTCAGAGAACTCTTAGCCACAGGCCTAAGCTGTGGGCAGTAAAATTGAGCAGCATGTTGTAATCTTTTGTATTGCTTCTTCTCACTTAGCAAAGTCTGCTTTAGCTGATTGCTTCGCCAGAAAGGTTTCCTTGATGTTGCCTTCTCCTTCCAACCTGTTTCTCACTTCCAGCTTCTCCTGGGTAGAGATCATGTGCTTTGAACTATTTCTGGCCACAATATTTACTTCAAAATTAGATACTAAATGCGTAATTCATACCTCTGTATGTTTCGTTTGTCCTGCCCATTTTTTGTCTGGTTGCTAAAGGTTTTTGTCAGCGAAAGCAGATTTGATGGAGAAGATGGATTCGTGTTCTGTTGCTAATCGTCCAAGTGCTACGCTCTTTTGTCAACAGGGCTCTATTGTTGAAAGCAATTTCTCCTCCCGTGTCGATATATGTGCCATGCTGGGTTGATATTAATGGATCTGCCAGGAAAGGCATTTAATTAATCAGTTCCCAGAATAAATTCTGTCACCTTTAATTTCCTAGCTAACACTAATGCTTGGGCCAGCATGGTGGGTCAGTCAACAAATGTTGTAATAAGTTAGAGTCAACTTGAAAAAGCCTTGGTTCAGGACCTAGAAGTGGCGCGTAGGTCATCCATTTGTTTCTTTCTATCTGCGAGCATGTTTCAAGCCGCCTGACAGCTCTGACATTTTGTACGAGGCAGGAGAAGAGTAGTCTGCAGTGTTCCGGCGGGCCACCGCGTCGGAAGCTCGTGCCAGGTTCCGCAGGAAGACTGGGGGTGTGTTGTCACCTGCGGATCAGCAGTGCAGGCGTTACAGATTTTCTGCAGCTCCGAGTGCTGCATTAAGGCAGCAAAGTAAGGCAGCAGCGATCGCGAACTCTCTGTGTAC
The DNA here is from genome assembly GCA_013400115.1 of Rhinopomastus cyanomelas. Taxonomy (NCBI): domain Eukaryota; kingdom Metazoa; phylum Chordata; class Aves; order Bucerotiformes; family Rhinopomastidae; genus Rhinopomastus; species Rhinopomastus cyanomelas. The sequence continues at coordinate 626,166 of VXBP01002354.1, forward strand.
GCTTGTGTGTTCCATCCAAGAATTGTCACTTATGCCAGCTTTCATCGTGTCTTTATGGAAACAGATCAGATAATAGGGAAAATGAAATAACTCGTGTGCTGCGGTACAAAGAGCCTCATCCAGCGCCTGTTGCTATCGCTAGGAAAATCTGTCAGTGGCTGTTGTCAGGCACATCGGAGCCAGGACAGCTGCAGTGCCTAGTAGTCAAAAAACCCCTTCTTTTCACCATAAATTGCAAAGATAAAGATGAAGCTCAGAAGCAGGAGTTAAAAAGAAAGGTTAAAATAGTTAACAATCTCCGTGAAATTTCTCTTAGGACGTTTGTAATCCGTTAAAACACGTCTCGGTGGCCTCGGTGCTCTGTATCACGGAAAGGCAATGTCAGGCTACGCTGTGAACTTCAAAGCCACCTTCTTCAGTCTCAAGCTCTGCAGCACAGCCTCCAGAATTGCTAACCTGAAGCTGGCATGACATCTCTCAAGCAAATCCCAAGGCATTCCCAGAACGGCACAGCGTTGCTGCCTGCGTTTGTAAAACAATAAATCATTGCAATCCATAATCTGAATCCAGGTTTTTACACGAGGACGCCTTCTTTCCTGTTATTGTGTTTTTAGCTCTCTTCTGTTTTGCAGAGAAACATTTTGAAGGAGTTCTGTTCAGTGCTGGTCTGCCTGCTGCAGTAACGCGCGGGTTCTATGTCATGTCCTTAGAGGTGCTGCTAGCCGAGAGAAATGGGGATGAACTCAAGCAGGGATGCTTCTGCTTTGGGACAGGTGACACTGTGGCTGGAGTGACTGGCCTGAAACTGAGTGTTTGGGGGTCTGCTGCTCTCGGGGAATTCCAGGCCATTTTGTTGATGGCGTGTTTACTCCTTCTTCTTACACAGAGGTGATGGAAAGTAGAATTTCACAGCTGTTTTGGTGGCAACAGACCTTTAACATCATGAACCAACCATGAACCCAGGACTGTGAGGTCACTACTAAAGCGTGTTCCTGTGTGAACACCTACATGAGTTAAATATCTCCAGGATGGGGATTCTGAATGCTAGCTGAATTCCTGCAGTGGCTTGGAGATGGGAGACAGGTATTCTCTTGTAAGTGCAGCCGTGAGTGCATTCATGGAACACGGGGTCATACCTATTGTTCCACTAAAACCTGGTATCAAGTACATTTTGCCCACAAAATGAAGTCATCAATGAAAGTCTGTGTCTCTTAGCTTTTATTCCCTCCAACAAGTACCTTATTTATTGACAGGAAGACTGAATTAAATGCATTTTATCAGCAGAATTACAGATAGCCCTTGTTAAATTGCAGGGGATTTTAGCAAATTAAGTTGAAGGACTCGCCATAGTTCGTATTGATGGAATAGTAACTTTAATAAAACTGTTTTGTTAGCCCAATAAACTAAGGGATTTCCTGAAAAATGCGTTTTATTGACAAAAGAGAGAAATATGATCTTGGAGGAAAGTGCAGGTCAATGGAGTATTGTGCAAACCTTGATAATTCTTTATGGTGAAAAATCACACCCCTAATTCTCCTTCCACTTGTTAAAGTGCTGTGCTGGAGCTGCTGGTTGCGTGTAGCAGGAGGAGTGCCCTGGACCCAAGTGACGTTAGTGGTTGTGGCTCCTTTGGAGCCGGAGGAGCCAAGGCAACTTAGAGTAGAGGGAAGTGCTGTGCAGCGTGCGCCAAAAATAGGACTCTGAAAATACGTGGAGTGACTCTCTTGTCATATCCCTTGTGGGTTTTAATATGGAATTCCTCTCTGCCCACCGTGTGTTGGCAAAGACAGCACGCCTCGGAATGGGAGGGGACTGTCTAGCAGGAGAGGCTAAAGCAGCTGCTCAGTGAGGACTGCGTGTGTCTCAGATACACTTCTCAAACTTCTAGAAAGTGGCCGGCCCACAGTGTTAGATAGTGATGCAGTTCAGGTAGTAAAATAACAGGTCTGTGTCGGGTTGAACTCAGGTGGGTCACTGTGGACCCCGTGCAGTCGAGGAGGGCATGACAGAGCAGCGTTGGTGAGCACCTGGTGTCCAGCCAGAGGCAACTCCAGAGAAAACCCCTGGTTTTCTCTCATGAACTGCTAAAACGCTGTAGAGTAAGCGCAGCATCGTTGCTCGTGTTGGCTTTGTGCAAAGATTGACTAACACTGTAGAAACAAGTCAGAGTTGTATTTCAACAACCATATTATGAGGCAATTAACCTGGCTGATTGGAAGTGAGGAGAAATTGGTTTATGAATGCACATCTGCTGAGAAAGTACTTTGGCCGTTGCATACAGTAGCGGACATCCAAATAACTACTCAACCCCCCACATTTTAGTGCTTAACTGCTCTTCAAACTGCTTGCTTAGTGCTGTGTCAGGAGCACAGTTTTAATGATGCCTCATGCTGCTGCTGTGCAGTGGTTAAAGCTGGTGTTTAAATGAACGTATGAAGTGCTATTGAAAAGCACCGTCACGTGGAAATCGGTTCTGAAAGCCGTCCGTTCGCCTCCGCTGTCGGCGCTGCTCACCCTCTGCAGGACCAGCTTTTACCTTTGCTCAGAGTGCTAAATTGGAATGATTAGAAACCTTTAATCTTCATTCATTACCAGGCAATAAAAATATAAAACCAGAACAATTAAAAGTAAAAAGTAGCTGAAAGCCATGATTATGCAAATCCTATTACATATAATGGCAAAATGTACCCAAGCACTGCTAGCAATAGGAAGAAAAAGGATTCTGGAAGGAGCCCAGGCAGGATTTTCTTAGCCAGTAGTCCATGGTGATGTTACTGAGCTGAGGGAGGAACCTGGGTTGGAGTAGCTAGAATGTGGAGGCTAAGGAAGGGTGAAGAGACTCGGGGAGGCTGTTGGCCAGAGTTTTCTAGCGTCCAGAGGGAAGCAAGGCAGCGTGACACAGACAGGCCTGTATGCCAGAAGCACCTATTGACAGACACAATAGCAAAAGGTGGTAAAACAAAGAAAAAGATCATAGAAAATGAATTTTAAAACTAGCAAGAAGGAAGGCAGAGGAATGAGAGAATTGTGTAACTGCTGCCCATTCGAATATACCTCAGTCTGCATCCTGTACGCGGCATGTTCTGAATGCTGATGTGTTTGCACAAGCCCCTTGGACTAGGGGTCACACAAGTAGCCACACGGATGGATGGAAGGAAGGAAGGATGTTCCTAGCGAAGAATGAGTTCAGAAACGAGGAGTTAGTGAGGGGCTATATAGCAAAACTGTTAAAAACATTCTCTAGCCATAGTGTAAGACATGGCAGTGTTCCTAAAATCGAACGTGTGGCTGTTTTCTGTCTGCTTTGTGATGCCTGTAAAAGCAGCCCTGAGTGCACAAACCCCGAAGGACAGCAGGCTCCTGATCCGCTGAGTAAGACGGTGGGAGTTACAGGAGACCATGATTGCACAGGTCTTTTCCAACCTAAACAGTTCTCTGATGTTTGTTGACCTGACAACATACGGGCTCGTCTTTCCATTTCTTAGAGAATAACAAAGGGTTTGTTTTTCGTAGCTGTTCCGCTCACGAGACCAGCATTTCAAATGATGCTCTCTTTGAGCCTGGCTACATCCAGTGAGTCACAGCAATTCTCACTAGTCTGTCCCTTCCTCGGGTGTAGTTATCATTTTGTCCTGCTTTTAGATCCTCAGCTTTTGGGTCTCTTCTCTAAACCGCCCGGTAACGGTAGGACCTCTGCGCTACCAGAACGAACGCTTGAACCTCCGTGTACCAGAGTTGGTGAGGTCTTCTGGCATACGCCGCTCTTCTGCACGCTAAAATGAACGCGTTTGGAAGCACATTAAGTCTGCAAATCTGAGCACTTTGATGCCAGTGCTCCTTTTATTGCAAGGTAGCCCATTTCCATCTTCATAAAATTAAATGCTTACATGTACCATATAATTAAATGTAGGCCCAGCAGAGAATTTGCTCCGTGCATTTATTAACTTTTGACTGAATCTCTGTTTAATTGCTTTGGAAGTTTGATCAGACCCAGATGTATCTGGGATACATTTACCAGTGAAAGGAACGTGAGCGAACTGACACAGAGAAAACGGTCAGATGTAAAGACCTCGTAGGTGCCTACGTGCTGGGTGCGAGGGGGGACCCAGCCCTGGCTCCATCTCTCATGCTGTTCGTCGCTGTGTTTGCTTGGGTGGCGAGAGATGAACTTTGCATGTGGCTGCACAGAATGGGTGTGAAAAAAGACGGTGTCAGTGCACACACATGGCTGAGCCGGAGTGGTTTGGGGTTGTTGAATACAGAATCTTCAGGTCAGAGTGTGATTCCAGAGATGCTTGTACATAAGGGACATGTAGGGGTGGCTTTGCCAAACACGCTTCCTAAGCACACAGAACTCTCTTGGTAGTTGCTAATGAAGCTCTAAGAAGGTAACATTTGGAAATGTGAAGGAGGAGGAAGAACTAAAAACACGTAAATCAGCAACAAGTCTGAAGTGATTTTGTATTTCAAACTCTAGGCCAGAATTTCCAGGGAAGTAAAACCACTAACAATGCTAAAGTCAGAGGCATGGTCAGTAGTTTGAGTGTCAGTAATTTGGTGACCTCTGTGTGCCTCATCACTGCCCTGGAGTGATTTTCCAGTCCATACAGAACACAGAGCTGTCACCATCTGGATTTTATTCAGCTGTGGCCCACACTTTCACCCATTTTCAATCTGTTTTTGACCTCCTGTGATCCTGTTTTTCTAATCAGAATGTTCTAAGCCCTACTCAGCCTTCCTTCATGCTGTTCTAAGAAAGGATGGCAGCTCTGCAACCTTCCTGCTTTCAGTCAAGGTTGTCGTAGGTAAATAATTGTATATTTGTTAGTGCTCAAAGATGTTCCAGAGGAGTGGACGCCCATGAACGTGCTCAGTAGCCTTCACAAGGGATTTCTTGTGGTAGCTGTCCCCAGGTGTACAGGGGTAAACAGGGTCAGGAGATGCTAAGTGCAAAAGGGATGCAGAGGAGGAAATGCCAGTCACTCCTCCTGCCCTCCAGCATGGAGCTCTGTATCCTCAGTCAGGTACTACTACCTTGTCCTCTGTTCTCATTGCTTTTACAGTGTTGTTCCTCTGTGCTAGAAAGCTTTTGAGGCCCCAGCTGCACATGATACACTATAATACAATGGTTTCCCTATAAAAATGTTGTAGTCTCATAGGAACAATGAGATTGACTACTTCATGCAGCTCTGTCTTTTTTTCCTTGCTGTTCCTTTTCAATTTCACTGCTTTTTCATACAGTTTTATTTTTGATTATCCTTCCGACATTGTAAACCTTTTAGCTCTTTGTGATCCTGAGGGTAACCCTTGCCTAAGTGCTCTGGGATGCCTTTAGTAGATGCTAAGTCTTCAGAAGAAGTGAAAGTTGTTATTACTGTTGTCATGTACTGATGTAGTCTTATTTGCCCCCATTATAATGCCACCCACAACTCGACTCTCAGGATTACATCAGACTTTCTATTGTAAGCCCTGTTTACAGACTTAGAGCTTGCCTGGGAATGTGTCGTTGGGTGCTAAAACACATGTCAGGTCTCACCTTGAGAACAATCTGTAGAAAACTGGAAAAACCCCCGTGGCTGAGACACAGAAGTTTAACCAGAACCGGCTGATGTCTGGTGGGTGATCTAAGCAACACCCAGTACTGACTGGTAGTAATACATGGCAATAAAACACTGATTCCTCTCTCTTGTGCTCTGCATGTGCTACAGGGAATGCCGGTGAGAGGAACGACTTGATTTAAAAGGGGTTAGGGTTAGGGTTAGGGATTCTGCTCCATCATCCTTGTGGCTCTGTGCTGGACTCTCTCAAGCAGTTCTAAGCTATTGTAGAACAGAAGTATGACTTTATTTGCCTGCTCATTTTATTTTAATTAGTAAATTCGGTTTATGTGCTTCAGGTCTGAAAACTTTTCAAAATCCTAAGTACCTTATGCTCCCCTACCTTTCACATTCCTGACTCTGAAATCTGGGCAGTGAAAAAACTCCAACAGAGAGGTTATTCTGAGCTGACATTATTCAGTTTACGAGGCATAACTTCTGAACGACACAATTTCAAAGCACTGCAGATAGGCTCAGTGAGGAAAAGGTCAGCTTATTCAGTGTCCACGGCTTTAAGTCTCCTGACTCTTTTCAGACTTAGGCTCCCTTGAACCTCCCAAACCAGTACGGATGTAGTGGCTGTTAGTGTGTGCACTGGCGAAGCAACGTCGTCTTGTGCTACGGTGCGCCGAGCTGATGTCTCCAAACCACGTGCTGCTGGGCTGTTGAGTGCCTGATTATTTGTCAGTTTGTGATGACTTTAACTACTTTTGATTCTAATGCTGCGACGCCAATAGAAAGCCGTGGGTGAAGGACGTGTAAGGAAATGAGCAGCTGCCTGAGGCAGGGAAGGTTGTTGGCTTTCTGTGTTTCCACATCACGTCTGTATAAGAAGTCTCAGCCTATAATATTTCAGGGCTAAACGTGGTGCCGTTGCCTCACCCGTGGTGTATTTCAGATAGTGACACTGCTGAATTTTAAAGAACTCCTGCCAATACATATTCATCTTTTTTATTAAATACATTTTTACTTTATATTTGACCACCGGCTCCACTTGTTGAAAGACCACTCAACGCCACTGTGAATGAGACACGAGTTAGGGTGTTTCACTCCTTAGAGAAATGGGTTTGTGTTCTATCAGAAGGTTACCTGATGTGGACTGTGCGGTGGTGCTGTCTTTACAGCACTTCTGCATTACAGCCAGTGCACTGTCGGAGGGCTCGCTGGGGTTCTCTTAGCGGCTGCGCAGCTGGTGAAAACCCTTAGACACTGGTGTGGGCGTCTTCTGCCCAGTGGCACGCTCAGCCATGTTTGCTGTCATTCCTGCAGAGAAGTTGGAACAGCAATAGATTCATTCACAGAGTTCTCCTCATAGGGGCTAGAAAACCTCCCGCAGAGTGTGTATGGTCAATTGCAGTGTTTCCTGTCCTGACAGTTAACAACCAAAACGCATACACTTTGTATCTCCAGCGGACAACAAAGGTGTATCGAGTGGGTGATACTCTGGGGATGAAGTGCTTGATGGTTGCCTGCCTCCAGTCTTGTGTAACAGTGCTAGCAGCAGAGAAGATGAGCAGGACAATCCTGTGGAAGGATGCTGACAGTGGTCTAGAACAGCTTCTGTACTGAGGGCTGGAAGTACCTTCTTTCTTGCAGCGTGGAGATGTCTGGGAAAGTCTGAGGGCACAGATCTGAACCTGTGCCCCAAAGCTTTGCTAATCAGGATCTATTTTATGAGCTGCTCTCCTGGCAGTTGTTTTACTTCAGCTAATGCAGATGGACTCCGATTCCTTCTGGGGTCAGGTTTTTTTTCTGTATGTGAACTGGATTCATGCAATGCTGAGATGTAGCTGCCTTGAGCAGCTCAGATATCCAGTCAACACAGAAGATACAAGTTTTAAACAGGAGAGGATGGGGAGTGGAATGAGGTCTTGTGCTTCAGTTTATTCTGGGAACACAATACCATTCAAGCAATGACCGTTACACGTTTTAATAGATTAATGATTTTGAAATTAGCTTAAAACTCTGATTTAAACTTCTGGGATAGTTTCGGAAACAATAGGCCATCTTACGATGTCCAGATCTGAGTAATCTTCCCACTCTGCGAGTTATGAGTAGTCTGCAAGACCCTGTTTTAGTTGAACCCTAATATGTTCAGTTCCAGCTGCGTGATCCCTAATTTGGAGTCGTTTGGTTTAGCACCATTCAGGTCTTCACATTTGCAAAGCCAGTTACACAGCAACAGTGTATTTAGCCATGCAATTTATCAATATTTATTCATTATCCAAATGGCAGACTACTTGTCATAATTAATTACTGAAGTAATAAATAGTCTTATTAATAAAAACTGATGACAAGAACAGAGTGATTTCCTTGATAAAGACTGATGACAGATTTCGGTATCTGACACGACACTCGGAGCAGTGTGCAGATTGAATCTAAGGCCTCCTGCATGGATAATAAATTGTTATTTCAGAGAATAAAATGATTGATACATTTGCTTTGTGTGGAAAAAGCACCTGGGAAAAGATTCTACTCCCTAAGTTATTTAAACAGACTATGGTGAGATTTTCTTTCCTTGTGACAAATTTAACTTTCCAAGGAAGTGACAGCTCTTGGCAGCGAGAGAGGAATTGGCGCCTGCTTGGGGTCCTTGACTTACAGATTCTCCTAGAAGTCAAAATCTCCTGGCACTCCGGCTCCTCGCACATTTCCTTGGCAGCACACGGAGGGGTGGCTGCAGCACGGCAAAGGGACGATGGGAACGCGTGGCTGGGCGGCACTGGCGGAGTCCGTTTGCAGACAAATGGAGCCTGTCAGATACCCTGGAAAGACTGCTGCTGGTGTTACTGCTGCATGGCTGAGCTGGCCTCTGGTTCAAACTCATTGGGTTCTCGTGTTGGTTTGGGCTTGCCTTCTGTCACAAAGCGACCCCAGAGGCTTGAGTGTCTTCTGGCAGCTTGCAGATGGCTGGGCTGGGGGCAAAAAGGAAAAGGCTTTCACACAAAGTGACGATTCAAAAGCCCAACCCCAGCCTGTAGCGTATCTCAGGGAATGTTTTATTCACGGCTGGTATTATTGCAAATTAAAACCTAAATGTTGTGTTTGAGGAGTCTGCTGGAAGAGGCTGCGTCCCTAAGGTGTCAAGCATTCTGTTTCCTTAGCACAGGGAAAACAGTTTCTTCTTGGGGCACTCTGCTCCCTATTATTCTGTATTTCAGTGGACCTTAAAGGAGCTTCATCTGTAGAAGGTATCTCTGACGTTCGCACCAAACGTAGACGTGGCAGTCCTGTACAATTTTCTGTTGAGCAATGAATAGGCAGAGGAAAAGAGGCAGAAAATGTAATACTGAGGGAGAAGCACGGGGAAGCAAACAAGCTGAAGAAGCTGATGAGAACCTATTAACATCTGCTCCCTGTGCTAAAATCAGCTCTAAAGTCTGAACAGCTACAAGAATCCTGTTTAATAGGAAACCTTACGCAACCTGATTATTACTTAGCAGGTGAGAGGAAAATCAGGAAATTGCCAGAACTCATTTTTATGTATAGAATTAATAAGAGCCTCCGTTGAAAAAGCAGCTCCGATGCAAGAAGAGACTGCCAATGAAGAGATGATTAGGCAGGGAACAGGTGGCCCCGTGCAGGTTGTCCAGGTTAGCTGAAGTGGTGCAAGATCAGGTTGTTGTGAGCCAGCTAACTGCATCATGAATATAGAAGAGCGAAACGCCCTGGTTCTGGGCCCCTTTGGATAGCTCTTGATGTAAATTTTGTTTATGTAGTTTCAACATGCACTCAGATGAAACATCCTATTTTCATGTTTTTAAAGTAAATTACCCTGAATAGAGAGGAGATGATTTGCAATATAACTGGGCTAAAGTGAAATCCAACTTTCATAGAAAGGTCAAGTTATCCTCTATTTTACATTGTACAAAGTTTTTACCTCTCCTGTCAGCCCCTACCCTTTGAAATGCAGTTTCATTTTAAAGCAGATGTGCTTTTGTACAGCTTCAGTTGTCAGTAGGGCCAGTGGAACCAGTGGCCGCTCTGCATTAGAACAGGGATGTGCTAAACCACAGGAGTTTTTGAAGGGCCCGGTGCTGGGCATGTTGACAAGATGTGGCCTCCAGCATCACACGGTGGCAGGTGTAAGCATCCCTCACAGATGAAAAGGAGACGTGGAGCGGTTTCAGCTCTGTTTAGAGTGAAGCCGGTCTTTTTTGTCACGTGCCAACACAACTTTCCGTTCTGCAGTGGTTTTTCAGAAGTGGCTCCCCAGCCACCGACCTGAGCTGCGCTAGTAGCTCTTACCTTGGTGCGGTGTAACTTCGTAAGGAGAAGACCCTTGGCACTAACTCTGCTTTCAGTCTGTGAACACGGACTTTGTAATGTAAACTAAAGTATTTGTGCCAGCAGTGTGTCTCTGCTCCATTCAGAGCACTGAGTACCTCCTGTTTAGGAGTCAAGAAGAGAGACTCAGCGGACACGTTCCGATCAGGGTGCCCGAAGTATCAGATACTCCACCGGCTATCTGCGTCTTGCTCTCAGTATTTAGCTGCCCAGCAACTTAACTGGTTCTAACTGAGGGTTGTTGAAGTCCTTCCTCTGGCTTTAGCCTTGCATTTTCAAATGTATTTTCAGATGTTTCACTGGCTTCTTCCCACTGCTGTATGGCTTACAGAAGGACAGACCTTGGTATTTCTGTAGTGAGGAACCCATTTGGGGTGTCTGAGAACGTATAGGGCCAGCTTTCTGGAGAGCGCTTCAGCCGTTTGCCTCGCTGGATAGCCCTGCGTAATTCTTGCCACACAAAGTTTGTATCTGGAAGGAGCAGGATTCTTGTCGTTCTTGGGGCTGCCCCATCCTCGGAACAGTTCAAGGCCAGGCTGGATGGAGCGTGGAGCAAGCTGGTGTAATGGGAGTGTCCCTGCCTGAGGCAGGGTGTTGACATGAGATGATCTTTAACATCCCTTCCAGCCCAAACCATTCTGTGAATCATCCTGTTTTCCACATCTTCACAGTTTTATACGAACCGAGATGCCAGTATTGTGTGGAAATGTGTAATACACAGCCCACCAAACCCTCCATCGTGACTGCTTGTAACGAAAATGGAGGCTATATCCCTAGCTCTTGATCTCTTGCGTGGACACAATGCCCTCCAACTGCTGCCCCCTCTGTTTTCCTTCTGTTTTAGTGCGTTGTCACGAACGCCACCATGGCATGGGGAAGACGGAGCGTACTGCTTAATACAGGAAGTGAACTGCTTTTTAAAAATAATACATTACAGCTGAAAGAAAAGAGCAAACTCGTTAAATCTGTATCTATATTTGATTTTTATCTGTGCATTAACAGGAGTGCTCTGCACATCTGTTTCAGCCGTCACTAACTGAAGTGACTTATTTGATTGAGGGTTATATTAAACTTCAGAGCTAACACAGATTTGCTTATCTGTGTGGTGAGAGGGATTTGAAATGACAATTTATTATAATGCTTTATACTTTATTTATAATTCACAAATGGCTTAGAGGTTTAGGTTTTTGTTATCTTACTCCTAAATCCTGGCTTCGTACTTAGTGCCAGTATCCATTAGATGTGATTGCAGACAGAATGGAATGACTCTTTCAGCTGGAATGGCCCTACAACAATCATCTAGTCCAGCTGCCTGCCCAAGTTGAAGCAGGTGATGAAGGACATTGTCCAAATGCTTCTTAAACTCCAACAGGCTTGGGGCATTGATCACCTCTCCAGGAAGCCTGTTCCAGGGTTTAACCACCCTCTCAGGAAACAAGTGCTTCGTAATGTCCTGTCTCAACATCCCCTGACACAGCTTTGGACCATTCTCATGTGTCCCGTCACCCCGTGCTGGGGAAGAGAGTTCAACGGCTGCCTCCCTGCCTCGCCTGCTCAGGAGGCTGTAGAGAGTCACGAGATCACCCTTCATCCTCCTCATCTTCAAACCAGACAGAGTCCTCAGCTCTTCCTCGTGGGCCGTGTATTGAACTTACACAACTGAAAAACTGCAGAGAGTTGCAGTGCTGGTGCTGGCTGTATCCACACAACCTGTTCTCTGCCCACTCTGCCCACAGTGGCCTCTGCAGCCCAGCGGATTAGACTGTTTGAAACGATTCATCACCTCACAGTTGCAGTGCATCAACATATTCTAGTGCAGGCAGGAAGACTCCTGTGTCTCTTGTTTATCTCCGTGTTCAGCTGCACGAGAAGTGTAAAACCTCTTGTACACATTCTAAAGGGTCTCCCTCTCAAACCTGACAATCACACCTCATTACAGTGCTAGTGCGGTTCAGTGTCCGAGCTTAGCTTGCAAGAGATTTGCTTCGTGCAGGGGCAAGTTCTTTTGTTATACCGACACCAGAAGAACGAAGGACACTTTTACCTCTTTACAGCACCTACTCCACCGACGCTGCAGAGCGACACAGTGCTGCTCGGATGGGAACGATGGGTTTCAGTGGAGAAGCCTGGATGGCCTCCCAGTTTGGGTACCGTTGTGTTAACCAGTCACAAGAGGCTGAACAAGAAGACAGTTACTTGTTTGAGGGTGAACTGCCTGAAGGTTTCATTTGTTTATGCACTGAGATAAACCAAGAATTCCTTTGTTTCCCTCGTGTGTCTCTGACCTCTCTTTTCCTCAGTAGAGTTAGCAGCCCACGATGGTGAAATGGGGATACTCCTGGTGGTGCCAGGTCGGCCTTTTCCTTTAATGTAGCTCCAGGTACTGGACCTAGATGCTTTGCAGTAATTGTTGGTTGCTTTTACTTGTCTGGCTAATGGCAGTTTTAGTACCAGTTACAGGGAAGATTTTAAAATATGTTAATTAGCAATTTACCAGTAATTGCAGCAGAAGAACTAAACTGAGCTACGTGATGCATTTTCTCTCTAATCTCTCTAGATTCTCTGTAAATCACCTGCCCTAGCTTGGTGAATGCCAGATTCAGTGGTCATTCCTGTACCTGAGGATCTGGCCTGTTCTTTCTTTCCCTTTTACTAATCAACATTATTACCTTGCTTCGTGCTTTTTTTGGATCCACTTTCTTAATGCCATGTGTTCTGATGAACTTCAACCGCAAAGAATAACTGTTCTCAACATTCTTTTAAAAGCTGTACATATGTGCACACATCTGAAATAGCTTTTGTTAGGGAACATCAGCTTTGAAAGCCCAAGTCGTAAAAAGTTCAGCGCTGTGGTAATTAAACTTCCACGCATAAATTCTTTATTTCACCTCCCCACTTGAGATATCTGGAGCCTGTTCTCTTTCACAGCACTTGACATTTTGATAGCCTTTGCATTTTAAGCTGGTTTCATTTTATCTCGTTCAACACCTAGTTAATGTCATTTTTATATTAGAGAAAGAGAGACTGAGTGCAGCTTGGGAAGATTTGATTTCTGACTTGGAAAGCAGCAGATATAAAATCTCTTTTAAAAAGGCACAAAGATCATCCAAGTCTTGAAGTAAAAGTGAGACGTGTCGCACGCACCATTTCCCTTTGTTTGTTACCTCTTCTGCCACTACCTTCCAGATTCTGAGGGAACCCCCTGCACTGTGTTTGTGGAGCGTTCTCATGCTCATACCGTGTTTGCAGTTGTTTAGTTCACTATTGGTGTCAGTCTATTCTTGGAGAAGTGCTGTAATTACCTAGCATTTGGGATGCAAATTCTACTGATTTCAGTTTCCTAAATGAGAGTTTATTAACACAGCAGTGATTTTCTTCTGAGGATTATTTTCTTATCAATTATTGTCCCGATCCAAGTGGTGGTTAAATGCTCTAAACAGAGGGGAGAGAAAGCTGCTTGCAGCAGAAGAAAAGAACAATCAGGTGATGTTGGGAAGGATATGCATGGATCTCAACACATCCACTGGAACGTGCTGGCTTCCATATTTCGTTTCCACCATCGTCACCACCTTATGTTTTATGTGACGAAGCGATTGGCTGCAAAAGCAGTTAACCCTCCTCCCTCATGTATTCTCTGCGTGGAAGTTCCACCCGGTGAACTTCACCAGTATGTGCAGTCTTTCTCAGTGACGGTGTCGTGTAGGGTGCTGAGAGGGGCGTGCCGCAAAGAGCACATGAGGCTATGTTAGTGTCATCACTAGCTGCGTCCTGATGCTGGTGTTCGTCAGCCCAGAAGGAAACACCGCTCTATGGCCGAGACTTTCCTTTTGCAGATTGGGCCTCGGTGGCGTGCACGGTACTGAAGCTGCAGTTCAGCTGCCGAGAAGGTACTGGTAGGTTTCGTGCTACATTTACATCCTCTCGTAAACACATGTTAGTTATGAGTTCTGTCCGTTTGTTCCAAAACTCTTAGTATCACAGAAAGAGAGAGAAATACTGTTCTTGTGCTACTTTTTTAAACTGGGAGTCTTACAAAGCCATTTACCAGAGCCGTGGAGTGCAGCATTTTTATCGTCCAGTTGATTTGCAGGTGGTTTGCTTGTTCTAGCTGGAAGATACCTCTTTGACAGTGTTTGTCGTGGCTTCAGTTTCTCTTCTCTTGAGCTGGACTGAAACAACAGTGTCTTGCCAGTAACCCAAAGCAACGAGCGCCAGCGATCTAGCACACAGGAGTAGCAGATAGTTCCACACAGAAACGTTTATGGGAGAGCCTCTCCTTTACAGCTCTTTCTTTCCATGAGAAATATGAAGCTGATGCTTTTCACCTTGTAAGTTCATCCCCGCTTCATCAACCTTCAAAACATGCTTTTGGGTCTTTTTCATGGCTAAAGCCCCTTCACCACGGTAATTCTCGTAAATGAGACGCTCTGGGACTGTTCTTACTGACTGCATTTATTATCCTGCTCTGAGTAGCCCAACACGTTTTGCAGGTGATACGGAAATGGACAGTTCTAGTACAAGGAGCATCGTGGAATGCTCTGTGCTGCAGCTTGCTCTTGAGACTGAACAAATGCAATGACATAATAGTCTGGGTGTGCAAAGGAACGCCTGAATGAGAACAGAGTTGGGCAAGCCGTGGTTTTGGGGAAAGAACCAAAGAGCAGTGGATAACTAAAGTAGAACTGAAGTTTCAGTAAAGCTCAGAAAATCGCTGGGTAAAATCCCATGTCTAAGGGGAAAAGAGATTCTGGAGGGGTTGACAGTTACTTAAGGGAAAAATACTAAGACTAAAAGCAAAAGCTAAAAGAAAGGAGGCATGAGAAGATTAGTGAAGTCTGCTGAATAATGAGTCCCTCAATGACTTGAGCACGAAAAAGAAGGCTGTAGAAAATAGAAAAGGAGTCAAAGTACTAAGAGTGTAAATATCAAAAAATAGCTCTGAAATATGAGCGAGACATCAAAAGACCTGATGGAGCCAGCAAGGCACATGAGGAATAAAGGGAAAGGTTCTGTAAGTACATCAGTGGTAAGAGAAAATGAAGACAGAGCTCATCTGCTTTTCAGATGAGAAGGGGAATAAATGATAGCTGGTGTTTTTAGAAGGTCAGGGTGTTAATATCTTTTCTGCATCACTCTTAACTAAAAAGCTCTGCTGTGATAATTTTAAAGCAACTAATATTAGTGGCAAAGGAAAAAGAACTTGTGATAATACAGGGAAAGATCAGACCAGGGACGTTTTTTTTCTAAATCAGATGCTTGTACATCAGCTGAGCTGGAAGAAAGTCACCCAAATTATCTGAGAGAATTGAAGGAAGCTGTTAGAGTCATCAGTGGTTATCTTGGAAACAGGAGATGGATAAAGGTCCAAACAAGTGCAAAATGGCAAGTATGTGGCCTAGTAGAAAAGAGAGGAGAAAATGAGAGGCTGGCGTTCCGAATTAAGAGTGGACTAAAATGAAACTCACTATAAATGCAGAAGTGGTGAGAAGATTTGTAGTGCAGCATCACGAGGAAAGTGTTAAAACAATGCCATTCCCTGTTGGTGTGTGTGAGGCAGTAGATATTGTGTGATCTGTTGTTTTATAGAGCACGTAATGCCATCCTCAGTAGGACATTCTCCTTAGGAAGCTAAAAACACACTCTGGAAAAGCCTGCTGTAAGTATCTTACGGAACTCATGCTCAGGAAGTACTTTTGTGTGGCCCACAATCTAACTGGAAGGATTCCTTGAGAGTGAAGGTGTGGGAAGGTGAGTAGGACATTAGGGAAAAGCCACTCCAGGTAGGTCTGATGGTAAAAATTGCCTTGGTCTGTTAGAGAATTCCAACACTTCTAGGGATCCATTAGCTGTCCTTAGCTCACAAATAGGGTCAGTGACGTTGAGAACAGGCTCTGTTTCCTTTTGGAGCTTTTTTTTTTTCAATCCTTAATATTTGTTCCCAAGGAGTAAAAGGGTCATAAACTTCCAAAGGGAAAAACCCCTCTGTTTCTGTTTTGCCAGCTGCGTTGCTGAGATTGTTTACGTTCTTTGTGCTTCAGTTTTAGTTTGAACCTCCAGCCGTGTCTGTTGCTGCGATACGTGCCTTCGTCTGCTTGGGAGATGCACTGTCCTGTAACCGACTGTTCAGAAGGTCTGAGACACAAATAGTCCGTGCACCCCGACCCGTGCACAGGGCTCTCGCCGCTGAAGGAGTCACTGCTTTGTCCTTGAAACCTACTGCAGGGAACCTCCAGTAATAATTAAAGAACAGCTTTAAAAATGTATGACTTTATATCGTACCTTCCTAGCAGTATTACACTTAATATTCTGATATCTGCTGCATTTGTAGTGCAGCTCTCCTTGGACTGCTCTTGTTGAAGTAGGGTAGAAGGCCATTGTCCTTCCTCCACTGCCCTTTAAACACGGCCCTGCCTCTGATTGTTAGCAACTAACGGGACTGATCATGAGGCTTTGGATGTAGATGTGATTATCTCGACTCGTTTAGGCTGGGTGTGTGTACAGAATTTAATTACAGGAGGGGCTTTTGCCATCTTAACTACGACCAGAATGGCACTGGGAAGCCATGGCTCGAGGGTTTCCTTCAGTAGGGGTGTGTCAGAGCTGTCTGTGGCTCAGAGTGTTGATCATGCACAAGGTGGGTGAGGAGCCAGTGACAAGGCAGAGCTGAGCTGTTTGTGTAGCATCACTTTCGCCTTCTCTCAGAAAGAACGAGTGTTTACCAGCCTGGCCTGTGTACACACTGACACGCCGGTACGCAAGTGACAACTTGTAGAAGCGGTCTTCCTCATGCAGTGGGCACGGAAGTGGCGAGAGAGGTTTGAGAGGCAGCATCTGCCAAAATGCAAGGGCTTTTGGTTGGTTTCTTGGGGGATTTTAGTTTGTTTGTGTGCTTGGTTTTGTTCTCAAAAGTGGCAAACGCGCGGAGGTCCTTGCTGGGCTGCTTGGAAGTGTGTGTTTTAATCGTGGCTTTTCTTAAGTCAAAAACCCATTTCTTTCAAATGCGTTTCTCGCAGGAAAAGGTACCAGTGAAAACTTCTGAAACGTTGTGTGACTAGGTCGAGGAGAAGTAGGGGACACAAAGCTGCTTCTCGCAAGTTTGGGGTAGTTTCTTCTGAGGATACTCTACATTGCAGTGCGTCGGCAAAGCGATCATGGAGGAAGGACCTATGGGTTTTGGGGGTGTGGGATGTTGTTTATCTTCTGCTGCCCCCAAACTGGGCTATGTGTTTCCTATGTGGTACGAGAGGATGAGCTTTAAAAGCCAGGACTTGTTAACTACTGTCAAACAACCTTTGCTAAAGCTGTCAGTTGTCTTTCCTCTATATTTAGAGTAGATAATAGCTGTGATACATGATTCATCATGCACAGTCTCCTTCATTATGCAAACATGAATAAACTCAGATACGGTAAAAACTGAGATTAGTCTTTATGCCCTTTACTCTGAATACAAATATCTTTACATCGCTGACATTGAGGAATCCCAAAGAACTCGCACAAATAAAGACAAACAGATAGGAGTAGCACATTATGATTCATGAATAATTAAAAAGTCCCTTTTTTCTTCAAGAGCAGAGTGACACGAATGACCCCTCACACTTTCAAACGGTGCAGAAAGCTTCCACACGCAGAAAAAGTGCCTTTTGCTTGCTGTGCGTTGTCGACGTGAACATGCTCCTCAGAGATAGAACTGGTACTGGTGCTGGTTGGTCCGGATGCGCGAGAGGTTCTCTTTGCAGTTGCTTACAGCTTTACAGGTCTGCAAAGGACTGGCTCGTATTTTTGGGCAGATTCAAGTACATTTTTCTAAATACAGCTAAGTAGACTTTACTGTTGTAATTTCAAACTAAAATTTTAAACGTGCACCTGACTTTGCTTTTTCTTGTTGAAACTTCCCTATATTTGGATACGCGTCGCTCTTCCTTCTCTGTGATGGTGCTTCTCCTTGACAGTCCACAGCCCTTCACTCTCTGCCTTTCGCGTACCCGTTCCTGCCGTGGTTCTGCATGTCCAGTTGCGTGCGCTGACACTGCTCTGGGGACAAACAAGTGCACGCAGAAGATTTGTCAGGAGGGAAAGGGAATCAAGTCCTCAGTGCAGCTGTATAATTTTATCTTGGCTATTAAAATGAGACAGACATACGAAACTGTCTGAACTTCTCTATTTATCAGTACTTTTCAGAGCGTTCAACCGTTGCAGGCTGAGACAGCTCCAGCCACTGGTTGCTAGGTCTACACAGGTATCATATTTGTAGCCATTAATATGCAGACAGGAGATGATTAAATGTGCTGGTGATAAAATGTGACACCATATTATAAATGAGAATGGAAAATGAATTTATAACCATAAATCATGTATTAAAATATATGTGACAAGCTCAGACTGATGAAGACAATGCAGCAATAACAAGTGCTGTATATGTCAGCTTCCTCTTTAAACAGAGATGTTTTCTCCTTGTAATGTTCTACTTTATGTCTGGTTCCTGTTGCAATTCGTGTGCCTCAGCAGAACATAGCAGAGGTGTGGCTCTGGTACATCTGTTAATGGTTGGTGTGCATCAGCCAGCGCTCCTTTCAAACATCAAATACGACCCTGAAATACATGAAATTTGTCTCCAGAGAATTTACTAAGGATGGAAGTGATGTTTCCTCACTTGCCACAACAGCGCTTTGGTGATGCTGTGCTGTAGAAATTGAAGAGTCTGCCCAATTCCTATGAAGGCACTTAGCTGACCCATTGCAGGAGATTCCATCATCCATCCAGGTTTGTTACAGGCTCATGGGGCCAAGCCAAGCAACCTGAAGGGAACTTCTGAGGTCATCTGGGCACATAGATCACCTTCTCTACAGGGTGTCAAAGTGAGTTTAATTACTTAGTTATTTATTTACTTGAATTTTCCCAATAGTTGAAGGTACCACTTCTGCTTGGGCAGGCGTGTCTTAGGTGTGTCGCAAAGGCAGTGTTATGGATGCAAAATGGCAGAGGCAGGACAGGAGAACCTCGGGGTGGAACAGGCAGAAGCAGATAAAGCTGTTTGTCTGAGGTCATAGAGAAGGTCACTGGTAGAGCTTGGAGTAGAACTCATGATTTCTGACTTCCAATATTAGAGCCCTAATAAATAATTCATTTAATTTCTCTGTTTTTATCTGCTTGCAAAATTGTCCTGAGTGTGCTCTGCCAGTCCTCGAGTCATTCTGTATTCATGCAGAAAGCCCTTGCTGTAAAAAGCTCCAGTAATGTGTGGTTATGGCTGTTGAACGTTCTAGATCCTGAGTGATCTTGCCCCGATCACTTGTTTGACAGTGCCTGGCCTTTCTCTCACAGCCCCCCATTTCATTTGCAGGGTTAGACCCTCCGAATTCATTGAGGTTGGGGCAGAGGAGGGAAGAGTTGGGGTTACTCCAAAAAAACCCCCAAATTATGGTTATGCTTCAGTATTTGCAAGATGAACGATAGAGCATTGGCTTCCTTCTTCTGAATAGTCACTGTAGCACTGGTTTTAACTTAATTTACTGGAATTTAGGGAATCATAACAACACTGAGTGACCCGATACGAGTTGTGAAGGGCTGTTTTCTTGAACAGCAAGTTTTCAGTGTCACTTTATGCAACTGGTTCTCCTAGGAAAGTTCAGCTACTCGGTAATGAATAGAAGTTATGATTGAAGTGAAATTTCTATTAAAATTCAAAAGACCATTCATGGCAAAGACTTGCCTCATTCTACTCTCATATTTATGTATTAACCAGATGTGCACAGACAGGCTGGATTAAATTTCCTAAGTGCACGACTGTGAATCTGTGGGAAAAACATTTGCTTTCTCCGTTTGTATCTCTGACCTGGTTTGCATGACGTCCTCCACCATCCTTTTCCTTCCTTTCAGAAGAGACAATATTCTGTCACTCACATAAAGCAGCAGACTGCCCACGTGAACCGAGCACTCACGGAAATAAAGGAGAGGCCTAGAGAACAATGAGCTAGAGACAGTGAGACAGGTTCTGTTGGCACAGGTGAAGGTTCCACTGGACCTGTCACACATCATGGTATTGTTCAACTCATTGCAGTTAGCAGAAGCAAGTAAGCAAAAGGGTTGGAAGTGTCTGGGTAGAGCAGGTGGAGAAGTGAGGAGTCACTTTAGAAGTTTTTATTTAAGGAGAGCCAAACCCCACCAGATTTCTCTCTAAACAGGAAATGAAAGATGTGAACTGCTAGGTAAATAAGCATGGTGCTGCACCTTGTTAGTGTCTGCTGAGATGGCCATGAGTTAGCTGGGAGAAAAGGAGACTGAGGGGTGACCCCGTTAGTGTTGATAACTATGGAAAGGGTGGGTGTCAGGAGGATGGAGCCAGACTCTGCTCAGGGGCATCTAATGATAGGACAAGGGGCAGCGGGTGTGAGCTGGAGCAGAGGAGGTTCCTCATCAATGTGAGGGTGCCAGAGCCTGCCCAAGGAGGTTGTGGAGTCTCCTTCTCTGGAGACGTTTCAAACCCGCCTGGCCATGTTCCGGTGTGACTGGACCTGGGGTCCTGCTGTGGCAGAGGGACTGGACTGTGGATGATCTTTGGAGGTCCCTTCCAATCCCTAATGCTCCGGAGTCTGTGGTTCTGTGTTGCCCTCTTGTAGGTGTCACTTACCGGTGTGTAAAAGTGAGCTGTAACGGGCCAGGTGATTTGGTCAGTGCCTTTACACGCAAAGAACATTCCCCCTCTGAGGACATTTAGTATGTTTCCAACCTTAATCAAGCTGCTTTCAAACATGTGGCCAGGTGAGAGTTTTCCAGCACAAATACGTCATTTGGATGCCAGGTTGGCCTTCAAGGAATTAATACAGTGGATAAAATTGTTTGTGTGAGGTTTGAGCATGGAGGTGTGACAGTGTTGTCTCTTCTGTCAGCAATATGCAGACTATTGTAACATGGAAGATCTTGTTGCATAAAACCACAGGGATGGACTGTCCAGAAGAGATGCAGTTTGTTCGCCGCTTTGTTTCCTTCAAACTAAATTAATTTAAAACTTGGGTTAAATCAATACAGCTCAGGATAATTCAATGAAAAGACGCAAATTGTGTTTTCTGTTTTCTTCAAAATACGTTAATTCACAAGGTACTTTATCTTGTTTGAAACTCAGCTCAAGAGATACCAAATAGGGGGTTTATTTTAGTGTGGAAAAACAAACATTGCGGTGGAGAAGAGTTTTAACAACATTGATAAATAAAATGTAAACATCAATAGTTGTTAGTGCTCCTTTCACCACACTCTCCTCCAGCTTAATGAAAACCTCACGCTGTTCCTTTGCACCGTAGCACTATTGATTGTGAGATATCAGAGCGGCTCAGTGTCCGCAAATAGGAAAACGCATGATCTGCCATGAAAGCGCTACGAAAATCATAGTTGAAAATGAGATCAGTAAATTCCAGCCAAGGCAGTAATTCCACAGTACTGGATCAAGACCAGTAACCTTTGACGAAGCGGGAGAAGTGCTTGAGTAGCAATCCTTTCTGTTCTGTGAACTCTTGATACGGAATGGCCAAGGGCTGCTTTCTTCTTGCAGAGTGGAAAGCTTGCGAAGGGAACCACGGCCTCCTCCTGCTTCTCCTGGCTCTGATAAGAAATGTCCTGCAATGCCTCTGATTTAGGGTGTGATTCAAAAGTGTGTCTCGTTACCGTCCCAAAGCCTCGGTGTAAATGATACAGGTTTATTCCAGACTGGCTTGGTAGTGGCTCAGGTAGCAAGGGAGAGGTGCCTTTGGCAAGAGCAGCGTGTTTGTGGAGTCTCCTTCTCTGGAAACGTTTAAAACTCACCTGCCCCTGTTCCTGTGCGGCTGGATCAAGGCGATCCTGCTGTGGCGGGGAGACTGGACTGGAGGAGCTTTCGAGGTCCCTCCCAGTCCCTCATGTTCTGTGATTTTCCTCCCCAAGTGCTGTTACACGTCAGGAATTCCGCTAAGTTCTGAGGGCCTGCCCAGCCATCCCTAGGTACTTCCGTGCAGGTGCTTTTGTGTGCCTTGGGTCACTGCAGAAGCACGCGTCGTAGCCCGCATTCTTTCTGAAGCCCGGAACGCAGAAGGGTGATGAAATGTATAAAATACTGCCTTAATTCCCAGGAAATTTGTTCTTTCCATCATTTCTGCAGGTCTTAGCTGAAGAAAAACATTGCAGGCGCAGGGCATTTGCATGTTGTGCTCGCCTTGCTCTGTATCACGTTGGCAAATCTCCCAATGAATCCTGTGCAAGCATTATTAGAAAACAGTTGCTTTATTAAGCCTCCGCGCTCTCCCTGCTCAACAGCTTCTATATCTTCCACTAATGAGTATCAATACCATTCGTTACGTATTTTGCTCTGGATTTTTGACAGTGCGAAAGCAGCTTCACAAATTAAGCCATTCTTTTAAAATTTGCATAGAAATGTTTGTTTTCTAGTGACTTTCATAAAAGTTTAATGAAAGCGAAGCTATTAGGTTCAGCTCTGTCTCTTCTGTGCGGCACTCTGACTTTTGGAGCACCCACTCTGTTTACAGTTTAAGCTGCCAGAGCATATCAATTAGTAAACATTCTTATGAAATTGTCCATTTAAACCAACATTTTTACACCCCATCCAGCCCTGTAAATCACGGGATGCTGACAGCATGAAATGCCAGCTGTGAAATGAGAAACCGATGAAAATGCAGCAGTTCTGAATTTTAATAGAATAGAGTCCGTGTCAGCAATATTTGTGAATAGCAGCTGTCAAGATGCCATTGGAGCCGCGTGTCCGATGGCGTTTTTATGGTGTGCTCCTCGCCGATAACGTCGGCGGCCCTCGGTCCCCTCCCGGCCCTTCCGTTGGACCAGCTTTGCGAGCGTTGCAAACTTCGCTGAACTTTGTGGCCGAACAGCACGAACTGCGTTGTCACCACATTAAACCGGGAAGACTAATTGCAGTCATTTGGATGTAGCGGTGCCGCACGCTGGCACGCTTGTATTATTTATTGTAAAACCTCGGTGTTTCATTAAAATTCTGAAAAATGCGCTTGATTTAAAATGTGATGAGTAGAAGGGCCGAGCTTTCTACCAAACAAGACTGTGATCTACACAAAGAAATTCAGTGGATTTGAGTGGCTCTTGGCTGAGGTGGTTTAGCTGTGGACGTAGGCGCAGAATCACGTCTGCATGTGCGGGATCTGGTGCCTGGGCAGTGTCGTGCAGATCTGTCTGCTTGCTGAGAGAAGGGAGAGGACTTTGAAGAGACAGGGTGCTTACAGAGTGGCAGGGAGCAGTGCCGAGGGGGAACAAATGTTTTCTGAGGTGTTTGCCACTGTGTCTCTAAGACAAAGGAGTTAGTCCATAGCTGTAAAACCTCTGTGTTCTCTTGTTTGATCAGTGAAGTCTTTTGCTTCTCGGCTCACAGTGGCCCAAGGGCTTAGGAAAACCTGGTGCTCACTGAGTGATACAATCCTAAATGAATGGGTTGCCTCTGGTATAAGGGATGTACACCCACATGTCTGTCAGTGGAAGTGACCCGATTTGTATTGAGTTTTGGGAAGACAGAATTGAATTGCTGGCATAATTTAATATGATTTGCCTCAAAAATCAATGTCTAAAACCATTTAACCCTACTCTTTGAACAGCACAAAACAAACAGCATGAAATACTTGCACCACAAAGTTGTGATGGGCAGGTTTTCCGATGTACAGCTCCTCCTTCGCAGCTGAGGCTGCGTGTGTAGTACAGCCAACTCTTCAAAGTCATGGTGATGAGGGGCCATGCGCCTTTGGAGAGGGGAGCATTTCAGCTATTGCTTTGATTTCCCAATCAGTGTCACTTGGCCTTTCCAACATTTAGGTTGGGTAATTAATTTTCATCCCAGGCTTGATTTGTGGTAAACGCTGTGTAGGCACAGGTGCTGCCCCGGTACGGGGGTCTCAGCTGCCAATCAGAACGTGGCTCCCTGACTGGCATTCTGTGCCTCATCTTCTATCCAACGTGTAAATAAATATGTAAAAGAAATGTAATCAAGAATTCTTTTATGAGGGAGCCACCATGTTTTGCTCGGCAGCATGATTTCGTGTTCAGCTGCCAGTGATTGTAGTGAAACCCAGAGGGCAATCAAAAGAGCCAGAGAACTGTAATTTGGAGAAAAATCTCTGACATTTCGCCGCATACAGCCTAGGTAGAGCAAAAGGGAAGGGAACTTCAGCAACACCAAATGTCAGTCGAAGGTAATGTGGCGTAAATACACTTTATAGTGGGGGGAAAGCCTCCGAATAGAAATTAATAAACAGCTCTGCAGAACAGAAACACTCTAAAAACTGCTTCTGGAGCGAAGGCGGCCTCTGTTTGCAAACACAAAGAATGGTGGTCCCGGGGAAACCAGCAGAAAAACCCCCACTGCCCTTCCCTGCAGCCTGCATGTCCTTCACTGAGTCCTCTGCAGGGAGTTCTGGAGGAAGGTTCATATCCCGAACGGAACAAACGATGGGCTTGCTCGCACCCGGTCTCTGATTTCACTGACTCACTCACGTGGGCACTGAGGAGGCTTGGGCGGTTCTACTCGTTAACAAACTGAGAAACAGTCGCTGTGTTGGTCTGGCTTGGAGCTCTCTTCTGTGGAACACGGAATGGGTTGCAGTTAGTTCTGCTCCGCTGCAAGGCCGTTTAAGATGGAGGCACATCTTGTGTCCCAGTAAGAGAGAGAACATTTCCTGAGTAAGACACTCAGGGTAGGACTTTCAATGCTTCTGTGTATTCTTCCTCTTCAGCAATGCAGCGAGGACTCCTTCCATCATGTGTCTTACATCAGACTTCACCAAATATCCCGCCTTTAGAGGATTTCTTTTCCCATAGGAAGAGGTTTAGTCTCACTTCTCTGCTTAGTTTCTTGAGTAGATGCCACCTCATAACTCATGTCAGTCATGTCAGCCGCTCTCGCGAAAGTGCTCCAGAGCGGTTGGATCGTGGCTAATGTCAGTAGTGACAGAGCAATGTGTTTTCGTTTCAGTAATTTTTAATGCTCCGCTTAACTTTTTAAACAATTCTGTTATGATTTAAACGTGTTCAAAGAATAATGTGAAGTGAAACGAGGCTGAGTGAAAATAGCTGGTGTCTGTACAGAGAGCAGATGCTGTTCTTCTCCAGTGCCATCCCTTCACGTTTACCGTGAGTTCCTGTCTTTGGTCGTGTCGTTACCCTCAGCATTGTGCAGTTCTTCAACAGCTTTCCAAACAATGATTATATCTCTTTATCCCAAGTGATGCTGTCTGATGGGCAAACGTTTTTGGTTTCCTTCTGTTCTTGTGGGTTGCTTGTGCTGAGCAGTGTCTGTCTTAGCCTAAATCCTTCTGTAACCCCAGTGATAACAAGTCTGACTTCTTACCCGTTAAACCCCATCTTTTCAGCTGTCAGCAGTCTTTAAGAGAAACTTCTCGCCTGGGCCATACCTGTTCTCTGCTCTGCTGACCCTTTGGAAATGGATCTTGTTAAAAAAGAAAGACTTTAAAAAGTGATCCTCCTGCTCACTCTTCTGTGCCTGCCCCTGCAGTGCCTCAAAGTAATCAAATGGATCAGTAAAGCCGGGTTCATCCCAGGCCAATATATTGTCTCTAATAACTTGCTTAGAAACTTTGTCAGCTTCCTGCAAATTCACTTAGTGTAGAGGTCAGACTTGCTCATCTGTGCTCATGGCATCATCCCTGGGTTCCGTTTTAACAAGGGGTGTTGCACTGACCACCTTCTGCTCAGTTGCTGGAGATGACTGGGCTGGTAGGTCACACATTGTCCTCGGAGTTCAGTACTTTCATATTTAATTCTCTTACAACTTTCAGGTCAGTAGTTTCTTCTGCTGTAAATTTTTGATGACTTTGTAATAGGGTTTTTTCCCTGATAACCTCTTTTATTGACACTTCAAATAGGCAGATCTAGAATTTATCATTTTTAAAGAATGGACCTGATGTCAATAATCTCCCCAACCTCCTCTACAGCGAGCCCTGACGGGAAGAGTCCATTCAGCTTTCCAGCTGAGGTCTTAACCTTCCCTGAGCTCTCTTGTCACTCCGTGATCATCTGTCAGCCCAACGAACCCTTGGCAGGCATTCTGCTTCTGATGGGTTTGAAAGTGCCTTTGATTTTAGCTTTTACACCTTAAGCATCTTCAGACCCTGTTCTGGCCTTCCTCATTATCACCTTCTGTGTGGCTTCACCAGAGTTCAGATGGAAAGCCTGTACATTATGACAGCATTGAAAGAAAACCATTTAACTTCTGTGCTTATTCTTCAGTCATTCTCACATCCCTCCATTTGCGGTGGGGTTGCTACACAGCTGTGAAGAAGCAGTGAAAATGTGTGAGTTGTCATACAAGATGGGTTGACTTTCTTGATAGTCAAGAGCCAGTCATAAAGAGTGAGATTCAGTGGTGCCTGAGAGACACAGTAACCCAGCTGTGGGGAAAGGTGTTTGTAGAAGTACTACCTTCACCTTCTCCTCTCACTCCCTTCCCACTTGCTGAAGAGACAGCTCAGTGCTTGCTCATGGGAGCATGTCCAGCTTGCGCCTGCTCAGATGGTGTCCCAGTGTTCTATACTGCCCGCAGGTTTTCTGTGGGGACTTGAAAGCATTCACGTGGTAATTGGGTAGGTTGAGATTGTAGGAGTAGGAGCAGACGGGTTAGTAAATACCCGTTGTGATGCAGTTACTGGGTCTGGCTTGAACCAGTGTCTGTTGGGGCTGTTTTAGAAAAAGGAAGTTCAGTTACAACCGGGTCTTAACAACCTCTGCCTTGGGACCTCCAGAATAAAAGAAGATGAAATAGTTCATACCTCACATGCCTGAGATTTCCTTTCCTCACAGCTCTTTGCATCTCAGGAATCCTGTTTGGAGTGCCGCTGTTGCACAGACGCAGCTCATTTTGACTGGAATAAGCCCTCTTGCATCAGAGCTGTGGCAGGGCTAAAATGTGATTTTTCTGGATAAATCTTTTATAATATGTCAAGCACCGCTGGAGCCTTCGGGGAGGCTTCATGGAACAGGGCGAACTGTAACAGCAGAGTGTTTGGAGCTTTCCACTTGAACTTCACAGTTGTTCGTACACATCTGTGCACAGCGTCACTCAGCGCGGCACAACCTGGATTTGTGAGGACACGGAGAAATTGGAGTGCTCGGGCTGCCAAACTCATCCTTCCTCCACAGGGATGGCTCTGCCATCACTCGTTGGGCAATTTGCCTCTCCCAGTGTCCTGGTTTTGGCTGAGGCAGAGCTTTTTCTCTCCTTAGCAGCTAGAATAGTGCTGTGGCTTCAATTCAGTATGGGAGTTGGTAGGAGAGGAAAGTTGATAATAACAAATGGATGGTTTTAGTTGTTGCTAGGAAATCAAGGGCATTTCAGCGCTCCGCGTTCTGCCAGTGAGCAGGTGCATAAGAAGCTGGCAGGGAGCACAGCCAAGGCTGCTGACCCGAACTAGCCAAAGGGATATTCCCTGCCGCAGCACATCCTGCTCAGCAGAGAAATTGTGGGCCCTGTCATCAGAAAGGTTACTTCCAGCATCCAGAAAATGGAACACAGGTCTCTCGTAGTTAGGGGGATCTGAAATACACGTGCAAACCCACAAATGGTTGGCATTTCATTCACTTTTGTCCCCCATCACACCCACTTTCCGCAGAGGCTGCCCACACGTGTGTAGATCACAGCGTCAGTCCTTTAGAAATTCAGACCAACTCCAGGCTGTTATTCCAGTGTGTCGAGCGTCTTCAGATCTGTTACGGGAAGAAGGTGACATCAACCTGCCAGTCCTTTCTCACAAGTTTCTGACTTTTTTGAAGGCCCGAGGCAAACACATGCGACCAGTCACTAAAGGATTTGGTAACGTTCCTGCAGCGCCCCGAGTCTCTACCCCAGCAGCTGTTGTTTAGTGATAGATCAGTGAAGCAAAAAATTATGCTGGTATGAAAAAATAGATCTTGAACCACAGCTCTCATTCTTACGCCTTTGTTCTGCATTCCTGGCAAACCTCTGGGATTCATTTAGCTGTAATCATTTGTTACTGAGGGGCAGAGCGTCTTTCAGATAGCGGTGATGGAGTCACCTTTGAAACAAGTGCAAATGAGGAGAAATCATTTCCCAATCTGCCCTCCCAGGGTTACATTTGATGACTGACACATACTCCAGGAGCCTGTTCGGAATGTGTAACACCAACAGAACCAGCAGAAAAAAAAACCAGTTTACTTTTTAATTCCTATGTTTTCTGAGACAGTTTAATTAGTTTGCTCTCTGGATTTGTAATCCTTTGTTGAGGAACGACAGACCTACAAAGCCAGCACCAGGAGGCAAATTCTGTTCTACTGAGGGAGAGAAAGATCTGTTAGGTGTCTGATTCAGGGCTCGGTGGAGCCGACAGCAGTGGCCACTGGCTTCGGCTTAGCTGCAGAATTACTCCTAGTGGCTACCAGAGTTTTCGGGGACGGGTGCATTGTTTGAGTTAAGCCATTTTTTCCACACTCATTTATTTTCCAGAGTCGAGGTGCAGAATGTAAGTTTTTACACACTCAGCAGAGAATGGAGTTTGTGGCCGAAGATGAGCGAGCTCGCGCGGTGGCTGTGACAGCACTTGAGGCACTCGCTGTCGCGAGTAGCGCTCATCGTGGGGGACAGAGTGCTCCGGTCTGTGCCGTTTTCGTACTCTGTAAGAACACGCCCAGCAGAGCAGGTGCAGTTCTGTGTGAAAAAATGACACCCGTCCCCCAAAAGTCATTTTCTTTTGTTTGGGTTGGGTTTTTTAATACTCTGAGTAGTGTTGGTGATGGTTTGGAAATGAGAGCTATGACAAGGATCCTTGCAATTACCAACCTCCCAATGTGGTAACAGACTTTTCCCAGAGAAACCTGGGATGGAGGGCAGATGAAAAAGGGAATCAGAAAGAACTTGAGTGTCTGACTCAAAATTGTCAAGTTTTAATCCTTCCATACCCCACATTCTTCCTTTCTGGTCAGACTGAGCCTGATCCTGAGTGGACATGAAGTGCCATCAGTCCTCAGCTTTCTGCATTAAGTACAGATTGCTGTTCCTCTGCCCAGAAAGCCGTGCAAAGGAGGAGCTCCTGTCTGCTTTAAACCCAGATCTGAGCTGGATCGCAGCTCTTCTCGTCCGGTTTCACCTGAGGGCTTGAGCCTGCTTGAGCAGTTTTCTACCTAGTGTTTGTGCGTGACCACTGTTTCCTTTTGAAACGAGGAGGAGAAGAAAGGAGAAGAGTGCTTTCATCATGCAATGAATGGCTGAAGCAGTCACACTCAGTTCCTCCCCCGTGGCCTGCAAGGCTTGAGTCACGTAGGAATTTCTGGTTCCATTTTGCCTGCTTGGGTAATTGTGGCCAATAGTAACTTCAAATTAACTACCGTAGTTAACCAGTGGTAGGAACGTGTCTCCTGCGTTCTCGCTTCCTTCAGCAGTGCGAAGCTGAGTCTGAGAAGTGTAACGCTCTCGCTCGCTCTCAAGTATATATATAATTGTTTTATATATAGTGTCTTCCTCGAGCTTAAATATATCTCCACTTTACATAATTACCATAATAGACAACTTAGATTTAATCCATCACTGAAACAAAATAGCTGGCAACACTTGTGAGCACCGAGTTATATTTACTGGCAGTAATTCCCATGAAACCACAACTTCTGAAGAGCCAGAGTTGCCCTGTTATGTCCAGAGACGCAAGTTGGAGCAACTTCCTTCGTGCTTTAAAGGGTCAGGGAAAAGCGTGTGCTTGTCCCGAGCGCTGTTGCACACGCTGGTCTCAGTAAAGAGCGCTGCTTTGGGCTGCACTTGTTCCTTCTCTTCACGGTAGCTGGTACGGGGCTGTGGTTAGGATCTGTGCTGAGGCTGTGTTGATGGCACCACGATGCCTTCATTGTTGCTGAGTGGTGCTTGCACAGAGTGAGACCTTTTGTGCTCCTCACCCCACCAGTGAGGGGAAGCTCAAGAATTCGGGAGGGGAAGCAGCTGGGATAGATGACCCCAAGTGACCAGAGGGATGATCCAGACCATTATGAGTCATGCTCAGTGTGTAAAACTGGGGAAGGAAGGAGGAGTGTTTGGTTGATGGTGTTTGTCTTCCCAAGTTCCCGGCTCTTCGGGAGATACTGAACTATCTGCCTGTCCCCGGGGACTGGTGAATGAATTCCTTGTTTTACTTGGCTGGTGTGTGTGGCTCTTGCTTTATGTATTAAACTGCCTTTATCTCGACCCATGAGTCTTCTCTCTTTGACTCTTGGGTTCTCTCCCCAACCTGATGCAGGAGAGTAACTAAGCAGTTGCATGGGGAGAGGAGCTTAAAATGGAAGGAACGACCGTTCTCACATCTGATGGAGAGCACTGACTGGTTTAGTCATTGCAAAAGTCACTTCTGACTGTGTGTGTTCAGGTTTCACATTTGTGCAAGGTGAACGTTGTAGTCCAATCTGTGAGTGTTTGCAGTGGGGTTAGCCCACGTGTAACATCACACGGAAGCTTTACAGGGAGATTCTACCGGGCCAGGTCTCTAGTTTAGCTCCACTGCAGTCAGAGATGTTGTGCTGGCAAGGGATGAATAACCTAAAAATGCCCAACTGAAGTCAACAGGAAGAAAACCAGCACCTTGCTTTCCCCAGAAATCCATTGCAGGATGGGCACAAGGTACTTTGTAATCCACAATATTCTGATGGTTAAACGTCAAAGTTGAGAATGTGCCCCTTAATCCAGGCTGTGGACAACAAGACCCAAATAAGAGTCTTCCAACCTGTAACTTTCTGTCTTAGCCCTCGCAGGCAACCTGATACCCATCAGGCATGGCCCTGCAGAGCGGTGGTGGCCAGCACTTTCTCGTGTGTACTCTTCAGACCACAAGCGGCACTTCCCAGCGCACGCCGTGTGTAGGAACCATTTGGTTCTAAGGGTATCAGCTGCTTGCTGATGTATTGTGTTGTTGAAATATAAAGTCAATGGGTGAACAGAATTCCTTGTTTTGCATGGTTGTGTCTTGCATTAGCTCGAGCGAGAGGATGCATCCACGGCCTGTTAATCCGCTTTGATGATTTTCCTTTCTCCAATCTTTGCATTAATGCTCAATTACAGCAACGTGACTCTGTGCTAGCTGGTACTGAATCCAAAAAGCACTGTTAATAGTGGGCTCAATCAATTTGTAAGTGCATGCGTTTCCTCTAGGTACTGGTCTAATTGCAATCACAGAAGACATTAAAGAAACATGCTCTAAAAATGGGAAAATTGTGTCAGGGAGAATAAACATGTCTCCGATTCTTCTAAGTGCTTTTGGAGTGAAAGTTTATTAAGCCACATAAAATCTCACAAATACCTCTAATGAAATGTGTATCTGGAGCTGCCTCCCAAAATGTGATTTGCACACTTGTCTTCAAAGGCAACCAACTCTTTCAGCAGCTGAACCTGCTTCCAGGGTTCTGTAGCATCCCAGGTGGATTTTGTGTACCAGAACCCTGAGTGCATGGATAGCCCCTAATCAGCCCTCTGCGCTCCTGCACAGACCCTGGACGTGCGGCTCCGTCTGAGCTCAACCCTTAACCTTTTGTCCCCATTCGAGCCACATCCATCGCAGATGTCCTTGTGCTCTCGCCGCTGCTTCCCCCTCAGCGGACACTGCAGATCCGTCACGACGACAGCACCGTCGCTCACGGTGTTGCTTCCATGCAGGAAAACTCTTTCTCTTGAAAAGTCATCTCAGCAGGGCAGTAGGAAAGCAAAGGCGAGTGCAAAGCACCCGCCCCACCTTCCAGTTTGTGTGAGGTGCAGTGGCACGTGGCTGGTGTGTAATGGTGAGCTCCACCGCGTCTGAGCTGGACGCTTGCGCTTACCTCCACGTTAAGGAAGAGCTCTTCAGTCTTTCAGCGGCAGCTGCCAGGAGGAACGTGCTGCAGTGCATAATTCCCTGCTGAGCAGAAATTCAGCGCTAAATCGTGCGAGGCTTTTTCCTGGCTGTCCTGCTCTGCGGATTGTTAACTGCGCTCTAACCACACAACTTGATGCTGAAGAGGTCTAATTTCTTGCAAGTTCAAGTCGGTATTTGAGTTGTATGCCCAGTGCTGATTACAGCTGGTAGCACAGAACTGTTTCCTCATCAACTTTCTGTTCTCCATGTGAGGAAGGACTGGGACAAATGCTCCAGTAGAATTCAGAACAGCCTTTACTAAAGGCTGAGCAGTGTCTGGGTGAACTAGCTCTCTTCAGGCCTGGTTTGTTGATCACGGGACTTCGGTACTCAGTGCTCAGACAGTTCCACTGTCCAGCTTGCTTCAGGTGCTGAAAAGAATATTCCAAGTGAAATGGAGGGGAGGAAAGAAGTCATTCCTGGATTTTAGTGAAACTGAAATTCCTGGGGATCTCGAGTTAGAACAATGGGAAACTTCAGATCACTGGAACACGAGATGGTGCGTGCCTTCTCTTCCTGAAAGACTAAAAGCAGTTCAGTTTGCGCGGTGCGATTCCACACTCGGGACAGTCAGTGCTACTCTCCAGTGCAGTCCCATAAACTTCAGGAGAAGAGTTGCCTTGTGTAGCAGTCGCCGTGGCTGTGCTCGCTTAGCTGCTCATTTGCTGAAGGAATGGTTTGTTTCTTCAAGATCTGCTTGCGAAGCCCGTCCATCAAAGGGTAAGTTTTGGGAGCTGACAGCGTTTTTAGATGAAAGGCGTACAAACCGTGGCACAGAATGAGTGCTGTAGAGCGAGGAGCATCCTAACAAAGGAGAGCACCACGCTGTCTTGGAAGCACTGTGAGTGCCCAGAGCACATGTATGCGGTTCTTTCTGCTCTCTCTTGCCTCGACATCCCCATCGCAGGGTCAGCTTGACAGGTAGCACAGGAATCTGACTGCATTCCCAGGTTAAAAAAAGAACATTATCGTAACGCCTGCTTTCAACTGGCAGAAAATAGCTGTGGTGTTTGATGGGGCCTGATGAACGCAGCTCCAGTGGCAATAGAAAGTTTTGATGGGAGATTTTCCTTCCCATGAGCTGTTTTCTGTGGTTTTAACCTGCAATCAAAGCATTCCGATGTTCCCTTTCAAGAGCGATGTAGTAGCTGTTGAATGCATTATGCTCCCAAATGACATCTGGCTTTGGAGCTGGAGCTCTGCAGTGCGTTATTAGACATTTAGGGATGTATCTTTAGTTTGGCTCTTTTAAGCTTGCTCAGGGCAAAATATTTTTCTCTCCAAGGCAGGAGTGAATTGCGGTTTGTCATGAGATCTGCGTGCAGGCACACGGAGATGTGCAGCCCTTGCTCTGTGGAACGCTGAGGTGTGAAGCCTTCAGTCCTGCACAGTTCCAGTCCACCCAAAACCAGTTCAGACGGAAACAAAGGTCCATACTGCAGCACTTAATGGCTCAGGCGAGCTCTCACCCTCTGCTCTAGCTGCAGAAATGGGCTGCCACTGGTTGTGTCCTTCGTAACAACGAGCTGCGATTTCCTTGCTTTCACGTGTGCTGCTCAGGAGAGATTGATGGCGACGGGGTGGGTAATTCCAGGCTCATGTGGGACACAGTTTAATCCCGTAAGTAGCCCCATTAAAGCGAGGGCTCTGGTTCCCAGCTGTGTGAATGTATCAGAGCAGGGAGGCCCCGAGCAAGGTTTGAGTGAGCAGCTTCTTTCCAAGCGCGATGTGGCTGAGTTTGAAATCACTGTCAGTCTCTATCCGCCTGGAACAACTGCTCATAGTGGGAACAATTGATAGGGCAAGGGCTGGGAGCCGCGGGTTTGGTTTGGAGTGCTGTTCCTCAACGGACCAGCCTTTCTTCTTTCACAACAAAGTTCTGCAGAGCTTTCCTTCCTTTGGAGATGTAGTGCGAGGTTTAAACAGACTGGCTCGTCGGCGCTTTATACCGACTCCGAGCAGGCTAGAGCAGCCCCCTGCTGTTCCAGCTCCAGTAGTGATCATCGCGTGGCTGTTGTTGATGAGAACACGACTTGGCAGAGCAATAGTAACCATTTGGTATCTTCAGAGTGAGACTTCAAACCTGGTTTTTAGAGAGAGGCCATTCTCTGCAATACAGAGTTTCTTGTGTGGATAACGAAGCAATGAGTAAACTGTGGTTCTTGTTACGCAGGCAGCAGCCCTCCCAGAAATACTTGCTCATTGTACATTCAGCTGCAGAGCTACCTTTACACCAGCTGGGAACAGTTGTGCAGAAGCCCACACTAAATACTCTGCAGTGACCTTTCTGAATAATTGAAGCTGGTTTTGTGTTTTGACCAGCACCTCTATAAACTCGGTGTGGCATCGCTGACAGTGCACCACAGCAGCAGCTGCGGGGTGTCGTTTACAAGTAGATTTAGAGAGGTTTACTGTAAGTAATGAAATTATTAGAGAGCAACCAGGACACATATAGCTGGATGCTAAAATGTGCTTTATGATCTCTCTATTTTCTAAAGACCAGATGGCTAATAGCTGGACGTTGTGCAGTTCTGAAGTGGATGGGTAGTGAAAGTGGTGCCTAATGTTCTTCCCCAACGTGATCGTCTTTTGTGGCTCAAATACCCCGGAAACTGGAGCCAGACTTCTGGGGCCTATTTCATTGTGGCCATTTATTTTTTAGGAAGGAACTGTAGGTACCTTGTCTTCAGTCCCCAGGAGGTGCAAGCACAGTCCAGTGACCTCCTGGTTAAAGAAACGCCTTGTCAAGTGCGAGGGAAGAAACAGCCATTAAGTGTGTTGTAAGTCTTACAGAAGGTGGCCACTGGTATATCCCAGGCATCAAAAGACACTGCGGTGATGGAGTTCCACCCTGTGTTTGGGCTCTGAGATGATCTACTTAAAAGATAAAGGCAAACCTTTTCTGATGAATCTCCTTTTTTAAAAAGTCGAAACTTGAAAAACAAGTGTCGAGCTGAAACTGCTCCAGTGTCACTGGTGATAGAAAACCTCTGCCATGAGTATGAGCCAAGTGATGTTCAACCACAAGCAGAGTCTGTCTCGTGGTGCAAACAGCTGCCATTGGTTTGAATTCATTGACAGTTCTAAGTGATGCACAGGGAGGTACAAGCTCAAGTCTGTGCTACATGTCAGGATAAGAAGTCGTGGTGCCACTTCCCCGTTCCCATCTCTGGCTGTCAGAGCTCTGTGAGATAAGAAGGCTGGTCGTGGTGACATCGCTTTGTGTCAGGCGAGTTCTGGAATACAAACCGACTCCTGTTTACAGGGGATGGAAGCAAAGACAAAGTGCATCTCCGTGTGAGCAGGAACAAACCACGGCCGTGAGCCGGGGGAGGAAGAGGAGCTTGACAGTCTGCCCAGTACAGAGCACGTGGCTGGGTTCAGAACTCGGAAAACCTGTGAGGCAGGGTAACTCTGAGACAGACCACTTTCAGGTCTGGATTAAACTATGGTTTGGAGTTTTTCTAGGGAGCAGCAAGTGCCTTGCTGGCTTGTGTCCCACTGAGCGGAGCTCTCTGTTGCCCAGACCAGCGGCCGTGACAGCTTTCTAGTTTAGGCTAGCGCAGAGTTTTGTCCTCTCAGAAACACAGTCTGCTGCTTCTGTGAGGGCCAGTCTGCCCTGTTTACAAAACAGAGTAGAAATGAATCCGAAGGTTCACTTTTCGGTGTTTATCTGAGAATTTGCACTGCTGATTCGTGAAGCCCTACTGCAGTAACGCCCTTTCTGCGTCTCGCTTGCATTTCTGTAGCAGTAGAACAAGCCGCCGTGTGTAATTGCAGGGCCGGATAAAGCGTTTCTGGTGCGCAAACCTTTGTACCTTGAATTGGTTTTGCACTCTGTGAGAGAAGTCTTTTTTCACCTATTGTTGCACCGCGAAACAGGCGTCCAAGGGCTTTGAAACGCGCACGTGGAGATGGATCCCTGTGGTTTGTCTCGGTGCAGCGTGTGCTTCATCCCAACATTCAGCGGCTTCCAAGCATCATTCCTCTGGTACGCAGAGAACCCTTTGTCCCTGTTGCAAATGTGCTTATCTTTTTTCCTTAGAAAACTGTGAAGCAGAAGTGATCGAGAGAGACTGCTGATTCCAGCGAGGGTGATCTTGGAAGCGGAGAGGAAGGCCACAAAGGGATGGCCATGTGGTAGTGCTTCTTTGCACGGGCCATGGGACTACATTGTGACGTTTATATCACATTCCTCAAAGATGGATTAAGAGAACGTTGCTCTGGGAATGGATGTTGTGAGATTCAAGAAAAGTTCTTTGATGGAATGAGGTTCTGATGAGGTCCATAGTCTGCTCTGACCAGCAGAAGGAGCCTGTCGTGTGTCAGTGTATTATAAAGTTGGCTTGTAAATAGGTGGTTGCGGTTGCCTTCTGGTTCTTTGTGTTCTGTTGTCAAAGGAGGTACCAGTGCAGCACCTCCTCCTGTTAGTCAAGGACTTGGCAACAGATCTGTAGGAATAAGAGCCTCTAATTTTCCTTGCTGGTGCATAGCCGTGTCCCTTAAGTATGCGGTCTTTTAGGCAAAATCTGTCTTCTGTCTATAAAGGCTTGGAAACACGAGAGCCTTTCTTTGCCTCCTGTTCTTGAAGGCCTGGGAATGAGTGTTCTGCTGCAGCTGGGAAGTGTGGAGAAAGATGCAAGGCACTAAAGCAGGCTCTGCCATCTTTTGGTGTCCTGTGGCCTGGCTGCAGCCGGTGATCTGGCCACAGGACCAAGGAATCCTAAGGCAATTCATATGTTTCTGAAACTAAACAAGCACCCCCCAGAATGATCTTCTGCGTTGTTTCCTGCAATTCTGAGGTGCTTGGCGATTCTGTGTGCTGCGATGTTTTCCTGCACTGTCGCTGGTCACAATGTGTGAAGGCTCTAGACAGGAAATCTCCATAACCTCTTACATCTCAGCTCTCTGTGGTAAATGAAAGACAGAAACTTCCTCCGAAACCAATTCGTTTGAAGATGGCGTTTAAATACGTGAATGAAACAAGCACAAGTAAGTCTGTCATGAGGGCTGAGCAAGCAAACCGCTCTGTTTCCCGAGTTCCCTGTGACCAGGCTTCAAAGACAATGTCATCGTTACTCCCTGGCTAAAAACACCGAAATCACCCGGGCGGAACGCTGGGTTCAGATTTGTATCATCTCCCTGCCACGTTGCTGCCTTCAGCGGTGATTTGATAAAGAGCTTGTTTTGTTTTGCACACAAGCGGGGATTCCGCTTAGAACAGTTCCTTGAATGTCTCCTCTTGGGCACCTTCTTTGGGCGCTGTGGTGGCAGCACACTGAGATGGTGTTTTAGGGTGGAACGCATGCTGAATGAAGTGGTTCTGATCTTGTGGTTAAGAGTAGGATGCAAAGCACAAGAAATGATAAAAAAAAGACAGGAACCTTCCTTTGAACAGTTGGGTTTAGTCTCAGAGCACTGCTTTTCCGGGTGTGGAAGGCTGTACGTGGGAGATGATGATGTTTCCTTGGGGTCATTTAGGAATGAACACACCAAAGTGTGCTCAGCTGCAGGTGAAGTACATCTGTGCCTCAGATGTGTGAGGGGCAGGCGATTCAATGAGTCTGCTGGTAATTAAACGAGGCACTGGTTTTAATAGCTGCTACACAGATGTGGGTTTTAATCTTTGTCTTGTACGTGAGAAGGATCTTCTCTCCTCCTCTGTCACAATATTGCTGTAGGAGCTGTGCGATCGTTGACTATTCCGATGCTCAGAACACCTGTATTTTTGCAGCTTCCCAAATCAGCGCTATCGCACTGCCGAGGCAGCTGTCAGACAGAGACAGCTTTCCTTTCAGGATTGTGATGAGTCCTATTGTAATCATCATCAAGGCTTCCTTGCAGTCGTTGGCCTCCGAACACCCCTTCTACCTTTTAACTTTAGGCTTTGATGACAAGACGACGTGGGCCTGAGTTGATGAA
This sequence comes from Rhinopomastus cyanomelas, assembly GCA_013400115.1. NCBI lineage: Eukaryota > Metazoa > Chordata > Aves > Bucerotiformes > Rhinopomastidae > Rhinopomastus > Rhinopomastus cyanomelas. Next base: position 663,859 of record VXBP01002354.1, read on the forward strand.
TGCAGAAGATTGTCAGAGTAGACGGAACAGTGTTGTATTTACCGCTGTATTTCTCACCAGCTAGTGACATTTTTTCATGGTTTCAATATAGAAAACGGAAAAACCCACGGAGTTCGGGTCTGATTGTCAGTGTCACATCCCATGAGTTCGCTTTCTGCGCTCTCCTTTAGTTATGCAAAGTGATTTTAGAAGACAGTTTGCATTTAAACTGAAAGACTAGTGTTTGCGTTGAGTGAGTGACTTTGAAAATCCCGCTGAGGTGGGCACAGCTGTGGGTTCGTGAGTGTCCGTGCGCGCACCGAGGTAGACGTATGCCCCGGTCAGAGCTCCTGAGAAGAGGTTTCTTTGACGAAGCTTAGCTCCTTGCTAGTGGAATGCAAACACCAAAATGTTGAACAGGCAAGAAAGATACTTGCTTAGTCATAAATACCCATGAATGCCTTAAAAGCTGAACAAGTGAAGGACTTCTTAACTGAAGAAAGAAAGTGAAATCCAAGGCAGGCGTCTCCGTGGTTTGTAGGTGCCAAGAAGGAAGCAGCTGTTAATGCCACAGAATGGATTCTGTTCGTTTGGCTCCTTTGTTTGTCTTTGGAATATTACAGAGGTGCATTGGAAGGGATGGAAATGAAGATTGTTTAGTGCTGCTGACACGTGTTCCAAACCAACAATGAATCTTCCCGCGATAGAGATAAATGACAGAAATGGAGTGGGGATATGAGAAAGGCAGCAGTGATCAGGATCAGATTACTTTGCATTGATTTTTACCTTCATTTTATTTGTGCTAAGGAGAGAGATTTGGAAATTTCTTCCGCATGAAGGATGACTTGATGCCTTCAGAAGACAGTAAAGCAATCCATTGATTTCTCTATGGCAGAAATTAAAATACTGTCTGCTGGTGCATTCGGTGTGAACGTACTCCAGCCAGCATTGCCCACGGTGCTTTGATTTAGCACATACGGCTTCCTGGAAGTAAAAGGATACTGAAATCCTGATATTCCTCTTAATTTTCATAATGATAATCAGCAACATTCTTTGAAACCACTTGTATTCAAGTAATAGCAGTGCTCACTATTTACATAACACCCTTCCTATCTTCGTTTACAAGCGTGAACTAATGGATCTTTTAAATCAGGAGCAAATGCCGTAAAGTTTCAGATACGGCTGCAGGGATTCCCTTAAATTAGAGATTCCAAAGGACTAGCTGCAGTATGGCAATTTTATGTTGCTGGCTGATAATCGCTCAGACTGGAACCTCAGTGAGTTAATCAGATTTCTCCCCCTCTTCTGCACATTTGCTTTAATTAAATTGTCAGCCGAACCCTGCTTTAGATAATGTACAGATGATATAAATGTCCCCTAAACAATGAGGCGTTACAAATCAGTCGGGGGGGAAACAGCAGAGACTAAATTCTGCACTTTGCAGGCATCGATTTATGAGGAAGTGGATCTGTGATTTCATTCAGGCACTTTGAGGATTCCCCTGCTTCTCCCAAGTTTCCTGCTTGCAGCTTTTAAGGCACCCAGCAGACTAGAAAGAAACCCAGACCCTCAACATGATGAACAGTGGTAGGGTTTTTCAGACCAGCCAGATCTTTCCCTGCTGGCATCCTGCCTGGTCCTAATTGGAAGAGATTGTCTTCCTGTACCGCATCGTGGCAGAGTAGACTCCATCAGCTCTAAGAGGAGAACGTCACATCTTGCCTCAGAAATGTTTCCGCAGTTGCACATATCACTGTGTATTTATTTCCCTACGTAAATCCTCTATCCCCCAAGTGCTGTAAGTACTACAGCTTGCGCAGATAGGCGTGTTAAACACAGTTTTCATAGAGCAGCTGCTTCCAGCAAGAGTTTGTTGAGTTTTTGTTGCCATACTCTTGCCCTAGGACTTGCATGTACATAGATGCTCCTGTCTGTGCACTTACATACGTGTGAGTGTGTCTTCTGAAGCTGCCAAGTTACGTAAGAAAGCTAGAGGAAGCGCTTCTTCTTCTGGACCTTTCTCTGTGCAAGGTCCTTACGTCTGCTGCTGATGCTCCTGCGTGTTTTGGGCTGGTCCTTCTTAGCCTCTGATGGACCTCACTTGAAGTGAGTGAACGGCAAGTTAGGCCAACTTCCTTGGAACAGGGACAGGCTTTTGCTTCCAGTCCTCTCTTTCCCGGCATCAGAGCCGAACTCGCGGAGGGGTTGAGCGTGTTTACGTGTCCAGCGTCAAATACTGCGTACAGGCGACAGGGAAAGAAGAGCAGCAGCAATTTGACTGGGGAGTTTTTTCCTGCATGAAAGCAAAGCCCATCGTTTGGACTCCCAGCACAGGGTTGGTTAGACATGAAACAAATTTCCTGATGGAGAAAACAAGGTTTATTTCAGCTAATTTAATTTTTGTTGCTTTAGTTCAGCCGCCACTCTAAAGACAAGCACTCACTCAGCCCTGAAAATGACTGTACTTTGATAACACCCAAAAGTTTTCAAGCCTTTTTTGACTACAGGTTCTTCTTCTGCAACAGCTGGAAGGAATTTTGTTTTCTCATTTAGCTGGCTAAATGGTTATTGTTCAAGGAGTCTCTAAAGGAAGTAAAATTGTTATGGAACAAGCTTAAAAAACATCACAACATATGAATATATATAGGGTTTAACTTGTTCCCGGCGTTGGCATCGTTGCGTGAGCAAGGCAGTAGGAAAAACAAGCATATCCCATTTCCGTTACACACGACCTTGATGCTCCCGTTCCTTGAGCTTCAGGAAGGCTTTTCCACACTAATCTTCAAAATGCAAATGTTTGCTGTGTGTTGTCCTAGCGGGGCAGCCTGTGTTCCAGGTTCCAGGTCAGGTCACTGGATGGCCTACATTTCTGTAGCGGCAACAGAGGTCTTCTGTCTTAAGGTCTTAAGTCTAAGGATGCAAGTGTGAAGTTAGAAGCGCAGCACACTTCTTGATAAGTGCTCCCCCTGGCCAACAGCCTGTGGAAAGAGGGATCTTGGTTGTTGACATGGTTAATTGTCCACAGGTAAGATGGGGTAGGAACCGTAATTATACAGTGACTTTCTGCAGGGGAGTATTCTTTTTCATTAGGGACTTGCTTAACCATGTTGATCACTTAATTTCCAAGGAAATAATCACGCTTCTATTAAAGTCACTGTTCAAGGATCTCGCAAACTCCGGTAGAAGGCCACTATATAAAGCAGCATCTAAAAGCGAGTCATTTACCTTTTTTCCTAATGAGATGAATCAGAGGAAAAAGCCAGGTTAATGTTCCGGGGAGCTTAATTAGAATGAGGTGAGAGCTTGAAAAGGCAGCTAAGGTGATTTCAGGCAGTGCTTATATGAAAAGCCTTAATTAAGAAGACTGATGGCTTTTTACTTTAGTCTCTTCAGGAGTACACAGGATCCTGTTTAACTCCTCCAGATCCAGCAGCAAACCAGGTTTGAAATGGCAGCATCTTTCTGAGTAAACACAACCAAACAGTAGCATCATGGCTCCAGTGGGCTGTACAGCAGCTATTTCCTCCAGGATCCTAACAGACACACGGGGGCACAGAGGGGCGTGGAGGAAAATACAGTTAAATAGAAATGGAGTTACAAAGCATTGCTGTTGATTGAGGCACGCATAAAATCGCCAGTGTTTCAGTACAAACGCAGTGCAGACGGTGGAATGGGAGACTGCAGAACTGTTTTGGAGCTAAGACTGCTGTGATTTTCTTTTAAATTTGCTTGCAGTACAGAATCTCACATGAATTTATTTAGTCATCTTACAAATCCACATAAGCTTTGAATTTATCACTTTAGTCAGGGTTTTTTCCTTCCCTTTTTTTTAATTTGTATTTTCCCTGTAAGAACAATAAGGTAGATGAGGTAGTTTAGCTGCGGGGTGCATATTTGGAGAAAGTGCTTCCTGCAGAGCTCTTCTGCCTTTCTTGTAAATTAACTGTAAGAACCCCGGTCATGTTACGGTATGACATTTCGGTTTCTAATCTGCTTAATGCCATGGTTTGCACACGATGTGTTCTGATGTGCTTTTATGTTTGCGATGCCCAGAAATCCACATTAGAGCTGCAGTGGGGATTCTTTTCACAGGCAATAGAACTTGTAACAAATGGCATATTTCAGAAGAAGTACTACAGAAGACCTAGTCTTTCATCGTGTTCATTATTCCAAAAATACAGCCCACGTCCCACCTTTCTGCTTTCTGATCTAATGTACGAGCACCAGTTTGGATGCCGGTGCACGCTGCATCCCTGGTGGTTACACTCATGCATATTTTAATGACTTTAGACTCAAAAAGCAAAGTTAGCACTTGAATGGCTTCGGGCAGGCGCTTGAGAATTGTTGTGATCATGGGCTGGGTGTGTGTGTACCCGTTGAGTTGGTGTGCACTCACACACCCAGGTTTTACAGGGTGGGAGCATTGTCTTGAACTTCAGCTACATCGAAGTATAATTATATCATCGCATTGTCTAGTCTTCCAGTCATCGTGCAGAAGGCGTCACAAAAGGTAGGTGAATGGCCTATCATTCTCCATCTTCTTCAACCTTTACCACTTCGCACGGCTCCTACACCAGTTCTCTTGAAGCAGCACCAGCAGGTTCCATCCAGCTTTGCATAACTAGCATTTCAGAACTGGCACTGGAGATTTTCCTCAATGGAGCCTGGCTGCTCTGCGGTGAAGGTTCTTCTTTCCTCGTGCCGAACAGAATTTTCAAATATAAAGAAGGAATGTGAAGGAGTCTTGGGTTTTCATCAGGAGAGCTGGAAGACTTGAAAGGATTCAGACAAAAGCTGAAGACATTCTTTTTCTAAACGTGACCTTCATCTTCCTCCTTCCCCCCACATTTGGTTTGGATCTATTTCTTTAGTCACAGTCTTGGAAATTCTCATCTCTACAATGGAAAAGCCAACTGAAGAGGGTCTTGCTGTAAGAAGGGGAAAAAACAATCCAGAAGAGCGTGCAGGAGGATTCGATCCCACCAACATGTACTGAAAATGAGTTATGACATTACTGTCATCATTAAATGAATTATTCACCGAAGAGTCCTCGTCCCGCTCGCTGGCAGGCTGCTTTTGTATTCCTATCCAGAACAAAAGCCTTCAGGTTTTGATCCCAATTATTTCAGGCACAAAGTTTCAGTGCACAACAAGCCATCGTCACCTTGACACGCACTAATTAATCTCCACAACAGTTGCACCTAATTGCATGTTCACCATTAGATGATGGAATGGTGAAAAGGTAGAACTTGCATTCCAAGGCTGGTTTGTCTGCTTGAGGCTCTGTAAATTAGTGACTTCTCCTGAGTGAGGCGAGTAGAATTTGTCAGGAAGTTGCATTAAGCTGCAGATGTGGACTGTTCACTCTAATGTCGTGTGTTGAGCAAAAGAGACAGTGGAAGGTGATTATTCCAGAGCAGCATTAGCATGTCTTTCTCAGAGAAGAATTCAAATGCAGTGGTTTTTTTCTTTAGTTTGCAAGAGTCTGTCGTTTTCTGAAGGGCTTTGGCATTTGCACAAGGTACCTGGTGGCTGAAGAACTGCAAACCTTAGGCCAGGCAGCAATGGGGGTGTGTGGAGGCATGGGCTTGGCAGCCTCCGAGAAGTCTCCAGGAAGAGACTTGGTGCTGCTGGGCCAGAGCAGGCTCCTGGAACTGCACAGCTAGTGCTCGCACGGTGGGTGTCTCCGCAACAGGTAACTTCCGCTGCCGTAGTTTGGTTCCAACCTAAGAGTTCGATCGGAGCTAGTGAAGTAAATTTCCAAGTGCTAGACTGCATTAATTCAGCTTCAGGGAAGGTAAGGCTGTGAGCCTGTGCCTGGTGCTGGGGCATTCAGAGACACGCGCTGAGGCGTTACCGAGCAGCAGCTCTTTTCCGTGGCCTCTGGCAGCCCAGCCAGGTCTCAAGAGCAACTTCACGGTGAAGCACCTCGCAGCGCTAATTTGTCCTCTGGTATTTCAGACTGTGCGAAATGGTAGCGCTTGGAGACCTCTGGTTTGGGGAAGTAAAAGGTTGTGCTTTTCGTTCTGATTATTTCCCTCTGTCGTGACCAATGGTGGAAAAACCAAAAAGATGATGTCAATAGGTTAAACGAAATCAGGGCTGTTAGGATGTACCAGCTGTATAAGCCCTTTAACTCCTCCTGAGAGGAAAGCATGTAAGGAGAGGTCCCAGTGATAAGCACCGACCCACTACGAGTGAGAACTGCGGCATTGAGAGCCTGGCATTCAAAGCAAAATACCTGGTGAGGCAGGGGATGCCTTGTTGTTCTTTTTAAGACGCTTAATTACTGGTGAGGTGAGATAGTGCGGGTTAAAGCCCGTAGTGTGTAAACCAGTGTCACTTTGTGTGTGATGTCAATTCCTGTCATCAGAGAATCTCCCTTAACTTTTCAGTTCCTGAATCAAGACTCTGCTGAACAGTCTCCCCTACAGTCCCCCCAAATCAAGGTGTATTGGACAGCTCATCCCCAAGTTCAGAAGACTGTTCTGCTTGTGGCTTCGTTCAAGTTTGCCGTGGCCGTGTCTTCCTTGGCACTGCCCTTTTTGCAGGGGTTAGCCAAAGTACTGTTTGTGCCAGAGGCACAGCCGTAGCCAGGGTAATTTTTGAGCTCTGAAAGGTCATAGCCACAAAGAAACAGCAGGTACAATTGCTAACACAGTGCAAGGGTGCAACAAATACATGTGAATACCCAACAGTTTGGTATTGTCTTTGGAAGTGGCATACGTGAAGTCCTGTCCTGGGAACGAAATGGAAAGCAATGATTAGGGCCTTTAATTTGTCCCCAAAACATTCAGAGAAGTCTGACAGAGTAAGCAGCAGTTCTGAGAAAAAAGAGCCAGAGTCATGTGCTCATAGAAAAGATAAAGCCTTGCAGGGACTTATTCTTCAGCTGCTGGACAAAGTCCCATTGAGAACTCCGGGAGCTGCTATTATTTCCTCAAACTTGGAGGAGAAATAAATACACGACATTTAGGTGACTGATTCTGGTAATTAACAGAGAGTCTGAGCCTGCTAATAAAGCCCTAGCAGAATGCAGTGTTTTCCCTAGCAATTCCATTCTTCATACTCTAAGAGCCGTGCTTGGCTGTGCTAGTTTAATTCACAGAATCCCAGAACATTAGGGACTGGAAGGGACCTCCAAAGATCAGCCAGCCCAGTCCCCCTGCCACAGCAGGATCCCCCAGATCCAGTCGTACAGGGACATGGCCAGGTGGGTGTGAAACATCTCCGGAGAAGGAGACTCCACAACCCCCCTGGGCAGCCCCTGCCAGGGCTCTGGCACCCTCCATGGGAAGAAGGTCCTTCTCTGACTGACGTGGAACCTCCTGTGTCCCAGCTCACACCCACTGCCCCTTGTCCTGTCATTGGATGGCGCTGAGCAGAGCCTGGCTCCATCCTCTAAGCTTCCTTTTTTCCTTCTTGCCCTGCCATGCCACACAGGGCTGTAAAATTGCCCAAGGGAAATGTAATGCCAGGATGCAGAACAAGGGTGTTTTTCAGAACCTTAGAAGGCAGCAAACTGAGGTTAGCACCGTTGATGAAATGCAAAGGAAAATGTTGCTGTGTAGAGATCTGCAGCCCTGCACTTTCCAAAGCTGGTGCAGAGCCTGCTCAGGTGAAGAAAGGAAAACCCAGCTACAAGTGGAAGTGTTTTTCAAAAACTAGGTGACTCTGAATGAAATGCAAAAGAGCTGCGAGAGTTGTGCCTTTCCTGAACTCCGCCCCGTGGGATGAATGCGCTGCCAACAGGGTGTTTGGTAATTGCTGCTGGTGTGATCCAGAGAGCGTCTTGGAGCTTGGCACTTCTATCGACCAGCTACATTAAGCTCCCTCTCGGTGGTGCGTATGCAGAGGTACCTCAGCACAGCTTTCTGCATTACCTCATGAACATTTGCCACTCCAGAGGTCCGTGGCAAGCCTTCTCCCTGTCCCATTAATCTTTCTGCAGAGAAGCGTACTGTCTGTGCAGCTAGTGCTACTGTTGTGCTAACAGCTTCCCAAGCCCCTCTCACTGGAATGTGGTGCCAGTTAGTAAATTTGTCTGGTAGGGTGCAGCTCAGTCACTTCTATCCTCTAAGAAGCAGCGGGTAGAAGGTTAAGATGTACTTTGGATATCATCAAGTTAGTTACGTCCCGTAAAGGTTTCTGTTTCAGCTGGATAATATTTTCCTTCAACGTTTAATTGTGTTAGCTACGCAAAGACGTCCTGCAGTAACGACCCACAAACATGACCCAGCCGAGGCTGTTGGAGTCGCTGTGTCCATGCCATTGGGTTCATGTGTGTTTATTGCTGTGTTTAAGGCCATGAGATGCAGGTAAAAATTGCTGGAGGAGGGTCCAAATGGACTTTCTTCCAGAAGTACAAGCTTCACACCAGACAGGAATCTATGGTCTGTATTCCGCATCCATCTGCGTCTTTTAGCAGGGTTGGCTTCAGCCAGCCGCACTCTGGTTCTGGGTGGCCCCATGCCTGGGCTCGGTGGTACTGGTCACTTGTAAGGACATCCTGAGCTGGAGTTACCTGTCGTCGGCTCCACGTACAAGTGAGTTACATTGGTAGCCTTTATGAGAAATGTGTCTCAGGTGTTCTGGGCATGTGGCAGTGGCTTGCGTTCCCTCTGGGTGTCTGTTCGACACTGGAACGGGCTGCCCAGGGCACTGGTGGAGTCCCCATCCCTGGAGGCATTTAAGGATGCAGCACTTAGTGCTGTGGTCTGGCCAGTGGGGTGATCTTAGGTCACAGGCTGGGCTGGATGAGCTCAGAGGTCTTTTCCAGCCTCAGCAAATTGAGTGATTTTATGAATTCACAGCAGAAGGTAGCACGAATCCAAGCTTTCATCCTGGCATTCCTGCATTCGCCTCAGCCTGCTCACTGGTCTGATGTCCAACACTGCCAAGTTTGCTTTAAGGGCTAGACTCAGGTTTGTACTTAAATGCAAGTCTTGAATCAATACAGTAATTAGCACTTCTGTTAGTAGGTGCTGAAGCGGGCTTCTCCACCCATGGCAAAAGCTGTGTTGAGGTTGGCGCTGCAGTTTGCAGGAGCCACGACACAGCCGTTGGAAAGGGACAGGGACAAGCAGAATGTTTTTGTAAAAGCAACTCAGACGTCGGGACTGATGAAAATATCAAGTCACAAAGTGACCTTCGCTTTTCCCCCCAGTGAGGCAGCCTCCTTTGTTCAGGTTTTGTAAGAGTCTGTTTTCAGAACAAAGACTTCACTACTCTGCAGCATGTGGCTCATGCCCTGTTTAACTGTGAGGTGTTTAAAAGACAGTGGGATTACTGGAGAGGGGGGCCATTAGGGTTGATTAATTTGTGTTTGGAATCTGCAGATCTGCTGATCGTAATCACCCAGTAAACCTGGAGAGGACTTGGGCTGGAATCCCAGCCCTCCTCTATTTGGAGATTTAAGAAAGGATTGAAACACGGCTCAGGAACGTCCTTAGACGAGTAAGAGTACTCCAAGGCAGAGTAATTATGTTATCCATCACAACTGTTCTGGGACAAGTTTTGTTGCTTTTCATTATTTTCACTGTCATTCCAAGTGCCAAATTTTGTGTGAAATTTGGAGATTACATTCTTGAGCAAACCGCGGAGAACTCTGAAGTCACAAATCAAATAAGTAGGAAAATCAATTCATTTAACTGAGGAAAGTGGTATGAACAAGTGATCCTAATAGCATTTGTTTCTCGCAGCCTGCCATCAGCATATTGTGTGCTGACACAAAAACAGATTACAGTATCTCTCAAATTAAAAATGGATCTGCGTCGGTATTTCCCAAGACGTTCTCGTATTGTGCAGCTTTTGATCAATTCCCTCCTTCTTTCATAACTATTGATGGGACAACAAATTATTCAGAAATAACTGATCAATAGGAGAATCGGTGCCTTGGCTCATCCTTGGGTGTGTTATTACTTTCTAATTTGTGATTGTGTTTTCTCATTTATTGTTTCAAGACTTGGGCACACGTACCTATCAGACCCATCAGGAAGTGCTTCGAGCACTGTTGTTCTCTGCAGCTCTTCCTGACCCTTCTGTAGATACAGGCGCTTCGGCAGCGCCAATGCCGTGTCCCGTCTGGCCTCAGCCATTCGTTCTAAACGAGTCACAGGGCAGTTTCTCGCTCTGTGTTTTCAGCAGCATCCTTTAAATATAAAAAGGTGAAATCTTGCAAGTCACCTGCATTAGGTGGGCAATGCGCAGCCAGTCTGCCAGAAAATTGTCTTCTCATTCTCCCCATCAGTTGATGTGAAGATGAGTGTTGTCTGTGTTTGGTTATCTCGGCGAGGCCGTGGGGGCAAGTCCGAGGGTTGTTTAACAGCAGGATGCCAGAGGTCCCCTCCAGTGGGGAAGCATCCTGCGCTGGCTGTGTGCGGAGCACAAACACGAGCTCTCCTCAGCGCTGGCTTTGTAAATAGGGCAAGTGTGTTTGTGGGGCAGAGAATCACCAGCTGTTGGCTGTGAAGCCCTGCGACGAGTGCGTTAAACCCATCTCTGGACACGCACGGCTGCAGGCCAAGCTCTTTGGTTCTAACGCCCGGTTTTCGGTAGCCTCCGGCTTGGCGCAGCACTTTGCGTATTGGAGCTTTCAGAGCAGGAGCAGTGCCATTACATCTATTAATCCGTTTGTGCTCAAAGCAGGATTTCCCTGAAACATAATTAATTGTTGGCACAAGAGACCTGGGAATTAATACAGTCCTAGTCCACTTCCAGTTGTAGTCTTAATTCTTTGTGATCTAAAAGCCCCTTTATGTGATGAAAAGAAGGAATAAAGGCTGGGCCAGCTTAGCTTTTCCGCAGCCCTGCCTTCCAAAGGCTAACTTCCCAGGTGAGTGAATTTATTCCTGCTCTTTACCCTCTGAAGTGAACGAATAAATGGCCCTTCCCTTCCCGTGCAACACTGAGGCACTTGAGAGTCTGGCCTGTGCAAATTGGAAACAGTGGCCTGTGCTGTGCGGGTGTCAGTCCGAGGAACAAGAAGGATGGAGTGCTTTAGCTGTACTAGTTTTCATGTAGGAAACATGCCCTGCCCACGAAGTCAGAGGCCAGTTGAGGTTACAGAGAGAGGGAGAGAGTTTGGAAGTGCTGAAATGAAACTTACCTGAGCAGCTCTCTCGCTGTAATTCCACTGATGACAAGTTGGCTGTTAAGGTTCAAGTTTTCCCGACTTTTAAAGCAGAATTCTCTCCCGTGCAGCCTTGCCAACCACTGTATGATTCAGCACAGACTGCTTCTGGAGCAGGGGGAGTGATAATGATGAGCGTGCGAGCAGTGTTAGGTTGTAATTGAATGCAGGTCAGCTGCTTCGCAGTGCAGGAGTGCTGTGCACGCATGGCTCTTCGGCTGCATGCCGGCTGCAGAGGCGTGTGGAGTCCTGGTGCTGTTTGCAGCGGTGAGGAGTCATCAGATGTACAGGTTTAGTAGTTACAGAACATCTAAAATGGACTTCTGAATCCCAGTTCCTGAGACTCTGCTTTTGGAGTTGAAACTCTGCTTCCTGTGTCACTCAGCAACAGCACACGTGAAGGAACAGCACACCAGTGCACGAGTCAGGAAGGTGCCCAGAGTGTGGTTTCCGTAATCGAGATAACTAGGCACTGGGTGTGGGCGCCGTGGGTAGGAAACGGGACTTGGCCTGCAGCGTCTGTGAAGTGTGGTGCATCTCACAGCATGAATGTGTATCCTGAGCGACACACTCAGGTGCTGACTTAGAGTGAGATAAGTTCCTGTGGGACTTGAGAGGAAAACCTGCCTGGTTCAGGACAAGACACCTTGGAGAGAGGGGCAAGCTCAGAACTTACAGTCTGGAACTCTAGCGTGAGTTCCTTGTCGCTGGTCGGAGAAACGTGATCCAGGGTTGTGATACCCCCTCTCTCTGTGTATAAAGACTTACACAGCTGTCTGTATGAAATGCACAAATAAAGAACTGTGGTGTAGAGAGTTTTCTCTGCAGTGAGCTTCACTTTCCTGGTCTGTTTTCTGAACAGTCACCCTGCCCAGAATGTTCTGTCTCCTGACAGTCCATTAAGACGCTGGATTAAAACGACCTTAGCTGGGAGAAGAGCTCTGCAGCACTGCTGGTAGTTTTTCAGTTCTGGCTCATTGCTTTGTGTGCATAGAACAGTCATAGTCATTTGTCTTCTGAATCCCGTTTTCCAAGAAAAAGGTTAAAACTGTCTGTTTAGCATAATCTTTGTGTTTTTAATTGGAAGGAGTAATTCTTCATTTGTCAGGGTTCTGTCCATCCTAGTAAAAGTAGGTGTGACATCAGGTACCCGGCAGCTGAACACAAAACAAACCTGTTGAGGTTCCTCTTGCACAGGAGAGCATGTCAAGGGGTCTTCAGCGTGTTCAGGAGAGTGGTGTGACAGATGAGCTCCGATGGCAGCATGGGCACCCTTACAGACTTCTGGACGGTCCCTGTCACCAGGCAGCTGTAGAAGCGCCAGCAGCACTGAAGCTCTGGGTGAAACTCCAACACAAGAACCAGACCAGCACAGCTTCCATCTGACGCTGCGGTACCACTGAAACGCCAGTCCAGTATCTGCCTGAGAAGGTTCTTTTCTTACTGGAGTCAAGTCAAATACCAGAGACAAAATGTGAAATAGATAAATAAACCTCACACTCAGCTGAGCTGCTCTGAGACAAACCCTGTTGCGTGTGTGTTCTTACTGAGGCTCTTAAACGACAGCTGTTCTCACAACAGCCAAATAAAGTGCACATTATGTTGTCATGTCTTGTGTTTTTTAAAGTGAATAGCAGCAATCATCCTCAGGGCTGTGCTGGTATAATTGTATTTCTATTTTTGATCTGGTTTTAATACATGATCCAAGTTGCATGTGTCTGTAGACATGAAAATGTACTTTCTAGACACAAATATCACTGGGGCTAACTGTGGTGCTGTGTGAAGGCTGAACAAGCGAGGAGTCTGTGTAAGAACCTGGCCGTTACCGTCTGAACGCTTCATCCGAACAAATGGAAGAAAAGCTCCTCGTCTTCCCTGAGACAGTTAACAGCAAAAGCCTCTCGGGTTTATGCCAGTTCTTAATGCAGCCATTGACAACAGCTGCCTTGTTAATTTTGCCATTTGGTGGGAAAGTCGTGATCAAAGTTTCTTGTAGACATCCACAGGAAGTTCAGTCTGTCGTGCACTGACATCTGTTTGTTTGCTGTTTTACAGATCACTGTCTGGGTACTTCATACGCTGTGAAGGAAGCATTTGGATAGCACTGGATGGAGAGCAGGGCTGCCCTGCCCTGGTCAGGACCGGAGGTTCAGGGGGAGAAGCTTCTGGGATGGAGACAGAGAGATGTGAGACAGTGGCCAGTGGTGCTGGCTTGCAAGAGCAGGAGCCTGCGACAGAGCCTGGGCCTCAGCTGCAGAGGAAGACTTCCCGAGAGCTGGTAAGGAAGCGCACGGGTGGAGTTTGTTGCAACCTGGGAAGTGTCACATTGTGTCACCAAGCGAACAGGAAGCGTAGCAGGCAGGGGAGTCTGTTCTTTCCCTTTGTTAGGCTGTAGGCTGAAGACCGAAGCTGAGAACTAGCACACATGGATAACACTGCAGTTTTCTGTTTGTAAACGTGTAAACACAGAGGAGAGACAAAAGTCAGATGTTGCTTTCTCTTGGTGCAGCTACTTCTGAGAGAAACTTCACGGTAGAAGGGCCACTTACAGTCACAAACACTTGAGTGCTGACAGATACTCAGGGTCTCCTGCATGGAAGAGGTAAATCACAGTGAGTGTAAGTCTGTGCATGAAGAGCTGATGAGGGGGTCCCTAAGTAGTTCAGCGTAAAGAGGAGGAACAGCTGAAAAACTGTAAAAGAGATGCTGCTGTTTAGCCAGAGCAGGAGAATCACAGTAATCCGTGTTAGAGAGCGTAATACGGATGCTACCGGGGACTGGAAACCACTGGGGAAATTTAATTCAACTGCTTTCTGCTCCGGTAGAAAAATAATAGTGATTCATTATATTGATTCCTTTGACATATTAGGATGTTTAAGGTTTGAAAAGTGAGATTCAGTATCTCTGGGTACTACTGTGAGGGTACTTTGGGTAGCTTATTGCAAGTCTACCCCCATGTTTAATGGCTGGATCCTAGAGATCACTGATGCTCTAACAGGCACTGATCGTGTGCTGGAGCACAGTGTCCCTGGTATAAGAACATTTTGTCTTAGCTAGAGACTCTTAGAACAGCCTTTAACTACAGAAATGTGGTGAAATAGAACTTTGCATGGGAATGCCAAGGACTACAGACAGACACGTCTCAATCATTACGCGATAAAGAAGCAAAGCACGTTAAACTAACAAGGCCCACAAAGGAACACTAAAAACATCAAGTGAATTTGAACGTTGACCAAACCAGTACTTTGCAGTAATTAAAAGTCATTTAGTCATGGAAGACATTTGCTTTGGGCCTCATCAAATGAATATGGGGTTACGTTTCTTTTGTTAAGTCCCAAGACAAAGGAATGCAAGGTGACTCGTTCAGCTCAATTTGAATTTGAATTAGAATTTAGTGTTTTCTTGCTGCAGAAATTTGAGTCAGCTGGGTTAGAATTTACATTTACGAAAGATTCATCACACAATCAACACAACATTTGAGTAAAGGTCTGGAACGTGTCTCCATGTGTGCTCTGAAAGGTTACCTGTGCCGAACACCTGTTTTCTGTTAATACCGAGTCCAGATCTGCCTGCGAGCGCCATGAGCAGAGATACTCCAACGAAGTCATGAGCCTGTGGGGGCTGGAGGTGGTTCGTCTAGGCCAGCCCGTGGATATTCCGCGCTGAAATCCCTTTGACCCATGCTTGTAGACAGCTCGTATTGTGTGTTATTTCCTGTTGTCTGAGTTACGTGCTGAGCGAGAGGAGCAAGAGGGTGGGTAAACATGCCAGTAAGAGGAGACAGGCAAGGTGCCATCCATCGCTCGCGCTGCTCACACCGCACAAGGCAGGAATCAGCATTCCAGCCTTGCGCCCTCCCTCGTGGCGCTCAGGCTTTTGGCTGCAGTTGCTAATGATCTCCGTGCGTCCAGGCGTGCTGGCAGATACGCCACAGCGCTTTAATCAGCATCGGCTACAAGGCTAATAAAGGTTAGTAGTAAAACAACATCCTGTAGGGGCTCCCTCTTTACAGGCAGTATCAGGCCCTATGAACTTGTAATGCCTACGCTGTCGATTCAGAGAGTCATGGCTCAAAACCCGTATTAGAAATAGCAAGGGATGCTTATTGCGAAGGCCTTGCAAACATTGCAAATTACACCGTAGGATGGCTTGCTCCAAACTAATCTTGTTCCTTCCTGACCTTTGCAGAAACACTTCTCTTCCGTTTGGCAGCTTCATTTCCCTTCTTTCCTGGTGTCTTACTCCCCTGTCCTCTTACCTGTGGTTTATTTAGTCATCAGGAATTGGTGTGATGGGGCTGCTACTTGTTAACTGCGTAGCTGATAGGTTTGTGGTGCTCGCCCAGAAGCAAATGCCTGTTTCTCATTCCGCGTCCATCGCAGCTTCATTTCATCTCAGTATTGCGTTCCCGGGGAGCTGCACAACACAGGTCTCGTGAGGGAGGCAGTGAACGTATTTACGCTTTGCTTTACCTCTGTACAGGGAACTCTGGATTTTCCTGTCCTTTGTATTTTATCAAAAAGCTAAATTCATCAGGAAGCTACAGCTAGACGGAACGCGCCAGGATGCGCGGACCTGCACGCGCATCGGCAGCGCGGGTTTTCATTAGCATTGTTCGTTAAAAGTAGATGCGTGCGGTACAATAGCAGCACAAGAGCTAGTGAGCCCAGCCACGAGGTAAAACCTGCCTGCAATGGAAGATGGATGTATCCTGTATTCTTTAAGATCACCAAGCTTCCATCAGGTCTAATCCTACCCTGCTAGTTGATATGAGATTCCAGACGTCACAGTGGAACTTCGATCTTTTTACAGTCGCAAAGAAAAAAGTGAACCTGGAGTAGTCTTGACAGAATGAGTGCATTTAACTATGGCACCGCTGTTTCATTTCAAACCACATAAAATAAAGTACCCAGACATTGATCTGTACGTCCTGGTATTTTATCTCAGAGTCTCCACTCCCAGGACCAGGAGATATTGGATTCTTGTTTCCAGGCTCCTGTCCTCATCCAGCAGTCAGTGGTCTTGCCAGACTCCCATAACTCTGTGGCCAAAGCAGTCTGGCACCGACATGCCCATTGCAGCTACTGTGATTTAGATACCTTGTATGTTTATAGATCATCTGCTTCATCTACCTATAAGGACATTGCATTGCATTCTGGATGGAATTCATTCTAGTCGTGCCAGGGCCATTGACAGGACACTTGGGTTTACCCAGTGCCCCTCGAAAGGAACCTTGTAATCCTGTAGGATACCATCCTGTGATGCTCTAAGCATCTCCAGCTCCCATGGCTGAGCTGTCCGTGGTGTGAGGGTACTGTTACGTCAGCTAGCAGTGTGTTTTGGAAGCGTCTCTTTGCCCATAGCCTGGGCTGTACTCAGTGATTGTGGTTTGAGGGAGAGAGGCTTTGAGATATCCTCCTGTTACCATCTACAGACCAGGTCATCCTCCCTCCTCGGTGATAACATTTCAGATGCCTTGGGAGCAGAGTGCTGCTGGGGCAAGTGGGTCTGCAGACGGGTGCCCTCACTTCTGCAGTCTACAAATTGTTGCTCATCACCTGGTGAGGAAGGTCCTAGAATTATCCCAGAAGCAAAGAACCAAGAGAGGACATGTGTTTCTTTTCAAGCCCTGTGACAAGTCTCGGGTGAGGTTTTACAGCTTACTAAGCTGAGAGACCAGACACTAAAAACAAGGGCAAAAGCACAACCCTAAAGCAAAATAGCAAGAAACAGTAGAAAGCAAGAGATGCTTTAGAAAGTGAATCTGTGGTCTAGTCAAGGACTTCTGAGAGGAAAACAAGACTAAATTTGTTGATTACACTGTTTGTCCAAGTTAAGGACTAGTTCTCCTCCTTTTGCTTATGATTGCGAAGGAAATGGATTACGTTGACTTGTGTGTGGAGGAGCGTTTGGTGACGACCCTGCTTACGCCCTGCTTTCCGAGTTTGATGGTGCCTGAGTTTCTGTGACGATCGTTAGCAAACGTGTGAGCCTTTGCCAGCAGAACAGCACCAGAAACAAATAGGAGGTGTTCATACCCCCGTATTGTAGGTGTCGGAAGATGTTTCTAGAAGGATTTCTTGCAGACACAAGGTTATAGCCTTATCCTTTATTCCTTTCTCTTTTCAGAGTGCTTGGGGGGGGGGGGTTGTCTCATAGCTTTCACACTTTGTCCATAAAAGCCAATCCCATCCCGTCAGTTACGTGTACGGAGCGAGCCTTCTGTCTGGTGGTAATATGCCCAACTTACTGCACGAGTTTGGCCATCCTCCTGGTGTTCGGGACCTCACTGGTCATCACAGGGCCAAATCCAAGTGTTCCCCTGCTTGAGTTCTTCACCAGTACTGCAGTTCCTGTGTCCTCAGCCTGTGCTCACATGTCGTAGGTGTAATCAATGTGTGGCAAGCCCATAGGTTCCGTGGTGCTACGGTTGTGCAGGCATTTCCAGGGCAGTAGCTGGGTGACAACTCTGCTCGCGGAACTGGAGTGCTTCTTTGTCACTGCGGCACCTGCCTTTTCTTCCAGGGTGATCTGAACATGGCTCTTTCTTTCCACTGAGGAGTCTGTACCACGGCTCTGGCATCAGCATCTCCACCTGGAACTCGAGCTTTACAAAACCAGGTTGTATCAGCCCCGCAGTGCAGGCACTGCTGAACCACAAAGCTCGTATTTCTCTGCTTTCACCGTGTGGTTAGCAGGGATCTTGTGTTCAGGATTCAACGGCATCGTTCTCGACGATTTTAACGTTAAAATCTGGCCAGAGTTAAATCACGGCGGCGCCTTATCTCTGGGAAGGCTGCTGCATGGCTTGAGACGGGCCGGCACTTGTATGCTGTTTTGTGAATGTAGCACACGTCTGCATCACATCAGTAGCAAAGCCCCGCTGGGACTTGAGATTTGTGACTTGCGATGAGCTGACCTGGAGCTCTCTGCAATTGTTCACTGTTTCCAACTCGCTGTGCACGCTCAGGCGTGTCAATACATTTCTTTGTGCCTCGAGTACCCCGTGGAATGGGAAGCACCTGCAGGTTCCTAAACGGTCCTCTCTCTTCACTAGTTACGTTTCGAGGTCTGCATTTGTTGGTGGTCTCCAGATGCCACCAAAATACCGCTAAACAGAAGGAACTACAGAATCCCAGAACATTAGGGACTGGAAGAGACCTCAAAGGATCATCCAGTCCAATCCCCCTGTTACAGCAGGGTCCCCTAGATCCAGTTGTACAGGGACATGGCCAGGCAACTTCTAAACATCTCCAGAGAAGGAGACTCCACAACCCCCCAGGGCAAGTTTGTCCTGTTGGTGGCTGCTTCCGCAGTCCATGGTAAATGAAGACTCCTGGAGATGGGCTTCCCAAGTGCAGTCAGTATTGAAACTAAAGCACTGTTGCAGCTGCACAAAGTAATGAACAGACAGGACTGCACTTTGTGGTTACTGGGCAGAGATGTCGTGCATTTGGTTTCATTGCATCACCCTGCATTCTGTGGAACAGATTTAAAGCCAGTTCTCCAGACAGGCTGGAGAGCTGCTGCCTCTGGAGCAGCAGAAGACCACACAGAGGCCCGTTAGAAGAGAAGGAGCAGGTCCCTAGACTGGTTTCCTGCAGCTGTTTCACTGCACAGAGATGTCTGAAGAACTCTCTGACAAGTCCATCCACTCATGGATCATTTCAGCCTGGCAGGGAGGGTAATCAGTCACTAGCAGGATGGATTTTGTCAGGCTGACGTTAGCAGGGCAAGGTCTCAGAGCCAGTGTATCTTGCAGATAAGCTTAAGGAAGGCAGACAAAAACACAGCAGTAATCATGTCAGCCTGTCAGACACCCAGCTCTCACACAAAACGACGAGATCCGAGATGGTCAGAGCCGAGTGACCCAAAACACTCTTCCTGAGATGGCTGTACACCGCCTGACAGCTGCGGACAGGCCCGGCTCTCATGGAATAAAGGCACTGCAGAGGGGACAGCAATGTGAAGAGAAAACGACCCTGCAAAGAGTTTCTCTTCGATGCTGGCACTTTCTTCTTCCATGTGAAAATTATTAACATGTTTTTTAAGAGTGTGTGAACATTTCCCTCAGGTTAAGATGGAATATCAGAACAGGAACGCGGGTGACGAGTGGACAGAGCCCATGCCGGCAGCCAGTGTCAGGCAGTAACCTCCGTCAGGGTTAGTGTCACCTCGGCGCCTCCTCTCAGATCCTCCTGTGGAGCCCTGGCTCAGCCTGGCGTTTCCGCCCCTTTTCTTTTCAAGTGACGTGGGATTTTTGGTGATCGGTGCTGCAGACCGTTCGCTGAGGCTCGTCACTGACTGAGGTGATTCCGATTCCTAGGTGGCTGTTTGAGAAAGGAGAGTCTTAGTTTATGGAGGAAATCAGGGAAGAGATTGCAAATACATTCTGGCCCTGGGATAGCAGGAAACAACCACCCTGTGTTGTCATCACAGCAAGGAAGCAGTGGGATGTGATTCTGATCATCATCGACTATCCTAAGCTCCCTATCTCCCATAAAGATAATCGCTCTCGTGTTTCGTCTTCTTAATTCTTAGTGTCAGAGTCAAGCTGGGTGTTCTGGGGGCAGTGCTGGGCCCCTCACTACGAGGAGATGCTGGAGTTGCTGGAGTGTGACCGAAGAAGGGCAGTCGAGCTGAGGAAGGGTCTGCAGCACAAGTGTTCTGAGGAGCAGCTGAGCGAACTGGAGTGGTTTAGCCTGGAGAAAAGGGGGCTCAGGGGAGACTCCTCACTCTCTACAAGCACCTGAAAGAAGGTTGGAGTGAGCAAGGGATGGGTCTCTTCTAAGGAACAAGTGACAGGTTGAGAGCAAACAGCCTCGAGTTGTGCCAGCAGAGGTTTAGTTTTGCAAGGTGATGTGCTGCAGAAAAAAGGCACCTTCCATCTCCTCCTAGTAACTGCCTCTGGGTCCAGCCTTTCACACTGAGGGATCTCTTGTGGACACGCATGGTTTGTGGAAGTTACCCCACAAAGCCAAAACAGGATCTATTCCTGGGCAAATACATTGGGGCTGAGATTTTGAGAGAGGTACAGGCTTAAGCAAGGGTAGGGGTGACCCGTGAGGCACAAATATACAGATGCCTGTGATCTCTGCTGTCCATCTGATTTATTCTTTTTTAATCAGAGCACACTGTGATTAGAGCTTTGACTTTGCTCTGTCTTTGCTGCTGTTTTCTGCTGCACATCAAAAACTTTGGTCTGTTCTAAAAAATATGAAACGATGGTCTGAGCTGCTCATCTGCTAAGAGCTGCCTGTATTTGTCCGTCTTTGTTGTTCACTGTCGTTAACAGCAATTGCAGTTTGCAATCTGACCTTGGAATGACAGCTGCCATGCGCGAGTCCTCCCTCCCTCTAACGGATAAACTCCTCGTATTCCTCAACGCGGGCGTTACACACAAAGAAACCCCTAATTTGGTGCTGGAGAGGCTCCCGAAACACATTGGACATGGTAGTGCACAAAGGACTGTCTTCGTTTGCGGTTTGGCAAACGCAGTACCTGCGTCTTTCCACTTCTGTTGGCCCCGATAGCACGCCACCGATAGCAAGGGCACGCGCGCAGTCCGAGCGGAGGCACCGCGGGATTGTGGGGCTGATCCTTTACGAGAGCAGTAGAGCAAACACCAGGAATTGTGTTTTCTAATAAAAACAAATATGCAGCTGGCTCACTATGCAGAGTTATTGGATGCTCCTATAGGAGGTATCTGGAGACCATTTGATGCAAAACCATTGTGCCTCCCACTTGGTCTTTAGTTCCAGGAATTTATTCTGTGTACAGCTCTGTGTGCCACTGAGAAGCCTTTTTCCCCCTCCTCTGTGAGCACGAAGAGAGTTACAGTACTGAAGGATGGTTCGTCCATCCTACAGGCAGGCGACTGTGGCTTTTTTGGGATGAGCGAATGTTGCCCAGGGACATGATTCATTAAGACACCTAGGAGTCTCTCAAGATAAAAGGCACTCTGGATGAACTTAGCTGGGATCCTGCGCCGCGCCCGAGTGCATTTGCTGAGGAGTGCTTCTCATTACAGTAAGCACATTAGATCTTGTAGCCTTATATGCAGGCGCTGATGTAGGAGAAACATCGCTTAGAAGTACTTAGATCCTCTTTGACCGGCTTTCTCAGGGGGGACGTGCGTTTTCCTCACCATAATGAAGCCATAAAGGAGAAAAATTACACGGCCCAGTATAGATAGGGAGACACATGACAGTAACTTTTCATCGGAATTAGAGTAGTTAGAGACTACTGTGTTCTGGCCGTGCTGGGTAACTCAGCTACTGCTGAGAGCTACATGCCAACATTTCTGTTATAAACCCCATTTTTCAAGGGTTTATAGCTCCTCTGGAAATTCCACCCGGGGTGCAGCTCAGTTTAGAGCTGAGTGATCTTTCAAAAATGAAATGGCAGCTGCTCCTGCCTCATCTTGGCACCAACCTGTTCCTTCATGTAGAGCTCTAGTGAGGTTTTTTGGGGTGTAGAGTGTAGCCCAAAGCCCTTCTGAGACACTTGGTCAATCGTTGCTGAACAGAAGCCAGATCTGTGCAGAGAATGGTCACTCTACAAATAGTAGTGCTGGTTCAAACTTGTGCCTTACCCTGGGATTAGAGGGCAACGAAGGTGCTGCGTTTCCACGGGACATTAAGCTAATGGCCTCTCCTGGGCACAAGAGTTTTCACTGGCTGCTGCTTTGAAGAGCCTGACTGGTAGTGTCCTAGCCAGGTGTCATGTCAAGGGACGATTAGCACTAACCATCGCTGAGTGAACTGTGCAAAAACTGTTCTCACTGAATCCTTAAAGTGAATTGATGACTGTTTTTATGGCCTTCTTGAAGAAATCTCTTGGAGCATCCTTGCTTGAAAGCTGTGGAGTTGCGTTGCTGGGGACATGGGCTACTGGTGACCCGGCAGTGCTAGGTTTGTGGTTGGACACGGTGATCTTACAGGTCTTTTCCAACCAAAGTAGTTTGGTGATTCGTGATGCAATGCCTGCTCCAGGGAGTAGGAATAACAGAATCTTACTCCTTACACCCAGCTTGACTTTGACACTAAGAATTAAGAAGACGAAACACGAGGCAGATAATTTTTTTGAGAGATAGGGAGCTTAGGGTATTTGATGATGATCAGAATCACATCCCACTGCTTCCTTGCTGTGATGACAACACAGGGTGGTTGTTTCCTGCTATCCCAGGGCCAGAATGTATTTGCAATCTCTTCCCTGATTTCCTCCATAAACTAAGACTCTCCCTTTCTCAAACAGCCACCTAGGAATCGGAATTAATTGTAGGACTCATTCAGGCTGATCCTTTGGGTCATTGAGTCCAACCATCAACCCTACTCTATATGTTCACTCCTAAACCAGACCCCCCAACACTACATCTAAACATCTTTGAAACACATCCAGGGATGGGGACTCAACCCCCACCCTGGGCATCCTAGTCCAGGGCCTGACACTCTCTGCAGGAAGAATCTCTTCCCGATGCCCAATCTGACCCTCCCCTGTTGGAGCCTGAAGCCTCTCCCTCTGCTTCTGTCATTAATGGCCTATGAGAAGAGCCCAGCACCAGCATCTCTGCAGGGTCCTTTCAGATAGTTGTAGAGAACGAAGAGGTCTCCCCTCAGCCTCTACTTCCTCAAGCTAAGCAGCCCCAACTCTCTCCATCTCTCCCCATAAGATCTGTTCTCCAAACCCTTCCCCAGCTTCATTGTCCTCCTCTGCACTCGCTCCAGCACCTTGATGTCTCCCCAAGGTGCCAATCAAACCAGAATATAAACCGAGACTGCCGTTAGCCCAGTAATTTCAGCCCCTTGTACTGCTCCAGTCCTGGAAAAATGAGCAGCACTGTACAAAAAGCTGTGGATAAAGCTCTCCTCAGAAAGAGAGCGGGTTTTGAACACTTCTAATCGCACTGGAATCAAGAATCATTTTTTTTATGAGTTTGTGGTTTGAGTGATGTATCCAGCCCTGTAAAACAACTGACATGAGTGATAACAATTGCTTTAGGGAGGAGAATTTACATTCTTCTGGGAAACGTGTCTAAGCCCAAGTGGTGCAATCTGCAGACAAATTAAGCAAACATGGTGCTGTAGCATGTCAAGCCATCCGTGTGAATGAAGTGCCTGCTTTCAAAGATAATTGCATCTATAAAGAAAAAAATAAATTACTTTGTATTTGATTTATAACAGAACTATATTGTTGGTTGAACGCTGTGAGCAGATTTATGTCTGGGAGAACGCGCTTCGATACTCGGGCTCCAATTCTAGGTTGAAACCTTACGGTTGGATGTTGGGAGACTGCGAAGCTGCCAGAACAAAAGGCTGGAAATAAGTTTTATTTTCCTGTTTCTGCAGCTGGGGAAAGGGGTGACGTTATCAGCAGAGATAATAACACCTTCACACGACTTGGAATGTGTTTGGTTGGCAAAATCGGGGGCGACTGACAGCGTCTGAAATAGCGGCAGGCACTGAGGATGTGGCTTGAGTCTGCACAGAAGTGACTGCTCAAGTAACGAGGGAGGCGGCGCGCTGAAGTTTCCTGGAGCCGCCCCGGCCTGCCGGCGGCACTTGCTGTGTGTTGTCACCCCGCCGAGGCACCCGAGAGCTTCGCTTTTTGTCAGAGGGATCAGTAGGATTAGGGGATTTGCGCTCAGAGCTGGCCTGTGGCCTCTGGCTAAGCGTGTGCTGTGCCTTGGCTGGCTTCTGGCACCGGTCCGGTGTTAATCACCTGACGGCTGTTCCTCCAGCCCTCCATGCCTTGGCCAATTTTTTCTCTTAGAGGTCTAAAATTAAATCAGGTGTTTACAAACCCATCAGGACTCAGACTCCAAAATCCCTGTTTAGACTGTTCAGTGATGCCTGCTCCTCAGAAATTCAGCTCTGATAGCAACCTGTGGTGCTCACGGTTCTGTTTTTCCTTACTAGAAAAGCTGTTTGACTGCAGCTGTTCTGCAGAGGAACCTGTGGCCTTTGAGTGTCAAACAGTAGCCACGGAGAAGGCTGCACAGCCAGGTGGATAGTGTAGGTTGGCAGAGGACAGCTTAGGTGGCTCCTTGCAGGTCACGCCACAGCCCAGCAGAACTCCTTGGGTAAGCTGATTGCTGTGCAAGCCAGATGTATTTTGCAAGCCATGATTTGCATGAGGTGGTCCTGGTGCGTTGCCGTGCGATGGGCTCCCACTGAAGCGTGGAGTCAAGGTATTTTATCTCCAGCCGTTATTGTCGCTGCTCTAGAGGAGTGGTACAAAGTCACAGCAAAAGAAGCGGCTGCTGAAGGAGCTGAGGAATCGAGTCCTTCGCAGAGCTGTGCACAAAGCACGTGAAATGCCAGGTTTGAATGATCACCCGTAACGTTTCACGGCCCCAGTTCAACAGCAAGCAAAGAATGCTGCCTTTTATCTTGCCTCCTTTAATCCAATTTATAACTTCTGTGCTCTGTCTGCCCCTGCTCTGTAGACAGAGGCTGCTGAGACTGACACTTGAGAGCAGTTACTGCACATAGAGGGGTCTGTGTAAGAGGAGAGAGGGTCAGCTACACCTGGAGCAATGCACACTGCTAGGCCCCCACCTCTACAGACAGGAAAAGAGGAAAGAAAAATAGAAGAAGTAATTCAGTGACTGGAGCGGGGCGTTTTTAAGAGGTTTCCTATTGACGAGTTCAGAAAAAGGATGCTGCATAGCCATAGCTTCACAATTGAGTAGTTCATTAGAGAGCTAATTAGATGAAGCGCTTGATCAGTGATGGGTAAAATGTGTCAGAACTTAGCTGGTTTAAGAATAGGCTTATCCTTCTCCTAGGGTGGAACAGAAATAGATTCCAAAGGCAGAAAGAGCTGTTTCTCAGGAGAATTGGGCTTAAGAAATTCAATATTAAAAAGTCATTTAACTCAGGTTTATTGTTTTGGAGCCGAATTAGTGGCCATGAATTACGCATTGTCATGCCATCCGGGGAGAGGGGAACGCGCCTAATTGTCTGTGAGGGAGTGCAGGGGGACGAGGGCTGCGTAGGACAGCTTTGCTGAGCCTCCTTATGTGCGGGTTGGAGTAGCCAGCCCCTGGAAGCAGCAAGCTAATAGCGGCTGAAATTGCAGCAGGAATGGACTTTGGCGCTACCTCAGCGGAAGTAAATGTAGTGGAAAATCTGGGCCTCGGAAAAACCACGGCCGTACGGCCACGCTCAGGTGTTTCACAGAGGACAAAAGGACACAGGGACCACTGAGGAGCGAGGTACCAGTCTGCTGAGGAACGAAGCTCTCTGTGGCGCTCACTGCCTCGCCAACTGGAGTGACTTCTGCAGGGGCGGTGCAGAAATGGACTGCCCGAGGGCATCAGGAGCAGCTGGCATCCTGACCCGTAATGCCAGTCTTCGGGGTGCTCTGGGTTACTGTCTTAAGGACACGAACAGCCATTCTGGAAGTACGAGGCCGTCCTAGGAAAAAGGTAGGGTTAGGGTAGTCATCCAGAGCGTGACGCAGAGCAGAGAGCATCATTTATCCTGATGCCCAAACTGGGTAACTCCAGCAGTGCTAGTGATGGTCAAGTTAAAGTCCAGCACCATGGCAGAAGTAGTACTGATCAGAAACCATCATTAAAGTGATTGTTGTCGTGGTTGGGAAGAGAAGGTTTAAAAAATCTGTTTGGTAGAAACACTGGAGAGAAAGCAGAGCTGAAGGAGTACACGGGCGGCTTGTGCGCTCCCCGTTGTTGTAACAGGTCTCTCAGTGGCTCGATTCTTTCAGTGCCAGGTTCCATCTTTCCTTTGTACCATTAGCAGGAGTTCCTGGCGTTGTGACTGCGCTCTCTGAACGAAGGACTGTAACAAGAACCAGGTATGAGAATGGATTTTTGAATCTGGATCTCCTGGCCCAAACACCTGGCTCAGTCAGGGATGAGTGGAAGCTTGCATTGGTATGGAGACCGCGATGCAAGCTGTGTTGGACATACAAGTCAGGGCAGCTGTCAGGTTTCACTCCAGAAACTGTGAGGAAGAAGAAGGAGGACAATCCTTTTAGGGTGTTTTGTATTACCAGGTAAGCAGCGTTTGAGTTCAGATACAGTAGACGTTATCATGGGCTGCAGTAAGAAGACCTTTAGAGGTGTGTTCTTTGGTTGTGGGTCATCAGAAGACCGGGTCCTGACCTGCTTTCCTATGGATTGGCTGTTGTACATCATAAATAATTTGGAAGAAGAAATGCATAGCGAGGCAAGGAGATGTGCTGAGGAAACAAGTCCCAGACAGCGTGGTCAATACAAAGGGCAGGACAGCAACATCCACACAGTAGGAAGGAGCTTATGTCTCAGGTATGCCTGTTATTAATGAACTGGTGTTGAAGGATTCGATACTGGAGCGGAGAGACGCCCGGAAACATTCAGGTGACAGTGCAAAAAGTGAGCCCAGGCAAAGCTGCTCTGGAAATGTCTTCTGGTGCGTCGAGTGGGCATTCCTGATGAAGGCTGAATCAGCTCAGAACCAGAAAATCACTTTCCGTGTGGAGCTGTGAGATGGATCTGAGATGGGGAAAGAGCTGAAGGTTGTGCGTCCAAACCCACGGTCCTGCTCTCGTTACCCTCAAACGCCCGCTCTCTGAGTTAGGCTCGTTGTGCTACAGACTGAGTAAGGAAAGCAGATCTTTTCTGTGTGTGTGGAGTAGGAACACCTCAGAATGCTTCTTTGGGAGCTTTCCTCTCTCAAGTGTGTGGTGGAGGTGTTTATTTTCTGTAGCTGATACCCTTCTCCCGGCTAATACTGCAGTTTCAGACTGCGTTGTGCGTCTGTGCACGTAAGAGGCTGTCGGATGTTAGACAGAAGGTGGAAGGCTGGGGGGTTTTTCTTAAGTGACTGTCATCTCTCTGTCCATTTCATTTACTTCTCCTAAGGGATTCAGGATGTCCTGATGTCTAGGGCACCATTAGATACCAGGAAAGCCAATTCTTTTTCCTAAGTAGGCATCTTGAAAGAGTAGGAGGAGCGGAAACTGACCCATTTAAACATTAATTCTGCGTCTCCAGAGCCCAGCCTGGAAACGCTCCGGACTTTCTGTGCACCTTCATTAGCAGGCAGGCAGTTACAGATCAGCTGTGCAGGCAACTTGTGCCTGTAGCCCTCTTATCGCTGCTTTCAGTGTTTGATAGTCCCATAAAGACATCAGTAACTTGTGTTCGAGCTAGGTGTCAGGACCCAAGTAAATGAAGAGCCGTTTCCACAGAACCTTTAAACTCTAGGACCTGTCAGCTTTGTCCCCACTCATGTCACTGAAGCTCCTTGGCGAAATCTTATCAGTAGTATTTCCACAGTGCTGCTTTCTGTCATCCAAGCTGCATCTCCTCTCCGTAGTCATCTCTCTCCCACCGTTCCTGGGACAGGTCTTGGGCACCAGGGGTATAGTGGTACTGTGAAGGGGTTGTCTGTATTTCCAGGTGAAGCTGTGATCAACAGCAACCAGAAAATCAGTTATTGAAAAATCCTTAACCACCACGATAGGGTTGCAGGGTTTTTCCCCCAAATGATGATTGTGTACTTTGCCTGGCTGAGGGTTCCAGGGAAAGATGGGATCCTCAGAACTTGACAAATGCTAGTGACGTTAGCAGTCCTGAAATAACTTCTGTGTGATCAGACACTTTCCCACTGGAGTCAGAGTGCTCTTTGTGCACACGAGTGCTACCTACTGTCTGCAAACACACACACTGCCTGCTGCCCTTTCATTTCATGTTGTAGTTACTGCGGAGCAACAGCAAATAACGGGGCTTTTTCCCTCCCCAAACCCCACTGCATAAGTCCTGGTGTAGACGTGTCTACAAGGTAGTGCAGCTCTGCAGGCAGCCTCCAGAAAGGAAGTCCTTTGTTCTCATTCCGGCACTTTCCCCGTGTAAATCCACGTACACACACACATTTTGGGGGCTGTTTAGTTTAGGCTGCAGAGATGCTGGTGCTGGGCTCTTCTCACAGGTCGTTGGCCACAGAAGCAGAGGGAAGGGCTTCAGGCTCCAACAGGGGAGGGTTAGACTGGCCATCACAAAGAAATTCTTCCTGGAGAGAGTGGTCAGGCCCTGGACTGGGCTGCCCAGGGTGGGGGCTGAGTCCCCATCCCTGGAGGTGTTGAAAAGACACTTAGATGCAGTGTTGGGGGATCTGGCTTAGTGGTGAACTTGTAGAGTAGGGCTGATGGTTGGACTCGATGATCCCAGGGGTCTTTTCCGACTTGAATGGTTCTGTGATCTGTGATTCTGTGAAATTATTTTCAGAAAGAAGCCTTTCAGACATCAAAAACTGGCCCTGCACCTGAGTCTCAGAATGGCAATAAAAGGAGTAGAAATAAATCAGTGTGCTAACCTTTTGCTGAGGAGATTAGCAGGACTGGCAGGGCTCATTAAATAATGTGAGATAATGGTTTTTTACCAGAGGCAGGGGATTTTCATGCAAAGCAAGGAAAACACCATGGCTGAGTGGATGGGCTCAGAGCGTGCCTTGAACCAGCAGAGACGTTCTGGTAGTCTGCAGTGGCTTGCAAACTCCATCCCATCCAAGTGTGTCTGTAAGAAAAAGCCTTTGGCTTTCCAGACTGGGAAAAAATGTCATTTTCCATTTCATCTCAAAGGAGAGGTGGCAGTTTGCTACCGGTGCTTGTTTCTCCCTGGTGCTGTGAATACTAAATCCACAGAGCTCCTCTAGCGTTGGCCTCCCAGCTTTCCAGCACTAGCAGAGAAGTAGGATGTGGTCATGTTTGTGTTTCCACTGTGCCAAGGATTGCTTTGAGCTGTGTTACTGACAGGGTTTTGAACCCACACCCCTCTATCTTGTTCGTACTGCTTCTGAGTGTACGAGGACCTAACCTCTTCTCAGCATCAGGCAGAGGGAAGAAAACAGTCCACGATGTTCTTCCTTTCGCGTATAAATACACACACACGCACGCGTGTATTGCATGAGGGGTGAAAGCCACAGGGTCCATGGCTTCACAAACCCATGGGCACAGAGCCCACCAGCTCTGAGGATGTCATCTGCCCTCGCAAGCGTCCCGGCCGGCGATGATGTCCACGTGCGTGCCTGGCCTCATTAGTCGACAGTGCAACGCACTGCTCCATGGAAGATGGAACTCCAGAAGCCCCCTGTGCTCTGGCACCAGACACCCAGGCATTTCATTCAGACGTGTAACAAACAGCATCACAAATTGAATGTCCTTCCGGTTCCCAGAGCCCGTTCTGGACGGAGCGCACGGAGCGCCTTTGAGCCTATCGACCCCTCTGGAGCTGGGCGGGCTGCGGGGAAGTACGCAGCATGGAGAATTTCAGTTGGAAGCAGATCCCCTTAGTGCTGCCTCCTTGTTTGAACTGGGAGATGTTGGTGCTGCCCTCAGGCACTGTTTTGTGTTTTCATCAGAGCAAATTTGACTATCGTAGTGATTATGACATTAAACCCTTGCAGTGACTGTCCTGCTGCAGCCTCTGCAGTCATCTCAAAGGGTGTTTTCTGTGAGTCACAACAGTGTCCACAGTCTGGGATTGACCTCTGCGTTCCAGAGCTTTCTATCCCCAGAGCTACTTCAGTACGAAAGAGCAATGATGCTCTTTGGGATATGGGCACCTCACGTCCACCCACACAGCCAGCAGAAGCTCAGATCAGCAACCAAACAGATTTGCATTTAAAAAAAACTGCAGTGAAAGCCCTGCTGGGTCCCAGCACATCTCTGGAATAATTAATGGCCAAGGGAGAAGATGGTTTTCAGGGACAGCTGAGTAGCTGGTTATTAGCTGTTGTCTGTGAAACAGGAAAACACTTCTGCAGTTAGTTGGCTTCACGAAGTTGTGTGTTGAAATAACACTAGGAGCGCAGCGCTTGCCACGTCTGCCTTTTCCTTGTCACTGTTCAATATCTGACTGTCTGTGCGCTGATGGCAGCTACAGAGAGCACCCTCTGCAGGGAACCCGGGCGGTCACGCGGGCGCCTTCCGACAGGTAGCTCTTCCGTATGTTGGAGGAAGGGGAAATTGCTGCTGTGTGGCTGTTTCCTCCCCAAGGCAGCCATCTGAAAGATTCATTCTCCACCACCCACTCATTTTTTTGCATTGATACTAAAGACACTTCTTACTTCATCTTCCTACCGGGTTCAACCCAACCAGGATCTGCACAGCTCTCCAAGAGCGGCACAAGGTGGATGGAAGGTGCTGCTGTCTTTTGGTTCACAGCAGACTCTGAGTACCCAGACATTCTTATCAAGCTTTAGTTGCTGAGGAGCAGAAGTTAGGGAAGTACCTTTCCACTTTCAGCTGAGCACTGTCCCCGAAAGCTTCATAAATAACGATGAGCAGCCTTTCAAGGAACGGGAGACCACAGCCTTTGTGCGTCATTCCAACCCAGGCGTTGCTATTGCAAACACTCGATAGTCCCAACGTAGCAGCAGTTGCCTGTTTTCTCCTGAACCTTGTGGCGAGTGTCCCTGTGGGTTACATCCAGGAGCCACAACCTGTGTGACACATCGCATGCAGGCAACATTACTGAAGGGAACGTCCCCTGGAGCACCGGGCTGTTCCCTGGCCCTGGTGCTCAGAGTGCTCCTTCTACCCAGGCTCTCTTCCACCCTCCCAAACACCTGTGCACCCCCTGGGGCAGCTCATTACGGAACCAGTTGGGTCTGACCAGAACCAGCTGTGCTTGTCTCAGGGCAGCCCTGCCTCTCCTCTCAGAGCCCACCCTGCAGCTCCCCATCACCGCCAGCTAAATCCAGCCCATACTGGTCTAAAGTGGGGACTGGTTTCAGCTGAGAGCAGACTCCCAGCTGGACCCCATTAAGGCAGCCACCCTCAGGCCCATAAGCTGTGCCAGGAGAGGTGGGCAAAGCCCTTGGGCTTGTGGTGGCCTTTGGTTACAGACTTACCTCTTCCATCAGCGCTCCGATAAGGTCAGAATGATTTGTCTTTGCTTTTCAATCTGTTGTCTGCCTAAGGGGGTCAGTGGTGTTTCTGCTGGGCACTTGAGGGGTTTTGAAGTACTTTGGGGAAGCTGGAAGTTCCTCTTGTGTGTCCAAGCCAAGCAACTGGAGCTTGGAGGTCTTTGGAGGTTGTCACTTGTGGGTTAAAGAGGAAAAAGGAACAGTCTTTCAGGTTTGTGCAGCTGTGGTTGTTCTCTCTGTGTTGTGCTGGGCTGTTGTGGGCTGGGTTTGATTGGTTGGGAGAAGTGGGGTGTCTGTTGTAAGTGGTGCTTCATTATCTTATATGTCTATTGTAAGTCTTACGTATCTATTACAAGCTTGAGAAGTGCCTTGTGGTGGTTTAATGAATTCTGTTCCTTTAGGAACACATGAATGGTGGTGTCTCCTCAGCCCTCAAAGGGAGGAGCAGGAGGTACATGCCAGTAGTGAGGGGTTAAGCTGTGGGAGGACTCTGATGTGATCTGCTGACCAAGCCCTGATTCAGGCTGCTGTGTGAGTGATATTGGGGCTGAAGTGAGCACTCCCTGCTTTCAGAAGGGTGTAGGCTTTGCTGGGGGCTTGCTGGGGATAAAGCTGTCTGTGTGAGTCTGTCAGGCAGGCTGTTTTTGCTTTGAGTGATAGTGCTGTTTCCCACGAAACACTTGGCCTTGCTCTTCCCACCCCCCTGCATCCTTAACCGCATGGTGACGTGGCAGTCTGACTGCTGCGGACTTTGCCACGCTCCTGTAGGCAGCATGGCTCATAAAGCTGAATGAGAGGAAGTTCATTAAATTAATCCCAGCAGTTAACAAACTTGCTGCTTACTTCTCACTTGTCTGACTTGTGACAGCCTTGGCAATTGGCTTCCCCTGGAAGCAGGAGCCACACAAAAAGTCCATGGGAGTGAAAAGCAAATGAATCTTCATTAGCACGATGGTATCGAATTTAAAGTCCATTTCAAAAATCTATCGCTGGTACCTATTGCCTGAGAAATGGCCTTTCAGTTAGAAAGTAGCCAGCGAGAGTCCACCAAAGTGACTTTTGCTCCTCTGCACCTCTGGCTAGAGTGTTCTGAGTACAGTCCCTGCCTTTATGTCACCTCTGGACCCACTGCAAAATGTCTTTGGGCTCCATATGAAGACTGAGTGGAGGAGGTGGCTGTAACCTAAAAACTCCCTGCAAGAGCTGAAGGCTCTCTGCTGGAATCTTGAACAGAACTTGCTGGTTGCTCTCAGGATTAAATAGGAGTGTCAGGAAGAGTGCAGTTAAACAGTTGTCAGAGTCCTGTGGAGAAGAGATGCTTGGTCTGCTCTACCAGCGCGGTCACCGTAGTAACAGCCTGACTTAAGGGAGCACAACATCTGCCTTACGAGGAGAGGCTGAGGGAGCTGGGTCTCATGAGCTTGGAAAAAAGGAGCCCGAGGGGTGACCCCATGGATGTTGATAAATGTGAAAGTATCAGGTGTCAGGAGGATGGAGCCAGTCTCTGCTCAGGGGCACCCAATGGTAGGACAGGGGACAGCAGGTGTCAGCTGAACAGAGGTGGTTCCTCATCAACATGAGGAGTGACTTGTTCCCAGTGAGGGCAACAGAGCCCTGGAAGGGGCTGCCTGAGGAGGTGCAGTGGTTGTGTGACTAGGAGGAGCTGAGTGGGCTTCTGTTTCCTACTTCTGTTTGCTTGTGTAGTGAAGGTCCTCGATTATATTTCTCTGTGTGCCGGTCTGAAGCTACAGTTGGAACTCTTGAGCTTTTGTTCTCACCCTTGTTACTAAAACTTGTTGTCCTCAAGATACACGTTTGCTTGTTAGAATTAGCAGCTTTCTGATACAGGGAAAACCCTGAGCCTCTACTCCCTGCTTGTGGAAATGAAAGCAGTGTTGTGCCTCTTGCAGTACTGATTGTGGATTTCTGGAACAGCTCAGGTTTTGCAGGGACTACCTGCTCAGAGTTTGTGCAGGTTTTGCTTGAAGCACTAAATAAAGGCTGAATCAGTGCCAGGTATGTGGTTGTGTGTGTCAGGACAACCGCAGCCTTCACACAACTTCAGCTGCTTTAGCTCCTAACTGTGGTGTGGCTGTCGGTCAGAGAAGTGTTTCACAACCATTCTGAGTGGCTGCCTCTGCAGCAATCACAAGTTGGGGGAAGAAGGAGGTGCTGGGGAGGCCCTGGGTGTGCGCCACAGCTGCTCTGCTGGAGGACTTACTGATGCAGAGGCAGAGGATGCCCTTTCCAGAGCAGGAGGAGCGCTTGTGGTGGTTGCAGTTTGCAGGGACGCGTGAAGCTGAAGTTTCTTCCAGCTTTGCAGTGTTCAAGAGAGCTTTGCATGAAAGAACTCCGAATAAAGCAGCTCTGCCCGCGCGCAGGTTTCTCAGCGTAACCCGCTGGACAGATAAGCTGCTTCCAGACCGAGAAACCTGCTTGGGCTGCCGACCGAGCAAAGGCGAGAGCCGGCGGTGCTGTTGGCAGGAGAGCTGGGGCGGTGTCTGCGGCGGCGTGTGTGAATTTGGTTCTGGTCCTGCTGATGGGTGGCTGAGGAACTCTTGGCTGCCCTGGGGTTCTTGTGTTGGTTATTTGTGTAGACGTTTGCCCGTGGAATAGATTCATGGTGCTCTGAGGCAGGTGATCCAGGCAAAAAGCTTCACAAGTGATGGTGTCTGCCTGGCTTTCGAGCAGCTTTATAGGGCCACAGATCAGCGGGGTGCGTGTGAGGGGGAACAATAGTTACCCTTTTTTATCCTGATTTCATGCAGCTTTCCCAAGGTGCTTCTGCTAATGACGGTCTAATTCAAACTAGGAGGCTTGGTTCTAAGGCAGGCTGGCTTTCTGTCTAAAGACCAACAGGAGGGAGTGCTCTAAGGCACAGGAAGATGGAAAGCAGCATAAAAAGAAGTTCTAGGTGGAAACAGTGTCTTGAGATCCTTGGGAAATCATAAACCTGAAGTAATGCACCAGAAATACCTGAAACACTTCAGCTCAGTGGGCTTTTTTCTGCAACAAGGTGTGTAAAGCCCCACAGCCTGACTTGCTCTTGTGTCTGGCACTGTTAGTCTGCAAGAACTCAATGTGGTGAAAACTGTTGTTGTGAGATCTTGTGCCTCCATCTGTGTTTTATGGGTTTGATTTTGCTAACTGAGGAGCCTCGTACCTTGGCAATTTCCTTGATTAGCTGCAGTCAGGAGGTTCTGAATGTGTGTCTGTTTGTAATCTCACGTAATTGACTCGAGGCACAATGTTTATTTTTAGTGTTTGAGCAACTGAGATAAAAATGATCCTTCCATTGTTAGAGCGGATCCAGGTGCTTGCTTTCAGCTCAGATAATGAGGCGGTTCCGGAGAGAGCCCCAAACCCTGACTGCCTGCTTCCAGACGGGAGCAGCCCTGCAACTGGGAGAACTGGAAACGTCTGGTCCGGCCTTGCAGTGAAGGCTCACCTTGGTGCTTTTGAGTCTGTGTCTAGGAAGAGGCTGGAGACTGGAGGACAACTGCAAGTCTGCAGTTACTAGTATTAATGGGGTCGTTTAAGTGCTGAAGACAACAAGGTTTTGGCAAAGCGGTTCTTGAATGCGGGAGACTCTTTGAACCTGTTTCTTCCTCCTTACAGAGCAGTTTGTTGTTTTCTGTGGTGTTTACTCTTTCACAAAGCTCGTGCTTTGAGAGTTCACAACCAATATTCCAGCTCTCGGTGAAGTGACAGACCTCTTCGTCTGGGGAATACAAATTGATTCTCTGGAATTGCCGCTTCTGTAATCATTTGGTCCTGTTCTGAGCAAGTTATTAAAAACAAGGACAGACACAAACAAACCCCCTGTATGTTGTAATTAATTTGCCTGCTATGGAGGAAGGGCATACGAATTGTATTTTCAAGATGAAAGGATTATTTACTGAAATCATTAAGGATATTACTCCTCATCTGAAACGAGTGTGTGTTTAATAAGCCTGGAGTGCAGCAGGTTCTTACTATCTGTTGTAGAGAACGTGGATCAGAGCCAGGAGTCTTCTGAAGGCTGTGCTGGAGTGTGGGTTGGGTAGTGACTACAAGTATTGGTATGAAAGCCTAAAACATCTTCTTACTGCGCTTTCAGTGACAACAAAGTCAGCGTGATGCTGAGCAAAGGGGTGAAACTGTGTCGCGGAGGGTTCTCCCAGTGGGTTGGCCAATAGCTCTCAGTTGTCCATTAGCAGAGGGGGGTGTGTGTGTCCTCGAGTGCGGCCTGAGGTATGAAAAACATGCCTGGGAAATTCTGTCTTCTGTTGCTCTTCTCCAGAAGACCCTGGGTTCAGGTGCACTCCTAGAAAATGAGGGTTACAGCTAAGAAACCCTGCTGCTGTGACCTGGGATAAACCCCTGCCCTGCTTGGTACCTGCTGACGGTGTGAACCGTAAGAAAACCTTGGTGTAGATGGAAGAGCTCGCTCCAGTCTGAGCTGAGCTGATGCTTGGGGTAGGCTCAGAGCACACGGACAGCTGTCGCAGCAGAGGCGACGTGAGGGAGCTCACCCCTGTTCCCGAAGCACTTCTCAGGGCAGTATGGTCTGGCACTGCTTCAATTACGTGACCCTTGCACTTGTGAGTAACTTCTTCGATGGCAGGGATGGACATTAACGGGACTTGGTGCTTCTTGTGGTGAACTTCTGAGTGGCGGCTGGTGCGCTGTAGTGCTCAGAAAGGCAGCACGGAGCGCGAGAACCAAGTACGGAGCATCGCTGGCCCTTTCGTTGTGTTTGGAGCAATGCACGAAGCTCTTGTGTGCTTGCTGACAAGTACCTGCTCCTCGAGCACTGTCTGATGTGTTTAACTTCTTCCCAAAACAGACCGTTGTGGCACTGCGCGTGTTCCAGTGTCACCAATCCTGGATCGGGGTGTTTTCTTGTAGCGCAGCAGTCGCAGGAACCTGCGGGCCGCTGTGTTTCGCTCAGGCTAGTACTGCAGAGCACGGTCCGTCCTGTGCTTCTGCAGGTCACAGGAGCTGAAAACCTGTTGCAAGTAGTTCTTGCTCCTTCGAGCAGAGAGGAAATGTCTGTCTTGCTTTCACGTGTTCTGTTGTCCTTTGAAAGCTCAGGTGCTCAGCTCTTCCAAGGAGATGCAATAATGATCCCAGCAGATCTGTCACCAGTGCTTGTGTCATGATTCACACTGTGTGTGTGGACGTGGAAACCAGGATTCGTCCCTCGCCGGCGTTTTGTTCACCTGCTCTTGTCTCGGTGTATGCTAAGCCTGGTTGGTTTAATCTCATGCTCCTGCCTTTCCCAACAGATTCAGGTAGACATGAAAGGCAGAGTGGTGATGAAGACAGTGGCAAAGAGCCTGCGTCCTGCCCGATTTATCGTATTTGCTCCGAATTCCGGGTTAAGTTGCGTTTTGGCAGCCTCTCGCCCCTTCTGATGGTTGGAGTAAGATCACAATTTTCTGCTGTCATAAAGCATTTTTTAAAGGCAAATCTTTCAACACGTTTGAGCAAGGGGAAGAGAACAAAACAGCACAAACTATTGTCGAAGTGGTAGATGGATCCACCTGCCAAAACAAACCTGATGACAAAATTGAAGCAGTCAAGGAACACGGGCGAGTGCAAAGCAGTTCAGAAGTAGGTGGAGTTATTTTTAGTGGGGTGGTGGTTAGAGAGAGTCTTTGGCTTCTGGGAAGTTCGTACGTGCTGGAGCACGTTGCAGTAACTTTTGTGGATGCTAAATGGCTGGCTGGATGTTCTTTGGGTCTGTCTGTGAGGCTTGTGTTCTGTTTGCCTCCTTAGGAGTGACTGAGTTCACAGCTTTTGACTTCCATCCTCTTCCAGCAGACTAGCTTATACGAGTTTAAATCTCAGAACAGCTTCGTGTGGATACTGTGTGGGGCTGTGGAGTAGCTTGCCCAGTCACTCTGTCTTGACATAAGAACACTCGTGTGATTTGCTGACCTTTATCTCGCACCTCAACACCGTGCCTTCCCCTCCTTATCTTGTCATGTCTCCATGCAGTATCTGTTGCTTGGCAAGGTGAAAATGGTTTTGCAGTGCTGAAGGGGCACTTGGGTCGCAGGGTGTTCTGTTTACCACTAATTTTTGTGCAGTGCTTCTATCTTGATGAGAAAACCCTGTGGAACAGGGTGTGTTTGTTGTGTTACAGTGTGGGCAGGGTGAACAAGTGGAAAAGAAGCGGCTACATCCAAGTAGGACTGTTGATCGTGTTGACTGGATTGGTACCTACCTGGAGAGATGTCTCCCTCCAGGGTCCAAAGTCTTTCTCCAGGCTTCAGTTTTTTAAGGAAAAAGCAATGTGTTTGCTTCATTACACAGACACACAGATGATCACTGATGTTACTAATCAGTGTCTGTGATCCTATATAAAGAGCTTTGAGGTCATACTTTCAGGTGTATTGGAGAGGTCACAACTTGCAGAATGTCCATGACAAATGGCTTCAAAGTAATAGAATGACTGCTGTAGG
The DNA here is from genome assembly GCA_013400115.1 of Rhinopomastus cyanomelas. Lineage (NCBI taxonomy): Eukaryota > Metazoa > Chordata > Aves > Bucerotiformes > Rhinopomastidae > Rhinopomastus > Rhinopomastus cyanomelas. Next base: position 701,295 of record VXBP01002354.1, read on the forward strand.
TGAGGTTAGGTAGCCTTCCTCAGTGCATGGTAACCCCTGCAAGTGTTCAGTGGAGATCCTGGCTTTCAGAGGGTTTTCAATATCAGTTGTTGACGTGCTTGAAGATGATGTTTAGTGCTAGGTGGCACCATTATTTCTGGCCAAACTTCATAAGGGTTTTGTGTCTTCAGTTAAAGGGCCGTGTGACACGTGCAGGGTATGGCATTGCTGGCCTCTGAAGCGTAGAAGAGGCTGGTAGTTGTAACTGATTGTTGATGATTGCCTGTTGACTTAAAGGAGCAGTCAAACTAGTCATCTGTGGAATTCACCGTAAGCCCGTACGTCAAGTGACGCTGTGCCATGTAGCCTACAGGGCACTGCTGCTACAGCTCTTAGCCTGCTCGTTTACTGTTCGGTGATGGGGCACAACCCACGTCTTCATCTCGTGATGCAGGGGGGCGGCACTGGCACCAGTGCTCGTGCGACAGGCTGAATGCAGGGAGTAGCTCTGCTGGCTACTGCACGGGCGCTGTTTGAGAGGCTAAGCGTGCCAGCTTTTGTTCTGGCAGGAGAGGACACTCCAGCTCTGCTCTAGAGTTTCCGTTCTCTGAGGGTGCATGGTCTAACCTGTTAGTGTCTGAGAGCGGGTGTGATTTATGCAACCAGCGGTTGGTTTGAGCTCCACAGAACAACTCTTTTAGGGCAAGTCAGATTATTTACGTGGTGTTGTGGTAGCATTGCTTCTGTCTCTGCCTGGTGACTTCTACTTCAATTTATGTCACTGCAGCAAGCATCTGCTGGTTCTTCCAGTTCCCTGACAGTTCAGGTTTTTGTTTCACACTCCGCTTGTGCTGTTTTCACATTGCTGCCTTCTTCTCCTGACTGTTGCTATAAATCAGTGCTTGGTCAATTTGTCTCCCATTCCATCTCGGGGCTCCCCCAGATGCATGTTGACAGTCCGAAATAGTGCCTTGGTACCATCCACAGTGGTTACTGCTTGCGTGCAGAATGAGTTCGCTTCTTTCTCCGCACGACGAGAACAGGAGGACTCGGGCCGTTGGGTCCGAGCTGCATTAAGCACGTAAGCAGCGCAGCCGTTTCTTGGCGCCTGCCCAGCGCTGTGGCAGCACCCTGTGCTGTGCAGCTACTCGGGGTCCCTGGGTAGTTGGCACGTTGGGATCTGTTGCCACAACAGTTCTGTACAGGGAAGCAGCTCGGTGCAGGAGCACAAGGAGCATGCTGCTCAGGCCGACTTTCCTGGGGAGTACCTGGGTGTGCAGCGCTAACACTACATGCCAGGTGGCTGACCTGGCTGTAGTGCGGATCTGAGCTGGCCGGGAGGGTTGTGGGTGGCTGTGGCTTTCCCTTTTCTTTTCCAAAAGGAGCTGGGAAGAATTCACCGTGGCTTTCATCAGGCCAAATTAGGGATTCATGGAAACAAAACACTGCTCTGCCCGATCCAGTAGGAGACGAGATTGGGACATAAAAAGGCGTTAGTAGATGCAGGAGCCTCTGGTGCACTGTTGTATTTAATTTCGAATGCAACTTGTCTGTGTGGTGACGATTTTATCACTTGCCTCTCAAATACGGTAGTCCTCGGTGGAGCTGTGTGTCCTCCTACGCTGCTGGTGCAGGGATGGGCTGTGTTTGATCAGCAGCGCAGACTCCGGGAAGGGCTCCGAGCCAGCAGTGTTTGGAGGAAACGGATCCTGTAAGTGTAGCAAATCGGCTCTCTGTTTGTGTGTTTGGAGAACACACATTCACGCTAAACAAACAGGGCACCGCCTGGCTTTGTTTAACCTCCTCACCCGCACAACTTGCGGAGATCGTATCTCCGCGCTTCTGCTGGTCATTATCATCTCAAAAGCCTAAGCGGAACCATTAGCTGCAATATGAGGGGCTTTTGTTTTTAACGCTCACTTTTTCGTGTGGGAAGCGTGCACGGCCTGGAAGATAATTCAGAACTGATGCTAAACCTCTGTTAAATTAGCGAGCGCAGTCAGGATTAGCAAGAGAATGTAAATATCCCCTGGAGTAGGAGCGTAGCTGTTTCCGCCGTGCCTCAGAGGGCTGCTTTAAGCAGAACACAAAGCAGGGATGCTCTGTAACTCTAATTTGCAGCATAGTAACTCAATTAAATTGAGGGGAAAAAAACCCCAAGACTATGGAAATGGTGTGAACAAGTGCAAATTTTATCTCCCGATTCACGCTCTTTGATAATTAGAATTTCTTGACGGAGTCTGTACTTGGAGCATTGTGTCAGGCGATTTACAGGGGAGACAGACTGAAGGTCAAGGTCAGTAGAGGTGCAGAAGTGGCTTTGTATCAGTCCAACAACAGAAATGAAGCTCTCTGGAAGCTTGGGGGCAGTGAAACACACATGAGCTCTGCAGCCACAGACTGCTCATTGGGTGAGTGATTCTGTGTGAGGTAGACACCTGGCTAGGAGATGCACAACGAGCAGACAGCCTGGGCAGCGAGCTGGATGAGCAGGGCTGTGGTGAGGAAGGAGTGATGGGCACAGAGGGGTGCAGAACACTTTCAGACTCGTTCTTTAGGGCACCATGGGCTGCCAGGAGGAGAGGAGGCTTTTTCATAGAATTTTTCAGGTTGGAAAAGACCCCTGGGATCATCAAGTTGGACCAGCAACCCTGCTCTACAAGCTCAGCACTAAGCCAGATTCCCCAACACCACATCTAAGGGTTTTTTAAACCCATCCAGGGATGGGGACTCGACCCCCACCCTGGGCAGCCCATTCCAGTGCCTGACTGCTCTCTGGGAAGAATTTCTTCCTGATGGCCAGTCTGACCCTCCCCTGTTGGAGCCTGAAGTCCTTCCCTCTGGTTCTGTCGCTAATTATCTATGAGAGGAGACCAGCACCAGCATCTCTGCAGAGTCCTTTCAGAGAGCTGTAGAGAGCGATGAGGTCTCCCCTCAGCCCCCTCTTCTTCAGACTCAACAGCCCCAACTCTCTCTATCTCTCCTGTAGACCTGTCCTCCAGATTTTGGTCATGCAACATTTATGGTTCTGAGTCTCTTTCCTATTCCAAGTCCCTAAGGAGGCGGATGGGGTGGCTTGTGATTGTGGATTCTTCAGTTCCTGAATCCTGTGTCCCACTTGAATGATGGCCACGCAAATTCTTGATGTGGCACCGTAATTCCCAAGATGTAAATGGTCACAAAGGAACAGGTTTCATAAAGTACCTTGAAATTGCTCTGCATTGTGTTTGGGGTAGCATGATGTACGGGAAGCAGTGCTTTGGAAGTCGTGGGCTTGCATCTCGGGCCGGAAAGGTGTTGGGAAGTCTTTGTTGCCTAAAATGCTTAGTGCTTGTGAATGCCACGTGTGCTCTTCTGGATCTTGTAAATATTGTGTCTAATCTGCCGTAGCGACGCTGCCACTTGAGCTGCGGTTAATGAAGAGTGTTGTCTGGATCCTGCAAGTGAATTGGATTAAAAATGGTTGGATTCTGGCTTTGTCAGGAAGCTGAGGGAAGGGACAGCTCTGCGCTGAGATAGCTGTCGAACTCTATAGTCCTTCGGAGATAAGGCATCAGTAACTTCCCCTAATCTGAGCTGAGCTTAATCAAACACCTCACTTATCAGACTTAGCTGCTCTCAGGTAAAAGCCTCCTTATCTCTCCTTCGCAGGGTTTGTAGGAAGTTAGTTAACATCAAAAAGCGCAGATTTTGAGTGTGACAAAGTCACCCCTGGTCTGCAGAGCATAAGCAATCACAACATTCACATCCATGGAAAGTAGCTAAATCTGCAATCTCGAAGAGGTTCTGCTCACCATTGGTGGAATGTTTGTAGTGGTAATGGTGGAGTCGTGGTTGGTAGAGCTTCGTGGGGACGCTCGTGAGCGGAAGGTGACGTCTGCTCGCCGCCTTGAATTCTTGCTTGGGGGGGAAAGCCGTTGCTAAAGGGCAGTGGGAAAGGCACGGGCTTCCACTGCTGAGGGGTTACTTCTGGAGTAACCGAGCACCACCGGTGGGTGATGCTAAGGGCCTGTGTTGTCACGGCAAGCCATCTACAGCAAGTTAACCTCACTGGCTTTACGTGTTCCATCCTGGAGGGTTTGCTTGCTGTGTGCGCCACGAGGCAGAGGATGGAGTGGTGGTGCTGAGTGAGTCAATAACCAGAGAGGCAGCAGAGGAAGGGTTTTGTTTGTGAGATGCTGCAGGAGCTGTGAGAGGACAGATGTAATCCAGAAAGGGAATTGACTTGGCGCTGATGTGAAGTAATAAGGGCGATACCAAAGTCTGAGGAAGATGTTTCATTTCAGAGGATAAAAAGCTATGAAGATTTCAAAGGCTTGGAGTGCTCCTGAACTCGGTCTGCAGGAAGAGGGGTGTGAAATACTAAGCGTTTGAAATGCTTTGTTCATGTGGGAATTCATTTCAAATTGTTGTTGATTTTATTATGCAGTTCATGTTAATGGCTGTTGGAGTGTAAGGTTGATTATTAATGAAGGACAAATGAAGTCTGTGCTCAGTGTTACGCCTTGGCGTGTCACCTTGGAATGGGAACGTTTCGGTAGGGCCACGCTCAACAAGGATGTCAGCTGAAAGCCACCAGGTGCACAATGTGCTGCTGGTGACAGCCCCCAGGACAACCTCATGGCAATTTGGGCTGCCTTGTTGTAGGCTGAAGTGCTGCAGCCTTTCATGATCCTAAAGCAGTGGAAGATGGGGAAAAAAAAACCCATAACAAAACCTCCACCCACCCAACCAAACCCTGGGAAGCCTTGGATACCCACAGCCCAATACAGCCTGGTAACACGTGCCATAGGGACTGAAGTGTCATCAACTGTAACTGTTCACTGCAGCTCTGCTGGCTGAAACATGGGTTCTTAAAATCACTTTCAGGGTTAAGTGGTAGTTTTGTGTCATCCCATGACCTGCGAGTACAGATTTGCTTCAGAACTGCAGGCCCCTTTGGGAAATGCTCGCAGCGGTACGGACAGAGCTGCAGCAGGTTGGTTCTTGGGCCACCTGTGGATGCTGAGGGTGGAGCTCTGCTGTTCAGCCTGTTGTTCTCATAGGAAACACTGGCTTGTCAGTTTAAATGTGAGACTAAGATTCTTTCTCAGAACTAGAGAGGTGACACCTGTGTTCCCCTTCCGCGATCCCCACACACTGACCTCAGCAGCTCCTGCAGTGATGGAGCGTTCGTAGGACCCCTCGCTCACACGGGCAGCCTGCGGCAGAGCAGCCTGCGGCCGGGCAGCCTGGCTGTGCCTGCGGGTGCTGTGCAGAGATGGAGGCAGAGCTGCACAGTGAAAGAGCAGCTCGAGGACCCGCCAGCCACCAGGTGTCCTTTCTGGGGTTGTCCCTCCCGCTGTCCTCAGGCTCCAGGGACACACACACACACACACACACACTCTCACTCTTCCAGTTGGAATGCCGCACTGCCACTCTGTGGTTATTAGGAAGATAGATCATAGGAGAAACTCCTCAGTGGACACCTAAAGCCGAAGCGCAGAGCTCTGCTCCTGTTCATCTCTGGCTCTGAGACAGGTCTGCGTAAGGCTGCTGCTTCTGAGCAGTGTCTCCATGGCTCGCTGGCTCTGCTGGCCTTTCTCTTATGTTTTACTGAATCCAGCATGTTGGGAGATTTTCATGTTCTTGAGCATAACTTGCTCTGAAGTAGGCAGAGGGGAATATCTTGAGAACTAGCATAAATCCAGTGGTCTTCAGCTTGTTCTGGTGCTTGGGTTTTTTCCCAGAGCAAAAGAAATGGCACTGTCCAGTTGTTGTGCCCTGTATCTTTAATCTTCCTTAAGCAGTTGTGAAAGTTCATTGTTCTAAAGTGGGCTGGCTTTAGAACCTCATAGGTTCCCTTAGGTGATCCCTGTGGAACTGCTCCACTTCAGGAGTCCCTTTTTGATCTCATCTGCCTCTCCACTCAGTGCCCTTGTGAACCCTACATATAATCACAGAAGTGAGCTGGGGGGAGGACAAACCACTGTTCTACAGCTTCCTCAAGTATGTGTTGCCCAAGTGGGAGAGTGGTCAGTCTGTGCCCAAAAACAGCCGCGTGAAGGCAGAGCGTAAAAGCAACAGGGTGATGCGGTGGCTGCAACGGCGGTAGAACTAAAATGAGGAGTTTTACTCTTCCACTTCTAAGCACGAGGAGACCTTCTTGGTGGTGTCAGCACTTGGTCCTTGTTACAGGAATTGCTCAGTTTAAATGCTAGAATTTCCTGAAAACTTAAGATCTCTGCTGAACAAGTTAATGGTCCTTTGTGACCAGGGCTACTCCTGGAACCTTTACAACTGAGACCCGTGGCCCTAACAAGGGTTGAGCAACCTGAGTGCAATTAGGATTGTAGGAGTATTTCCTCAAGCTATAATTGCAGGTCAGCATATTGGAGACCAATGTCTTCCTTCCATTCCTTGTTAGTTAGGGGTAGCACTTGTGTGCCTTGGCCCTTCACTGGTCTGCACTGCTCACATCATATCACATTAATAAGGTCAGTGCACCTGCAGTCGGATGAGCTGCTGCACAGCTTTTTCCAGCATGTGTCAGAATGAAGGCTCCACAGGTCACTGGGTTGGTATCTCTGGGCTTTCTTCTGCCAGATGGTTGGGTTGCAAGTGTGAGGTCTCAATCTCGCTCCTTTTTTTCCCCTTCCTTTGGTATATCTTTAATTCTGAAGAGTTTGTTAAATCTGAGTGCAGCACGTATAATTTTCTCATTAAATCAATGGGCAAGGTCATTATATGTTAAAAGGAGGAAATAACTAGTTCACACATGTTATCCTCACAAAAATATGAGCTGAGCAATTCTGCACTGACCTTTCAATATCATTCAAAATTAAATTCCATATGCACTCTGCTGCTTGATTCTGTTCTGTTGCTGCTGTGGTGTTAGAATGGCTTTCGGATGAAAGTTGTGTGTCTCACTGTCTTCCCCTGCTCGGCTCTTCAATTGATTGTGCGTGTTTGTGTCGTTGGTCGTGAGGACGTCTGGTGGTTTCTAATGGCAGTGAAGACTGCTGTGCCTTGAGAGGCTTCAAAGTCACGTGTGGAAGGACTTGTGTGATTAAATGCCATGACAAAGCCCCCAGTACAGACTGCAGTTGTGAAGTGACTCGTCGGGAAGGATTCGGAACACAAAACATAGCTACGAAGATGCTGTATGGACGTGGAGCAGTAGCAGAGAAGCCCCTAGAGTACTCCCTTCATAAAGGGGTAAGAATGATTGGAGAGGAAATGGAATGATGGCAGTGAGGGCTGCAGAGCTCACAGCTGTGATTGTGCTGAATTGTTTTGCTGCAGTGCTTTCGATGTGGAAATAATGGGCAAGATGCTCCTTGACTGGGGCTTCACCTGAGCCTTCACCTGGAGGCATTTCTCTTTGCTAGGAGTGATGCTGTGTGTGTGCCAACGCTTCACTGGGATGTGTGGATGCACCTTGCAAAGGAGTTGGGCACGATGAGGAACAGCACGATGCAGCACAGCTGGCTGCTGACATTCACTGTGGTCTCAGAGAACAGCAGAGCATAAATAACCATTTGGTGATGGGGTGGAGAAGTCTGCTGTGAAAGTCCGTGTCCAGAGATGAAGCAGGGAGACCAGAGATTGTGCTGAGCAAGTGGGTTTTATTGAAGTCTCAGGTTTGTCTTCTCTGAGGGCTGTTCTGATGGTGATGGAATCGGAGTTGGATAAGAAAGTGTCTCGCCTCAGCACAGGTTGTCTATGAAAGTTTGAAACAAAAGATCGGTGCAGGAGCAGAACAACCTTGCCAGGGCCAAGGACAGAGCATGACGGTGATAGCGGCGCCCTCGGAAGCCAAGGGTGCCCCGAGATGTGGGAGTGCCACGCTCAGATGGTTCTGCTCTAGACAATATTGGTGTCGTGACCTTCCTGTTTCATTAGTCCGGGTATCTCCGTGTCTTTCTGGCTTTGACCAGAGACCTTTTCCAGTGCGTTGCTGGAGTTGGTCTATTCTCAGCCTTTTCTATTGTGACTAAAAATAACTGAGTTGAGCTCCTCAAGACTTTGGCTGTGTCAAACGCAGCAGATGGGTGCCTTGCCAAACTAGAAAGAGCACAATGCAGTGGCTGCAGTTTGAAGTGGAGTTCATCCCTTCGCTTTTAAGATAAGAAATTCCTGAACTGAGAAGGCAGCTACAACTTCCACTTTAAGAAAGGACACTAGGAAAGGTCAAAACAATTTAGAAGAGATTTGTCTCTTCAAATAAGGCAAGTAGTTATGTTGTTTTAAAAAAGGAAATGAAATCTTCATTGTGGAGGACTTATTCATGTAAAACAGATTAAAATATGCATTCATAATATGTAAATACAGAGGCAATTAACACGAGGCTTTTTTACAGTGTAAGTGATTGTAACCTGCCAGTGTCCTCTGGGGCGACTTTGAAACCGAAATGCTTCTTCCCTATAGTCCCAGTTAACAAGAATCAATAAACAGTAAACACAGAGCAGTCTGTTGCCAAGTGAGCAGTGCCTGCATAGGGCACTTTAATTTTCACCAGACAAGGAGAATTCGCCGGCAGCAGATGGACTCGGAGCCCACAGAGCCCTGCGCACCTTCCCGGGCCAGCTCCAGTAGGCAACAGAGGAAGGGGATCTGTGCTTGGGCTCTTGGCTGCTTTGTCTGCGATGCAGTCGGCCACGCTTGTGTGGAGCTGATATGAAGAGGGCAGACAAACACCGAGGCCTTTATTTCCACTTAGTTTCATCCTTGAAAGGCTCTGTCAAATCCAGGACAGCTTGAATCTGTTGGGAGGCTGCTGGTAAACAAGGTCGTGGTGTGTCAGTTTAGCACGAGTGACAGATTGCCCCTGCAAGTGCTTCGGGAGGAGCCTGAGAACGGGGTCGGGAGGCAAGAGGCCAAGCTCTGACCGGCTCCTGCCGACCGCAGCTGCGAAAAGTGGTGCTGTCGGGAGCGCTCGAGTCCTGACGGACCACGGCATTTGCGCGTGGAGCCATCCACGCGGATGCTGGACTTCTCCTCCCCAAGCAGCTGCAGTAAATACTTGATCGCTGAGTTATACCGTGTGCCGTTGTCACTGCAGCGGCCAGGCTTGGCTCCCGGCTCTAGACCTCAGCCTTCCTGAAGCCTCGTTACACAAATCGCTCTTTCCGGAGGTGTCCGGCCTGTTTCTAGCCAAGGACTGCCCGCGTCCAGCGTTGTACTCTTGTTCTCCAGTTTCCTCTCTTCGTGTGATCGTAGAGGTGTTTGTCACTGCCCCTTCAGCAGTTTTGGTCCCCACTGCAGGTAGTGTGTGTGTGTGTGGCAGAGCAGGGGGCAGCTCGGCCAAGTGCTGCCCGTGAAGCAGCGTGCTGGTGGTGCTGTGCGGTAGCTACGTTCAGCATCTGAAGGCAGTATCTGCTGAAAGTCTGTCTGCTTAAAATTCGAGCGCTCTGCAACTAAGGAACTCCAAAAAGAGGTAATGAACCATAAATTATTGCCGTTAGATATTTAATACTCAATCAGTATGTGCTCTCTCATGCATATCCCACTGGCATTGCATTTATTCTGACAGTGTGGTGCTGGTTCAATTACTTTGCTCATTTACAATAAAAGATTAATGAAAAGAGGTATATTTTAGTTCACAGAGATTAATTGCATCCCTTCCTTTCCCTACCCTAGAAATATTCAACCCATAATCCTGATAGCTTTTTCGTCAACAAGTACATGGAAAATTAATAGACTTCCTCCTGCTGGAATCCTCAGTAGGTTTGCAGATACAAACATCCAGGGAAAAGCTGACTGAAAGTTGGCTTCCTGGTATGGAGGAATTAATTTACCTTCTCTCCCTCACTTGCTCCTCTCTCTAATCCATACTGGTGACGCTTTGAATTAGCCACAACAAAACGCCTTGTGCAGTAAGAGTCTCACATCCTGCACAAAGGCATCTGTGTGCTGGAGATGCAGGCGGTGAAAATGTGCTCTATTTTGTAGAGGTTCGTTTGTGTTAATGAGAACACGGCAAGAAAAAGGCACTAATTACAATATGATGACAAAACCCACCAGTGACAGTGGGTTATAAACAGGCAGAGCTCAGAGGCTTCCATGTCGCAGCCCAAGGTTTCATGTCTGCAGCTGGCCGTTGGTGTAGCCTTGGAAGCAGGAGCCAGTTTGTGGTCTCACTGGAAGGCAAGTAGAGCAGGGCACGTGTCAAGAGGGGTTGCTTTGAATTCGCCTTGGGTAAGCATCCAGAAGCTGAGATCGCGCGTCTCTGAACCTGTTGCGCTGGCAAAACCAGAAGGGAAATCTAATTAAAAGTTTGCCTTCTGATGCTTTGGCAGCTCTGGCTCTTACTGGTGCTAGAGATGATTAGTGGAAAACAGGCAACACAGCTCTTCAGTGTTTTGCACCCTAAACATTGGGTTAAGTGTCCGTAGGCTTCAGAGACCTGGCTGGGACGTGCGCTGCACTCGCTTGCCTCTCCGTGGCCATGGAGGCCCAAAGCTGTGGGTAGAACACGCAAACAGTTGGTTTCTCCATAGTGAGACCTTCACAATCCTGTTTAACCCACCTGTGCCTCTTTCTGCAAGACTTGGTCTTGCTACCAGTGGACAGTCCAACGAATTCTGAGCAATCAGCTTGGAAGAGAGGCATAAATCGAGCTCATACCTGGGCGTTCTGAGCAGCTGGGGTTAGACAGCGTGGCTGAAGGCACTGCGCCCTCGTGTTGCGGTGATCTGGTTCGTTTCCTCCTCTTCCCTAGGCAAGGGGGGGTCTTTCTGGAAAAGATTTCACAGGGGGGGAACTGGCGGTGTTTGGCTGCTTTTCAGGACAAACTGGGTTTGCCTCACTCTTGCTTTAACGAGAACTGAACAGTCTGCTGGTAGCAACGTCTGATTTGGAAAGCTGCAGCAAAATGCTCCTGCTGCATGGAATTCTTTCTGGATGGAAACTGTATTTTAAGTGTGAATCATTTAGCTTAGTTCCCTTCTCCCTTTGAATGCTGAGTGATTCTGTGTTTAATTTCTGATCTCTCTACTAGTGGATTTTTTAATTTAATAATACAATAATATGCTGTAGAGCTGCCTATAATTACTTGGAAGATAGGACTTCTTTTTGTGTAAGTTATATGCCTGTAATTAAAAGAGGACCTGGCGTGCATATCTGCAGCTAATAATCCTCGCGATAATAGGAAACTTGCGTGGCCTTTAGTAGGGAACAACTTTTTTAATCCGCGTTATTGGAGCCTCTGTAAATTGACACAGAAGTATTTCCCTTTGTGCCGTGTGTCTTGAGGACACAACTTGATGGAGATTTTTAAAGTCTGTGTAGTAGACCCTGATTTGGGCACCTTTGCGGAAGGCCGTGCAGAGCTCTGCCGTGGCATTGGGTTTCCCTGCAGAAGCCAGCTGCAGCGTCCAAAACAGAGGTTCTGTTTGTGCCCCAGTCAAAACCTGCAATGCTGAAGACTTGCTTATCGCTTAACCCTTGTAGCCACTGAAGCTGCTTAGGGTGCCCAAATCCTGATCACAAGATGCCAGTACAGAGGTGAAATTTCACATGGTGTTTCACCCTCCACAGCCTGAGAGATGAGCCGGTGGCCTTAGAGGGAGAACAGCTGAGGTGGCCTTAAATCCCTTGTTCCAGTCAACAGATCTGACACAAGCACCTGGCTAGCACATCCGCTTGTGCTTGGGTCAAGTGCACAGAGTGCTCTTGTAGTTCTTCTGCTGGACCTTTTGATTGTCCAGCTTGTCAGTGGTCTGAGGGAGCACCTGCAGCCGTTCGTCCTGTGCAAGGGACCTCGGTGTCTGCAGTTAGCAAGTGCAGTTACCCTTGAGACAGACGGGCACGTCAGTGCAGCAGTGGTCTTGGGTACCCCTTTGTTCAGGGGGTGCTGATATATGGGGGACCTGTTGGGGCACACAGAGGTTTTTGTGTGTGTAACTGGTTTTGGCTCTCTTGATTGTAGTCTTGTCCTCTGCCTTCTATCAGAGATGACATCTTAAATTCTAACAGTTGAAATGGTTCTGAGGCTACTCAATAAGATTTGCTGTAAAACTGAAAACTAGGCTCCTTCCCCTTCAGTCTTAACTATTAATCAAAATTTTTGGACAGATGCTTTTCCACAGCACTCAGTGAATAAATGACCCCATCTGTTTCTTTAGCTTTTGATTTTCTTTCTGATTCAATCGCGGCAGGACCAACCAAGGGGGGAAAAACCAACATTGATCTCTTCTTCCGCTTGGCTGAGTAAGATCTCTGGCGATGTTTGCTTCTAGGACTTGATTCAAAAGTTCAAGGAAATAAGAAGCCTCTCCACTTACTTCAGAAAGCTTTCAGCATGGCTTGGAGTAGATAATTATGCCGGCTTTTTCTGTGTATGTATATAAATATTAAACCCGGGGAACTGTCTGTGTAGGATCAGCTTGGTTAATTAAAAATTGGCTTATACAGATATTGATTCTTCAGCTCAGCAAGAGCACCAGCGAAAACAAGGCCAAGAGCCAAAGGAACAGAACACTTTGCATCAGGCGAGGAGCAAGTCGTGTGGAGGAAGCGTGGCCCGATCAGTTGAGCTCTTCTGATGGTCTGCGGTGCTGACTCGTGCTGTGCCGGCTTCTTGGCTGCTCTGTGGTGGGCGGGACAGCACCCTGGTGCTGAGACCACCTCGGCGAGGATTGGGTGCCGGGCCGCCCAGTGTGCTGGCCCGGTCTCTGTGGGGAAACGTTGTGCTTGTGACAAAAGGTGTCAGTAGGACATAACTGTCAGATTCAAACCTGGCAGGGAGGCAAAACCCTCTGAGAGCGAATGATGTTATTGACAAACTTCTCCAGAGCAGTTTCGGCTGGGGCTTGGTGTGAACACGACTGAAACGACCTGTTGGAGCATTGTAATCCCCGAGGCTGTCGGGTTTATCCTCCTCTGAACTCTCCAGTGATTCGTCCTCTCAGAACTGTTTTGCTTTGCAATCTCCATTTCGCTCTAGGGTTCTCTATTCAAAGCAGAAAATGAAGGAGTAGAAAAAGGAAACGGAACCATTTGACGAGAAATTTATTGCGGGTGGCAATTGCAGACACTCATTATCCCAGTGTGAGGAAAACAGTAGAATCCTGAGAAAGCCAACACAATGCAAGTGCACTGAGCGCATTCAGCGGTTGAACAGGCAATAGCATCACTTTCAGTTGGGGTTAATAAAAATCCTAATGAATCCTGCTGTAGCAGAATCTAGTCAGTAAATATTAAGTGCTAATTAGTATCTCGCTGTCGAACAAAGCAGGAAATACATTTCTACTGGTTTGCACTAACTCCTCTGTTTAAAAGTTAGTAACTGGAAGTACTACAACCAAAGTGCCAACCAGTGTTTGCTGCTAGCAGTATGGTGGGAATTTTCAAAGCAAGTCTGGTTACCACAAGAAAATACAGCGTCGAGTTGGTGGAAAGGGCTGGATTTACATCTTCAACAGTCTTTTAAGATTGGAGCAGACAAAGGAGAAAGGAGGCTTTAGCCCTGTCCGTGCTATTAACCGTTCTTGATGGCCACGGTTCTAATGCGTGCAGCTTCCTGGTGGGTTCTCCTTGCATCCCCGCCACACACGCCTTTGAAACGCGGGAGCTTTCATGTAAGTGGAGACAACAGAGCTGGTCCAAACCAGTAAAAAAACGGTGATTTTGTCGAACATGTTCTGACTGGCTATAAAAATCAATAACACTTCAGTCTGTGCGTTTAGCTAGATGCTCGCCTCGGTGGTGTGTCTGCCTTTGGGCTCAACAGGAGGGGTTTGTGCTGTGGAAGTGCAAGTTGTGCAGCGTGCTGGTGTCTGGAAGGGCACTGTGTTTGTCAGCCAGCTCTGACAGTCCAGCCTTTGCTCTGTCCATCACTGCAGGAGCAAGAAATGTAGGAAGGTGAAGTTAAAAGCAATAGAGCCACAAAGATGGTGAAGGGAGGGGAGCATCTCCCTGATGAATAAAGGCTGTAGGAGCTGGGGCTCTTGAAAAAAGGAGCCTGAGGGGTGACCCCATGGATGATGATCAATATGTGAAGGGTGGGTGTCAGGAGGATGGAGCCGGGCTCTGCTCAGGGGCACCCAGTGACAGGACAAGGGGCTGCCCCTGTGAGCTGGAGCAGAGGAGGTTCCACATCAGTGTGAGAGGGACCTTCTTCCCAGGGAGGGTGACAGAGCCCTGGCAGGGGCTGCCCAGGGGGGTTGTGGAGTCTTCTCCTCTGGAGACATTTCAAACCCTCCTGGGCATGTTCCTGTGCAGCTGGATCTAGGGGATCCTGTTGTGGCAGGGGGATTGACTGGATGATGGTTCGAGGTCCCTTCCAACCCTTAACTGTCTGTGCATCAGTTTGTTTGTAAAACACACGTTTCAGATCGCTCCCTGCACTGTAGCAGTTAAGGGCCACTATGGAAAGTACCACTTGCCTGACCAGTAAAGTGAGGAGTTTCCTGGGGTGTTAACAGAATTAAACTTCGTGTGCTGGCTCACAGCGAATGAACAGAACAAGTAACAAAAACGTTCCCTCCTGTTCCTGAGCTTCAAAGGGTTTGTCAGCCGCTCGCTAACCATGTGAGGATTGCTCAGCTGAGTTCAGCCTGCTGAGGGACACCCTCTAATGAAGCCATAAACTGTGCAGCACCCACATGCCATTCAAGCCACCAGAGGCGACCTTTGCAGCAGATCCAGCCCTGCTCTGGGCTCTCCGGTGTAACTCGGTGCAGTTTATGTAGTGCAAGTGTAACGATGATTTCGTTAGCAAAAGGCAAAGTCTGGGGACAGCGGGAGCGTGCTTTATCTGAATATGTGCCAATAAACTCATTGAAGTGACTCTGCGCGGGTGCTGCTGCTCTGGAATGGCTCTTACAGTCAGCTGGCTGAGAGCTGTGTGGCTCTTCCTCACAGTTACTGGGGGTGCCAGGCAAACGGGCAAGACCTGTGCCCGGTGAGCTGGGTTCTGTGTGTGGGACGCAGCGCTGCGAGCCAACGGCGTTGTTGCGCTGTTGCAAGATGCAGCATCTAATTTTGAGTTTCCATGTAGGGATGACTTCAACAGTAATGTACAAACTTCTAATTAAAATACTTTCCAGCTCGTCTTTGGGTGTTATCCCTGTAATTATAAAGGCACCTGTTACGTGAGCAGCCCCGAGCCTGCCGTAGCCGCTGTGAGCGCAGGTGCACGTACACCTACACCTCAGCCGTGCTTTGCTGTGCGCTGGGCAGGATCAGTGACCGCTCTGCATTACAGGGCTCGCGGAGCTGTGGTAATGAAGCAAATTTGTGCTGGAAAACCTGTGCTTCAAGGGAGTATTAGAGCTCATTAATTTCATTAGCTGAATGTCTCTTTTTCAACACAATTTTCAAGAAATCTTGCAGCTCCCGTGTCAGAGCTCCGCTGCGGCCCTGCAGAATGGACCCTTTCGTTTAATAACTGTGACTCCATAGCAAATAAACCTTCTCACATGATTAGTCTAATAGGATGCAGACAGGCTTTCCTCCCAAGGCTTAGCATTTTCCCTCCTGCATATTTCTCACCAGCGCTCTGCGTTGACGCTGTATATTCCGCATCATTAGGAACCAGCGGTGTCACAAGAAGTGACGTTGCTTGATGCAGAGCAAGTGGTCTTGGAGTCAAGTAGAACAGGCTCAAGGCAAAGGCTGAGAAAGTTGTGATTGAGCATGGGAGGACCAATAGATCTGAGGTCTGAGGAGGAACCTCTTCACAGTGAGGGTGACAGAGCATTGGAACCTGCCCAGGGTGGGGGTTGTCGTTCTCTGGAGATGTTTCACACCTGCCTGGCCATGTTCCTGTGCAACTGGATTTAGGGGATCCTGCTGTGGCAGGGGGGCTGATCTGGACTGGGTGGTCTTTCGAGATCCCCTAATGATGTGTGATTACCTGTGATTCTGTGTATGCACTCAATCAGTACCCGATCAGCTCCGAAGTTGTGTTAGTGTACATCCTACAAATAAACAACAGTCTCTACTTTTGGAGAAACTCGTATTTACTGTGTTTAAGGAAGTGATTTTAAGGTCAGTCCGGCTGTAGCTGCCTTTTCTACTGCAAGTCAAAAAGCAGCATCTTCCCTGATGTACACAGCTGAGAGAGAGTCTCAACCAGAAAGCAATTGCTGTTAATTAGTATCACGGTGCCTTAAAGAAGTGTTGTTGAGTCTTTTAATTTTGTGGAGTTGATTTTATTTTAATGTCCCTGCAGACTGCTTTCTCCATGAAGTTTAGTAAAGTTAATGATAGTGAAGTCATTTGCAATTACTGTGATACAGCTTTGGTTAACACAAGCTAAAAGGAGAATTGAGCTAGAAACCAGTGATTCTCTCCTCCTTTAGTAGTTGCTTTTATTAGGATAATTTAGTTGGAGGGTGTCTGAGGTGCCTTGGGGTAGTGAGTTCAGATCCTGACCTAGAATTAAAGCAATTGGCTGAGTTTTCTGACATGGACAATATGTCAGCATGGTGGAACTGTGGGCCCAGTGCTCTGCTGCACTTACCTTGTTCTGACTCCAGTGAGGCCAAACAAAGTAGTAATAATCCGCTTCCAAAGTGAGCTTGTCGTCCCAAGTCCTGTGCTGTCCTGAATAGGAACCCTCTTGGCAGGAAAGAGCTGGTGCCGCCTCGCCACTCCTGTTTTTAACTTGCTTTTCCTGCTGGGGTGCTGCTTCCATGGCAGTGTTTCCCGTTCCAGCATTTGTTCTGGATAGACTAGGCTTTGAGGGGAAGTGAAAATCCAGGGCAGCGTGTGCTCCACTTGGACGTTTGTAGTGCAAACAGCTTTCTAGTGGCAATCAGAAGACGGCTGTTCAGAGCCCTGCAGAGAACGGTAGCAGTGCCTGTAGTTCCTGTGACAGGAGACCAGACTCGAGCCACTGAGAAGCTCAGTGTCAACCCTCCTAAAACAAGGTGTTTCTAACACCCCTAGCCATCGCTGTAGTTTCTCCTACAATGCAATTGTGGTTGCCTGGTGTCTTGTGACCTTGATAATTGCTTTATCCCTGATGGGCTGTCCTTGGTCTTTCCCACATTACCTACTGAAAGCATCTCAAATGCTTTTCAAGACCAAAACTGCAGTAGACAGGTTTATTCTGTGAAAGTGGAACCGTTGCCCACGAGTTACTTGCTGCAAACTGGATGTTAATTAAAGCTGTCACTTGTTTAACCACCAGAACTTCTGGGTTCTGGCTGTCTTGGCTATCTGTGTTGTGGTGGCCAACTTGCTGGTACTTGTTCTAGTGTTGTGAGGCTGCCTGTTGGTTTGGTGTTTTGCCTTGTGTTTTTCCAGCCATATTCCGACCTGAGACAACGCATTAAGCAGTGATAGTCGCATCAGAAGTGGAAGGGTTCATTCCCTAAGGAATGTAGCAAAGGAAAGCTCTGTGAGCCTTCTGGGCTAGAACACTTCCACTTCCTTATGGAAGGACTGGAAGTGTTAGGTGCTCTAGTTCAACAGCAGCCTGGTTTTTAGAAATACTTATTTAGATGACAGAGGCAGCTCTCCAGAGGTAGCATTAGTCATCCTTCCTGTCGCTTGCCATCTGAGCAGTCAAATCAAACAAGGGCTGGTTTCTGAAGGGTGATCCTAGACGAGCACTGTGTCTCTTAGTGGTCTCCACTAGATGCCAGCCAAGGCAGCCTGGAGTGATTATAGTGCAGTTCATTAAGCAGATCGTTCGGTCTTTCGCCTTGTGGTTGTTTGACACCAGTAAGCAGCAGCAAACACTGGTTTGAAACCAATTACTTCCTGGTAAGGATCTGTACGGTTGCATCTTCCAAACGGCCAAATACTGAGAAAAGCAGGAGGCCGAGTCCGGGCTAATCCTCGGAGTACGAAGCGCCGCATATTAAATAACCTGAGCGACTTCTCCTTTGCACGTGAGTCGATACCGACTCGGACATTGAGCTTGTCCCCAGCTACCATCTTGGTAAAGGCACTGCCTTGTGTCTCTTCTGGAAGAAAGAAGCAGAGGTCTAAAGAGGAGAAGCAAACCCTTGATTCTGGAGGGACAGGTTGTGTGAAGTGACATGGGATGCTGGATGCTGAAAATTGGACAGGCTCTTAGGAGAAGAAAAGCAGAAGCTGAGGGCCCTTGATTAAGAAGGGATTTGAAGTGCCCTTGATTATGAAGAAGGTTATCCTGAGACCTGATCTCTCTCACGCGTCCTGTGACAATGCCATACTATGTCTTTCCTTTGAATTAGCTACCTGCTAACTGTGTTTTCTTCCCAAGGTCCAGCAAGGCATCAAAAATCACTTGCAGCCACCTATTCCCAGTTGTAACTGTCTGATGACACGCAGCCCCGTGGGCACGGCAGTAACTGCACAGATTGTGCTGCTAATCCTCGGTATCGATAACCCCTTTGGCGGAAGCAGCGTTCTAGACCTCGCTCGCGGGGGCCGGAGCAATATTAACGCGGTGCTGACGCTCGGCAGAGCCGCCTCCCCAGCCGGCGCTCGCCTGGCAATCGGGATTGCAGAGGGGCAGAGCAATCCCCCGCTTCTGGCGGCGGCTCTGCCTGCAGGGTGGCAGGAGGAATTTGGCGCGTGACGATGCGCAGAGCGTTGTTGCTGTCGATTGTAGCGCACTGTACGTGCCTTGGAGCGCGACTTCCAGTAGTTTAACAACTGGAACAACAGGCGTTTGGGGAGAAACGCGTTTCGTGTGAAGGCAGATCGCAGGCACTGGGCTTGCTCGTGAGAATGCTGCCTGGTCGTGCTCGGTGGGGCTGGATATCGAGCTAGCAAGATGGTGATGGGGGGGGGGCCACGTCGCTCAGTTCCAACTGGGTGGGATCCACTTGCCAAAACGACATAATTAGTGGCACATGAACACACGTGAACACGGCTCTGGGTCTGGAGCGCAGGCTAGTGACAAAGGCCGGATGATTCTCTTCTCAGCGTTTGTCTCTAGGTTTGGGCCCCTGCCTACTGGTTCAGCAGCACCCGCCACCGCCTGCGCCCTCCTTTTCTTTGAGAAGTAAATGGATCCGTTGACAGGACAACGGTTCTGGTTTTGAAGTCCGCTTGGTTCTCAGCCCTTCTGCTGGTAGGCCTGTCAGATCAAATGATCGTTAGTAACCGTTGTCCACAGGTACTGGAAGGAAACCTAGCTGAGTTGCGGGTGTGTTCAGGCAGCTCACAGCACATCTCGGAAAACAAAGCGTAGTAGCAGTGTCTGCTGTCTCTGCCTGTCATTCCCCATGGCTGAGCTGGGTCTGGAGAGCTAAAGGCTCACAACTCCGCTTCCATCTCTCTGTACCTGAGCGGAGGAGAGAGCCTGAAGGAGAGCTGAGCTGTAGAACTGTCAGATCTTTTTCTTCCTTAGCAGTCATCCTTCCAACTAGTCTGACTTTCATGCCAGTGATAGAAAGAGGAGGAAGCTGGCGGTGGTTTGGTGTGGCACGGGAGAGCTTGCGTAGCCATCTCTGGGTTGAGAGCTCCGAAGGACTGTCCTTGCTGCTGTGCACTAGTGTGGTTATGGGCTCTGCGTTTTTAGGGAAGACCTGATGGAATCAAATCTGGGGTGGTTTGGACACCTTAAGCGCTACCTAAGGCGGAAGCGCAGACTTCCCTTCAGCCACAGCGTGTGTAAATCCCAGTTTGGCATCTTGCCTGCTCCAAAAGATGGTCTTAGGAGCCTAGAGATTTTTGAAGTAAAACTGAGGTTGAAATGATTTTTAAGGTAGACATTATTTGCTGCTCTTCAGCAGCTTTCCTCCAAGAAATAGGAGTGTGTTACCAACTGTAGTAAAGCAAGACCCACGACATAGCTGTGCAGATAGACGGGGACGTGTCTAATTCCCTTCTCGCTGGGACAAAAGTGACATCACGCACAGCGCGGAGTCAGACTGTCCGAAGAAAGACAACCCCCTTTTTTTCCACTATATACTTTAAGTTCTTCTGTCTTCTGATGTAGTTCACATTAACATCGTGAAAGGCCTTTGTGAGGTGTCTGTATCCTGACTGAATGTGCAGGGAACCCCTCAGCATGGGATAGAAACCGTTTGGAGAAGTCGGTGTAATCCCACGTGCAGCCCCAGGGAGCTCACAGTTCTTGTGTTGAAACGTGAACGGTGCCAGTGCTGTACGGTGACGTCTGTGGGTGGGGAGAATCTTCCCCCAGAAAATACCTAGCAATTGCCAGTTCAGAGTTCCCCTTGATGTCCCTCTTGGGAAGCGACATCAGACTCGTGCGTCCTGTGTCCTGCTGCTGTGTCTCACACTCGGGTGATGTTAAGTTACTGTGTTTTGCTTCAAAACACTACAGACCCCCACCTTTTACAATTGAACAAGAGGTGGGGAATGAGGGCTGCAGGTGGTCTTCTCTTGCTGTTTCTGTGTTGTTTTTCAGACACTCCAAGATGTCTGACAAGGCAGTAGGAGATGGGTGTTACCCTGCTCCCAGTTGTGCTGGAGTTGCCTTTGTTGGTGGCTTTTAATTGGGCTCTGTGTGACACCTCTCCTGAAACACTATATATAATTCAGCAGTGTAATGGCATTCATAGTCACACTTGCCAGTGCTCATCGGAGACCTGTTTATCCCTTTAAATAAAAAAATCACTTAGGAAACGTTTTAAGTGAAGTTAGAGATCAGGTTTGTACTTGTGCTTCAAAACAGCTTTTCTGCAGCTGTGGTGGCCAGTACGCCCCAAATTTAGGTCATTTTCCCCACATCAGCTCCTGAAGCTCATTGTGCACCAGGAAGTGATCCTTCCTCTGCATTTCAGTAGCTAATCTCTGATCAAAGGACAATAAAAATCTCAACATCAAAGGTGCTTCTTAAGGGTTTACAAACCTCTGCTTTCTTCTGAGTCGTAGGGTACGGGTGCTGCTCTGGAGGATGCAGCAGTTTCTCTCGGGCAGGGGGAGGGAAGTCTTCAGTCATTTAAACACCACCAGATCTACTGGTAATTTTTATCTTTGGAGATTATATTAGCGCTTCCATTTCTTCAGCAGAGCCATCTGGACGATGGGCTGCAGTAAAGAGTGCGCTGAATGCAATTACAGTAATTCAGAAGGAAGAAGTGTTATTTCACCCCAAAATTAGCATTGTTAAAAGTGCTGGTGTGACTTTCAATTACTGGAAAAAGGCAGCAGAACTGACTGGACGCAGAGGACATCAAAACAACCGCAGCTCCGAAACCCACAGGAAGAAGGAAAAGGAGTGGTGGTGAATGCTGGTCATCCCCCCCCGTGGGTTTGTAAGGACCACTGCAGGGTGCTGAGTTTTGTGACTTGGTGTGCAGGGCTCTGCTCACTACTGCTCCTTTATTCCAGAGCCTTACGGGGGAACCTGAACGTCCACAGACTCTGGCACATCTATCCAAACTGTGGACGTGAAGGGTCCTGGCAGCAGTGCGAG
Organism: Rhinopomastus cyanomelas; assembly: GCA_013400115.1. Taxonomy (NCBI): domain Eukaryota; kingdom Metazoa; phylum Chordata; class Aves; order Bucerotiformes; family Rhinopomastidae; genus Rhinopomastus; species Rhinopomastus cyanomelas. The sequence goes on from VXBP01002354.1 coordinate 722,590, forward strand.
GTCCCGTGTGTGAAGGGGCAGAAGCAGTGGGATCTTCAAGACTGCTGCTGCCCAGTCACAAGCGAAGTGTTCAGTCAGAGTGCCGAAGTCGTGGGCTGAGCAGAGTGCTGTGTGTGTCTGCCTGTGCTAGTCCAACACCCAACAGACTGCAGCAGTGTTTTCATCCAGCCAGGGTGGGATCCAAGTCTGGCATCCGTGCAGCAAAGTGGGTGCATAAGTGGTGAGGAGGAGCCCTTCTTTCACAGGTCAGGTGAGATCTCGGGGCCTGATCTCATCTCCCTTGGACTGCTCTGCTCTTTCTGAGCTCTTCCCTTGCTCAGTCCCTACTGGGCACCATCCAGCATGTGCTCTTGTGCTCTGCTCCTCTTATTACCTGGTCCTTGTGATTATTCTTCCTCTCTCGCCCAGTCCAGTGGATTTCTGTTTCTCACCTGTCTTTCCTCCAACCTTATTTTCTGTGAGAGAGTCCTCCTGTTGTTGTGGTTACTGGGTTTTAAATTTACTACGAATTTGCCGTTTTCTTTTGGGTTCAGTTCTGGGCCGTGGGGGCTGTGTGACAGATCCCTTCCAGAGGAACAGCTGAGAGTAACTGCGGATTGGACTGGATGATCTTTCCTGGTCCCTTCCAATCCCTAATGTTCTCTGACGCCGTTGGCTCCTGGTGCTGATGCTGTGAAGTGGGCTGGTGTAACTGGTAGTCTCTTGGTGTTGTCTTCACATGCACTGGTAAAGTCCATCCAGGAGAACAGTGGTTTAAGCCAGACCTGTGGCAGGTCATCACTTCATACTTATGGAAGAGTAAATAATACAGGAGGTTGTAATGATCCATGGCTGGGAGAGGGTTTGTAGCCAGAACGCACTGTGCAGGGCAGCACTGCTTCTATAAAGCTTCAGCGAGGAGGTTATGGATGAAACCATAACGTGACCCACCTGCGCCCAGAGCAGATTTTTAGGAGGGCTGTGGAGCCCCCACAATTATCTGGTGTAATGGCACAGAGCTCTGTGGGAAGCAGCTACAGGCTCTTCCTTTGATTGCTCTTGTCCTTAAAGTGGTGTTAAAACCCCCATTGATCCGTATGGGAACTCAGCTGGACCAGCTCCAAATGCCTTTCAAAGTCCTACTGGTTTTCCCTACACTCTGATTTATCCAGCCTATTCTAAAGGGCAATTTCCATCCCTAATGGATGCCATCAGTATTTTGAAATGAGGCACCTCTTAAAAATGTGGAAATAGCTTTGAGAATTATTCCTGGTACAGTAAACGCGGAGTGTTGAGCTCTTTGTGTTTTTCTGCACAGCAACAACAGTTTTGCTTGGGGTCGATAAGAGATTGAAAAGTGTGGTTAATAATAAAAGCTGAAGTGGGAGTTACTTTCATAATGGGATGTCATGTGTAAGCCTATAAAATAAATAGTAATTATCACATTTGTGGAAGTACTCGGAGAATTTGTATTGCTCTTGACAGCTTCATCTGTACATCAAACCCTTCTGGATTGTGCGCTTTCTTGTTCCTAACGAGCGAGCAGGCGAAACGGAAATTCATACCCTGATGGGAGGTGTTGATTTCAACAAACCCTAAACAAAAATAGATGAAAGAGCCGCTGGAGCAGGCTCGGGATTATTTCCTTGCTCGCGCGTGTTGCTGTTACGAAGCACGATGAGAAGCCAGCCTGCGGTCTGAGGACTTGTCTCCCCTGCGTTCTGAGGGAGGAGGGTGCTGCCGACTGCACAGCCCGAACGGGAGCTTGTGTGAGCGGAGCAGCAGCCCGTCGGGAATCAGCTCCCCGAGCTGTGCAGAGCGGTGCTGGGGCCTCGCCCTCACGAAGCCGCAAACCTCGGGGCAGCAGATCTGCGGGAGCCACCGGGAATCGTGGGCGCACTCGTTCCTTTTCCCTTTCTGTGCCCACACACCCTCCTAAAGAGAGTTCCGGCAGTACCTGTCCCTCAACAGCTCACGTGAGTTAGGGTGGCACTAAAGTGCCCTCCCCCAGCTTTCTCGTAGCCCCCTTCCTTCAGAGATTGGGAAGCTGCTCGCAGGTCCCCTGGGAGCCTCCTCCTCTCCAGGCTGAACAACCCCACCTTGCTCAGCCTGTCCTCACAGGGGAGGTGCTGCAGCACTCTGAGCTGCTCTCCTCTGGACACCTTCCAGGACCTCTGTGCCCTTCTGGTGCTGGGGACTCCAGAATTGGGTCCAGGACTCCAGGTGGGGTCTCACCAGTGCAGTGCAGAGCAGAGGGTAAGAATCCCTTCCCTTGACCACCTGTCCCCGCTTCTTCTGATGCTGCCCAGGACACAGTCAGTTATTTCCTGAAGACGTGGTTATCAAAACCAACTTAGTCAGTGCCTCAGTCACAAGAGTCCACTGCCAGGTGTGCGCGCTCTGGTACCAAGTAACAGGTACTTGGTTGTAAAGATAGAAGCAGCTTTGGCAGTTACCTGGAGATGTAGTTCTGTCTTCCCCACACACGTTCTGAGTTTAGCCTCAGCCTCAGAGGTGGAGTTGGTGTCAAGAAGCAGGACAAGTTAAATGGGGGAAGGACGGATCAGGAAGTAAGGTCCTTGAGTCTCCTGAGGCTGTTACTTGAGCTCTGTCATGCTGTTAACTTTGTTCTGCGAGGTGGGGCAGTGAGCTCCTGTTGTCAGAACTGGGGGTTGTGCCAAGAGGATGTAGGGCACCTCGGATCTGCAGGGATCAGCAAATCTGAATCGCCGTGTCGGGTGTGGATGAGGAAATACATTTTCAGTGAAAATTGCGTTGCTCTGCTGACTCGGCTCGCAGTGCTGCTGTGGGCTTGGGGAGGAGCGGTGTCACCGGCTTCCCTACGGCTTTGGTCCTGACCAGCCCGATGTTCCTAGACCAGCTCTGATGGCCAGGAGGGACGCGTACCTGTTTGACCCAGCAAATAAGGGGCTTGTTCTTACAGGAGCCCTGGAGGGAGCAGAAGCACTTGGAGGAGCTCGGTCAGTAGCTCTGCAAACACATCAGCTGGAGAGAGTCCTCTCTGAAGTGAGGACTCTGGAGGGTGGCCAGGGCGTTCAGCAGGGCACATCCCAGGCTCACAGACGGGCTCCAACCCATGAAAGGGCAGGAGGATCTGAGTTTCCTGCGTGGTCAGAGCAGCTGCTGAAGTGCAGACGGCGCAGCTTCGCTCCAAATCTGTTTGTATCTGCTTCAGCTCAGGCTGACCTTAAATTAATCACAGCAACTGCCCAGCGATTGCGAGGTTGGTGCTGTCCTCGACTGCTGCTGAAATGCTCCTGTCACCTTCCTGTTGCAGGAGTGTTTGTGAGCCTCTGCCAGTGCCTGGAGTTGCTCTGGCAGCGCCTGGCTGAGAGCAGGATTGCAAGAGACTGTTTGCAATTCCCTGGCAATCTCATTACAGCCTGAGGCTTTGCTGCTGCAGAGATCCTTCCTGGCCAAGGATGGTGTTTGAAGTAAAACTTCTAATGCAAACCTGGAAAGTGAAAAGCATTTGATTTAAGCAGCCAGGGCAGCAGCAGCATTGAGCTGTAACCCAAGTGCAGCACCTCAGTGATTTGCTTTCTGTTGTGGTACTGGCTGTCAGTCCCCAGTGTGAGAGCTGAGGTACAGGCAGATGTTCTACACCCAGGACTGCGGTGCTGTGTGTCGATCGTGCTGAGGAGGAGAGGGGATTGGGGCCAAGCCGTGCAGATGGAATGAGGGTCTGGAAAACCCCAGGCACACGTCCTAGTGCAGTACTTGAGCAGGAGAGTGATGCTCTGTGGAAGCATGAAAGGGGAAATAAGGCAGGACCAAGACACCTTCCCTCATCCTAATGCAGATAAAGGATTTTTTTGTGTGTTTTGTCATCCCCCTGCTCCATCCTGAGCTTTGTTAATGTAAGTGCAGAGTCTTACATCTGGGCAAGAACAACCCCAGGTACCAGTACTGGCTGGGGACTGACCTGTTGGAGAGTAGTGTAGGGGAAAGGGACTTGGGGGTCCTGGTGGACAGCAGGATGACTATGAGCCAGCAACGTGTCCTTGTGGCCAAGAGGGCCAACAGCATCCTGGGGTGGATTAGAAGAGGGGTGGTTAGCAGATCAAGAGAGGTTCTTCTCCCCCTCTACTCTGCCCTGGTGAGACCACACCTGGAGTCTTGTGTCCAGTTCTGGGCCCCTCAATTCAAGAGGGATGTGGAGCTGCTGGAAAGGGTCCAGCGTAGGGCAACGAGGGTGATGAAGGAGATGGAGCCCCTCCCTTATGAGGAGAGGCTGAGGGAGCTGGGTCTCTTTAGCTTGGAGAAGAGGAGACTGAGGGGTGACCTCATTCATGTCTACAAATATTTGAGGGGTGGGTGTCAGGAGGATGGAGCTGGGCTGTTCTCGGTGTCATGTAGTGATAGGACGAGGGGCAATGGTTGTAAGCTGGAACATAGGAGGTTCCACATCAACCTGAGAAGGAACTTCTTCACGGTGAGGGTGACAGAGCACTGGAACAGGCTGCCCAGGGGGATTGTGGAGTCTCCCTCACTGGAGATGTTCAAGACCCAACTGGATGTGTTCCTGTGCGACTTGGTTTAGGTGATCCTGCTGTGTCAGGGGGATTGGACTGGATGATCTTTCGAGGTCCCTTCCAATCCCTAGTGATTCTATGAACTCGTGCGTCTGATTTCTGCAACTGACCCACGTAACACACAAATGTCTTCCACGTCTCAAACAGCCCTGGATTACAAAGAGCAAACCTGGTAGGTGTGAGGGGAACAAAGGCTGGCTGAGGGCACCTAATCCAGGCCTTGATCAAGAGTGAACCTATCAGAGGGGCTGCCAGAAATGGGTTAGCTTCTGCAGGTCTGAGGTGAGGCTGAGCTGTGCTCTGGCCACTATTCAGAGCCTTTAATTTATAACAGCGATGCTGTTGGGCAGCTGAGGGCTGTAGAGCTCCTCTTCCTTCAGAACGGCACCGGCGTAGAGTGCTTCGTGTATCTTCGTATGCAAAGCAGCCCTCGGATCGGAGAGCAGTTGCCAGTCCCTGTCAGCGTGGGTGGGCTAATCGGAGACAGACTGATTCTGCAGTCACGTGAAGTGGGAGTTTTCCTGGGCCTGTGGTGTCTTGGACAGCTGAAGTTCAGGCTTTCACAGGTGTCCAGCTGTGCTTTGAGGTCCATCCCTAGTAACACACAAACTAGTGTTTTGTTAGGCTTTATCTTGTAGTTTTCTTCTGACTCCATAACACTCCTTTGCTCCATCACAGACGTCCCTCTGGTGGCCTGTGCGTAAGTGAAAGACTTGTCGATTCCATCGTCTTTGTCTGCTGGTTAACAGCAAAGAACTGTTTTGGCTACAGCTTCTCCTGTTCTCTTCCTGTGCTGTTTTCTTTTGCAAGTGAAAGTAAGGGACAAGGTGGTCAAAACCCTCCTTCAAAAACAGTCTTGGATGTCTTCCATCATGCTCTTGCCCCAGCCAGGCTGGTTTGATGAGGACAAAGCTCTCCAGCAGCGTTGGAGGGGGCTCGCTGAAGCGCGGCGAGCAGCCCATTTCCTAGCTGTCAGCCGAGTGAGCTCCCTCCCTCCGATCGGCTGTGCCTGCAGCCAGCCAGCCTTGAGGTGCCTGGGCTCTGAGGGGAGGGGTCTTGCTCAGCATTGGATCACTGTGCGGATGAAGTTCTAACGAAACAGTGAAGTCACTGGCACAGGTTGGACACAGGAGAGTCAACTGGCAAAGGGGCCTTCCTGGCCACAGGAAGACCAGATTTCCCCCCTGCTCCCAGAGTGCCTCCACAGGCTGTAGAGGAGTGTCCGGGCTGACTGAGACTGGTGTTCTTCAGGACTAAAGAACGTGGTCTGTTCTTGCAAGTAAAACTTGTATTCAAGTTCTGGTTGTTGGGTTAACAGTACATGAGGCTCTGAGTAACCTCCTGGCGTCAGAAAGAACCGGCTCTCCCTGTTTGTAAGTAAAAGCTCATGTTTTGCATTTTAACAGGGAAGGAAATGAACAGTGGCAGTAAAAACACATCTGCCAGAGCAGAGCCTGGTGGCGAAAGTTACCTCTTGTTAGTGTGCTGACAGTATCCAGATGTCACACGGTTAGGGGCGTTTGCTAAAGCCTTCCTGAAGCAGGAACACCTGTGACCGTCGGAAGTGATAAATATTAGGGAGGGAAACGCATTCCTGGTAGGGGTACGGTGGAACCAGCGGTCTGAGGAGCAGGCAGATCACTGCCCTGCCCTTCAGAAGGCTTCTCCCTGTTTGCTCCTGTCCACAGTAGCACTCCTCCCTTGGCTGAGTCTTTGGGAGCCTCTTCAGTCAGTGTCACCCCAGCTGTCTTTGGCTATAATGTGCTGTGGCAGCGTTTCCTACTCAGTTTCCTCATCTTCAGACTAATACTTTGCAGCTCTGGAACCTGAGATTGAGTTAACCACTAGGAGTTGAAGGTGCTTAGTGTCTCCTGGGTCTCGCCCCGTTAAGGAGGGAACTTGCATGTAGGGAGCACATTGCCACGGGCTGTGTTACACCATACCCGTCTGAAACACCGTTCTGGGCTCTCTGCTTTCCTCAGTTACAGTGAATCTGCAGTGGCAGGGTGGACTTGGAGGAGATGTACAGTGTTCTTGTCTTCATTTGGCCTCACAATGCTGCCTCACCTAAAGCAAAACCCAGACCCCAAACTCATTTCTGCTGCTGCCTGTGACAAAAGCTTTGCTGTGTGTGAGCCCTCCCTCTGCAGGGTGGACTGGTGCCATTCCTCGCTTGAACATGGGCTGCTTCCTCGGTGCAGCTTGGAAGCTGCTGGCAGCTCCTGCTTCCAGAAACAACAGAGGGTAGCAAACCCCTGCAGACTGCACGGTGCTTTCTGTGGCTGCGCCCCTTTCAAACGTGCCCTTGCGTTGTCAGTTGGAGAAGGGTGTTGCGATACCCGCGAGATACCCGCCGATCACCGCGAGCAGTTCTGCAGGTGGCAGGGGGAGGGTGGGCAATGGGTGACGCTTGGGTTTGTTCGTTTGAATAACAACGAAATTACCCAAGTCCTTGCTCTATCAAAATCCACTGCTTCTATTTGATGCATCGATAGTGACCTCTGGGTTGCTCTTCTGCTTCTCAAGGGGATTCTGTCTCTGCTGTTTTGGCTGGACTCCAGGCTTGGATGACAGTTTCAAGGTTACAGTTTGTTTGGGGTTTTTTGTGTGTGTGGTTTGTTTTTTATCCAGAGACAGGGGAGATCGATCCTAATCTATAGAGAGACTGCATCTCAAATGCCAGAGCGCCAAAGGCTTGACCCTCGGAAGTGCTGAGCACTCTGTGCTTGCAGGCTGCCGGGTGGCATTGGGCACCCCGCGGGGTCAGGCTTGCCATTGCTATCCTCTGCTTTGTCCTGAGAACTGAATTAAGCTCTTGCTTCGCTGCCGTGCCAGAGGGTTTTCTTGCTGTGTGTATTGATGCCATTGAACTCTTTCCACGTAGGCAGTGGTGTTCACTAATTTATCCTCATTCTCACAGGTAATATTTAGGACTTGCCGGTTGATTTTCTTTCTTCTGTAGATTGTTTCCCACTAGTCTTTTCTACTCTTGCAATCTGTTTGCCTTCCACGTGAGCTCAGAAGTCCAGCCTATCAGGCCACCTGAGTGATTGGCTCAGACAGCAGCATCCTTTTTTAGACACTAACCTTCAGTCTCTGACAGACAACTGAAAGCACTGCTTGTGAACAGCAGCAGAGAGAACGTAACTCTGAACTCTTTGTGCTTCATGTTAATCATGAAGACACTTTCTTACGAAGGTTTAAGTGGAGGTGCCCACCTCCTGATGCTCTGTGGCCTTTGGCAGCACCAGAAGGGAGCTCGGTGCTGGTGACAGCAGACTGCAGAACCTGAGTGGAAATATCCAGCACAGCACTTCCCCAGCATGACTGAAATCCTATTTTGGGAGAAGATGGCATCATAACCTTTTAATTTTGCTTTCTATTTTTTCCCCGGTGACAGACTGACAAGCCTAGAGAACGCAGTTCTCTCCTGATGGAGCAGCGCCGGCGTGGGCAGCAGCACCGATTGTTTCCCAGGTTGCCTGGCTGCTGTTTCTCAAACCCGACCTCGGGAGGCTGTTCCCAAGACCTGAGTTCAGTCTTTTCTGCTCACAGATGGCCGAGATGACTGATGCTCAGTGCTAGTGCCGAAGTGGTTCTGCAGAGCAAACAGCTCTCTACTGGAAGTGGCATTGATCACCAGCCCGCTGAGTTGGTCGTGGCTTTCAGTTCCCAACAACCGTCTGATTTCTGAGCCCAAGCAATTTCGTTCTCCTTCTGTCTCCCACCTTTCTTTGCTCTTCAGCACTGCTCACGCTTCTGATGGCAAAATTCAACTCCTAGAGCTCCTAGCTCCTTGTAGCTATTCCTGGCATGGCGTAAGAAGGGGACCAGGACACATCTGTAGGCTGCTTGTGTGATGTAGGCTTGCACCGGGCAGCAGGTCACAACGCGGGCTAAGAAATAAAGCACCGCAGATTAGGTGGCTCCTTTTCCCTTCAAACAATCCCTCTTTTTTCCCCAAGTCCTCTTTTCAGTGATATTGGCATCACCCCCATGGCTCCCATGTGAAGGGTACTGCCTCCTGATAATGACATTAAGTCGCACAATTACTAGAATTGCTGCTTCTGAGCGTTTCTAAAAGACTTTGGGGCCGCTGCAGCAAGTCTGCGCGAGAATGAGCACAAAGAGAGATGATTCTGCTGCTCCCGCTCTTGCTTGTGTGGATTCTCATCCGCCGGCTCTGCCTATGAATAGCAATAAAGAGTCTCCAGAAGCGAGGCAGGATAATATCTAATAATTTCCTGTGTGGACAAAGAAAGTTTAGGGAGACTTTAGAGGGTATTACTATCTCAACTTTAATGATACGATACTTTTATATTAATTTTAAATCCTCAATTTCAAAATCTGCTTGTGGCTTCCGCTCTCCGCCCGCACAAACCTGCCAAAACAAAGCACCTTTCTGGGCTGGAAAGAGCCATCAGTCAGCAGCACACAACACACATCAGAGGCAGCGCAGCTCCGGAGGTGCCATTAATACCCATACAGAGCGGCGCGCTGCAGCGCCTAACGCCTCGTCTGGAAGAGAACCGCACAGTCAATCGCGCTTTGCCGTGTCGGGAAGGAGGGTGGGCTGCACGCGCTCTGCTTTCTCAAGGATGAGCACAATTTATCTGTGTTCAGTGTTACCCAAGTTCCTGTTTGCTTGTGGATCATGCCAGCTATTCCTTTAGGAAATAAGGCATTATCCTGCCAGACTTCAAGCCCATGTGTTGTTAACATCAGCTTTACTTTGCATTAAACATTTACATTATATGTGAGAGGACTCGGGGTGTGGGTGTGCAGCGAACTGTGGTGCAGAGACTACAGGGCTGCCACGCCGAAGAGCTGTGTGTGAAGACCATGCACCTACATCCAAGCGTAAAACAAATGTCTCGCTCTCCACGGCAGCAGTCGGTGCCTTTCCAGAGGAGATCTTTATGGTCTGAGCATTTGTGAACCTCTGGTACGAGCACATGCCTATGTTGACCCCAATACCTGATACCTGCCCACAGGTACATCAGCACCTTGGGGTGCTGGGGATCATCTTGCACTGAAGTAAAAAGCCAAGGTACCACTACCACAGGAAAGCATCTTCAGCTTGTGGGCTCCAGCGTTCCTGTCTGTGCTGGCAAGATCTTCGCGTTTTATCAACCCAGTTGTCAACCCAACCAACACAGGAAGGACGAGAAGCGGTGGACTCTTTCGGATCACACCTGCTGACCTGTATCACTGACACAGGTCTCCTGCTGAAGCTCTGGTGCTGAACAGGGCTGATAAGCAGTTCTGAGGGAGTTTCCAAGGTTCACTGAACTGCTCTGGGTTGTACATGTGCTTTACCTGTACCTGTTCTGGGGTGAGCTGTTTGGACCCACAGTATGTTCTTTGTTCCTTATTTGTTCTGCAGACTCAGCTGCTCATTTGTGAAGCTTAGTGTCACTTACGAGCCTTGTATTTTGGAAAACAGATCCCTTCTCAGTGGGAACTCCAAGGCAGAGTGAAACGTTACGCTGGTGGGACCTCGCGTGTTCGTCCTGCTGCCTCTGGAGCCCCAGTGAAAGGGAGGGCTGCAGTAGGGCACAGCTGGGGCAACCTGCTGCCTTTTGTTCTGGCACCTGTTCCAAACGCTCTCGCACCGTATTTCCAGGAGACAGTGTGTTAGGCAGGCACTGAAGTGGAAGCTCGGCACTTGTTTGCTTTGCAGCGCTGTTTTATTTCACACACTGGAAGAGGGGGTGTCTAACGGTGTGACTGGCAGCCACTCCACACGTCCTGGAGCGTGTGGTTACACCAGCTCCCAGCCGCAGCATCATGCCTGTTAATTAGGAGATGATCTCCAGTGCACGCGGCTGCTGGGTGGAACGAGATGCTACCTAGACGAGTTGCCCGACGTGTCTGTAAGAAGTAAGCCAGACTCCACTGAGTCTTGTTGAGAACCATTTGGAATCAAAGCTCGGGTTATGTTTAAGTGTCTTTAATATTGTGCACGGCACGTGCCCCGCGTGAGGGCAGCACCACTGCCAGGACCCCGTGCGTCTGTCTGGCAGCACGGAACTGCTGTCATTGCAGAACGGGTGATGGCGGAGACACGGGTGGGAAACGCTGAGGGAGGCCGGGAAGACAATCACAGCAACAAAATGCAATCTGCAGAAGGCAAGTCAAGTGACAGTTGCTACAGTAAACGAGAATTTGCGGTGCCTAAATCAGAATCGGTGTCACTGTGGTAGTTAGAGCAGCTTCAATGGAAAGACCAGGTAGGGCTTGGTATCTGTGAAGAGCGTTTCCACTAACGCATTGCTGCGTCATGGCCCCTGACAAACGTGAAGCACTGAGGAGCCAGGTGTGGTTTGGTAGCATTTTCCGTTCCGCTTCAGGCACTGCCTGTAGCACCGTTTTCCAGTGGAAAGCTGGGCCGAGCCGGCGGCCTGGGTGTGTGGTTGGTACGTGCAGGCTGAGTGTACAACTGGAGGGTGCTGCGGAGACATCAGTGTTACTCTGCAGTGCCGCGATCATAGGCAGACCGAGTTCTGGAGGTGTGCTGAGAAAGACCTTTTTGGTGGGACTGTGCCTGTGCTGTGGGTCAGAATGCTGCCTGGTGCTTGGGTTGATTCAACAGCCTTATTGCTGCATCTCTTCCCTGGACTTCTCTTTCATAAAATCACAGACCGGTTTGGGTTGGAATCCTCTAGTTCCAACTCCCTCGCCACGTGCGAGAACGCCTCTCGCTAGACCAGGTTGCCCAGAGCCCCATCTCTGTAGAATCATAGGAACAACATAGGATAGGCAGAGATGAAGTAACCGAAGGAGAAGAGTTTGTGGTGTTGACTCGGGGAAGCTGCAAAGCTCGTACCTTCCAGTCCTTGGCTACCAAACCGACCCTCTTCTTGGTTTGCGAGGTGCTGACTGGTGGTTTCCAACTGCTGCTTTTACACCTGTGTTGTCCTGTTGGTGCCAGCCAGGAGCTGATCTTTGTCCTCTGTACCCTTTTCAGTCGGGTGAGATGTTGGCTGCTAGGAACACAGCTGGTGGCAGGGGTTGCTTGTGCTAGCTTAACGTAGCTCATTAGTACTGACAGACAGAAGCTAGTCCTAGGGAAAGAAAAGATTAAGTGAAGAACAACGCTTAGTAAAGATTCAGTCCATCACCAGCCCATCCAGGCAGGGAGCTGGAGCTGGTGGAAGTCCAGATTGTTCGGCCCTGGAAGTTGACCTTGAGTTGAAGAGGTAACATATGGCTCCCTTCTCGCTGCTTCTGTAATTGCATGGCTATCAAACAAAACCCAAAAAGAGCTCTGCTAGGTTTCTGCTCATATCTTACAGGCATTTTACTGAAGTGATAGATAAAAAAGAAGTATGTTAAATAAAAACATTTATTAGAGGACATAATTTTAAATATTTAATGATATAATTAAGTCTTATTAATGTAATGGTCTTTATTCTTCAGCTTAAAAATTCACAAGGTTAATTTCCCTTTCATCTTTATTATGCAGTGTTTGCCACAATTATTTGTTATATATTCTTATAAATATTTGATGAATATTAGAGATTTTAATTTAAATAAAAATATGGGTCGTCTTTTGCCACAGTTGTTATTCCAGCATCAGGCTGGAATTAAGGACATGAGCACAGGAGCGGATCCGGCCCCACTACTCCCTGGCTTTGCCACAGCTGGCTTATTGCTGGTCTAACCTTGCTGACAAACAGGTGTCTCTGTAAGAGCACTGCCACGTTCTGTAGGTTAGTGTGTGTTTCCAGAGGGCACGCACGTGCTTGCCTAGGGCCGCTCGAGGAGCTTTCCAAGCTGGCTTTATCGGCGGTGTCCAGGCCTTCAAAAGATGCATGAAACTGCAAGAGCCCACAACTGGAGAGAACTCCAGAAGCATAACTAGGGATCTGGTTGTGAAGTCTTGTTCCAGGTCGTGTCCAGCTGACAAAGAGTTAATTTCCTTTTGCAGCTAGCCGGAGCAGACTGTTGCCTTGGCTGGGGTAACACTGAAGGGCCTCTCCACGCTCACACAGTGTCCTGCAGAATTGCTGGGCTCGATTTAACTGACACCTCTGAGAACAGCAGCTCGCCAGTAAAGGGGGTGCTCTGCGTAGGATCACAGAGAAGCTGGTTCATTTACATGCACACAGTTAATGCAGCCAACACCGAATTGCTCTTCCCTCTGAGGAGGAGAAGAAGAGCAGAGCAGTGCTACGTGTTACTGTGGGATTCAGAAGAGCAGCTTTTAGGAGGAAGAGAGAGAAATGATTCTAACCTGCTTAATTACTGCACACTAGAGGGCACTTGAGGCAGAGCAAACGGCGCTCGCACCGCTGCTGGAGCCAGCCCGGCTCCCGAAACCCGCGGGGTGCGTTGAGAACCCCGGGCAGAAGGCTCGCTTTGCGAAGAGCCTCCAGAACACCGGGGTGCGAGGAACGGGCCCTTGCGTCGCTCCTGTCTGTGTCGCGGCGCTTTGCCAAGCAGCCAGCCTGGCGGCAGCTAACCACGACACCAGACAGCGCCCAAGGGATCACAAAAGCCCCACGTGACGGGTCTGATGCGCTTCCTGATACCGTCGGTGCATGCGCCGGTTCAGAACTAGTGAATTCTTACTTTGCTAAATGGGCATTTGGGGGATGGGGGCAATGTCCCAGGGTGGCTGTAGCGATCAACCTTATTCTGTTGGACAGGCTGTGGGCTGGAAACGGAGGTTGTGTGGTTCTGAGGGCATTTGTCCTATCAAAGCACAAGTGACTTGGCCAACATCAGTGTGTTTGTTTCTTCTCGTGCGACAAGGGGACGCGCCGTGATTAGATGTCTTTGACAGGAGGCCGGAGCAAGTGCTTTTAGGTGATTGGGAATCATTTCTGTCACTTAGGGATGCTGCTGCTGTACGCTTTGGTTGTTGTTCAGTGGGGCTTCCCAAGCCTCCTGTTGCAGTGTTTGATTCTGTGACGGGGTCTGACGTCTGTGCAGGGATCTGGCGTTCCTTTGCAGACCCCTCGCTTAGGTTTTGCAGTGTTTCTCGCTTTCCCTCTTTAAATGAAGCCGTGAACTTGTCAGTAGGACACAGCCTCCCCAAACCACCCCCTTTTGTCTCGTGGGCCACTTGCAGCTTTGCCTCTGTTTCCCTCGGTAGCATCAGCTGTAAGTGTTGCAGAACAGAGCTCGCTCACCTTGCAGGTGTCTTCAGCGACTTCCCAAACACAGGGGATCGTTGTTGTTTGTGATAACCAACCTACGACAACTGTGTGCGAGCGGCTTTTAAAGGTTGCGGGGTGGCAAGAACAACTTGTGTTCCAGAGGTAATTACGTCTCCGCTGGCGCGGGGAGCTGGTAACGGCGCGTGCTTTAGTCAGAAGCGTGCCAGGCTGGAGATCAGTCATCTTGTTTCTTCTCAGTTGATGGAATGTGAATTCTGGTCTCACCCAGCACATTAGGTTTAGGAACAGTCAGCCTTGTAACTTGAGCAAAAGCTACAAACTAGGCGGGGTGTTGGGATGCTGCCTGAGACAACAACTAGTCGGCGACTTGAAGTTTTCCTAGAAGAGCAGTACGTTAGAGCACTGTTCTGTCAGCTGGCCTCAGATCAGTGGTTAGTGCTGTCAATACCAGTGCTACACTGGTGTGCTAGTGGTAACCCCCCGTAGGCAAGAGGAGCCTGAGGTAGCCACTTGCGTGGATCAGGTCATTCACGCTGGGCTCGCTGAGCTCAGCTACTGTTGGATCAGGCCCTGTGTTATGTGTTGAGCACTGAAATCCACTACTAATACTTGGAAGGAAAATATTCTCATTACTGGGTGATCTAATGGAATAAATTGTGAACAGGAGGAAACGTGAGTGGCTTCTTCTCTAGGCAAGCTTCCCTTCCCTCTCCTTCCCACCCCTTTCAAGTTCCTGACTTCTGCATTGTTATTTAAATGAGATGACAGGAACGTTTTCATCAGCAGCAGTCCTGTAAGGCTCTGTTGTGATTGAGTTGCCCCTCAAGAGCTCATTTCTAGTCACTTCTGTTGAATATTTTTAAGCAGTAACGTCTAAATACTGTGTTCTGAAAACAGTTTATTGCAGTGTGAGGAACAAAGAGGGATGTGATAATCAACAACTGTTTTCACAGGAATTTAAAAGGGTGACAAGACGCTCGAGTGCCATTATGCCACATGTCTTTGGATGATAGACACACATCTCTCTGTCTGAATGCAGAGTCACACGGGGGTTTTAATCCTCCTTCTTACTTAGAAGAGCAAAGGAAGGGAACCTGGAAGTTATCTTCGTATTAGAAGCAGAGCTTCATTTTGATTTGTCCTCCCTTAGCAGCCACAATGAGGTGGGGGGGAAGCTGAGGGAAAAAAAAAAACCAACAACCAAAAACCCAACCCAAACCCCTCAAAGCAGAAGGACCACCACGATGACACAAGGCTGGCTCTGGGCAGCTTCTTCATTTTTTCCCCTACATGGCCGCTTGATCCAGGCTGCCTTCACTCACATTTTGCAGAGCCTCTCTTTCTGGACTGCAGTTACTAAACTAAGAATCTTGGTCCTGTTTCACTTGGAGTCAGTGCTGCTTTTTGCTGAAGAAATTAAATGGCCATTCAGGAGATGAAGGAAGTATCTTCCTCATAGTGGTGCTTCAGATAATTTAGAGGGAATCATTGTTGGCCGGCACAGTCAGCAGCACTGCATGATCTGGAGCGGTGTCATACCATAAACACCATGAAATCATTTAATCTGGATAGGGTGCAGGGAGCTGTAGATGCTCCTTTGTATCCCAAGACTACTTCTACATTAAATATCAATCCATACACTTGACTTTGTCCTGTCAAGGCTCACTCTGTCCTCCAGAAGGCTTTCCAGTAGGGGAATCCATGGATGGCACAATCCATTCTAGCAGGACACTTGGCACCCTCCCCTACAACTTGAGGATGAGAGCGCACAGCCCCAGTGATTTCCAACCGCAAGAAAGGTCACGTAGAACAAATAGCAGAAATCAAAGGCTGAAATCAAAACACAAGCTAAACTTTTAAGCTGCACTTGGAGGTGCAGCCTCTCGCGTTAGTTCTTTTCCCCTCACGCAGCCGCACTGCTGCTTTGAAGCCCGGGCACACGGGGGCTAACCTGCTCGTGTTGGGGAGAGCTCTTATTCTTGGTTGCTTCTGGCAGGTAGTTTTGATGCAAATAAAAACCCTGTGCAGATACTCTTCCTCAAACCCAGTTTGGTCACCGACATTAGTTACCAGGAGTATAGATGAGCTTAGCTTCCTCAGGTTTCCACATGGCAGCATCTATATTCTTGCTGTGCGGTTCACTTGGTGGAACAACAGGGGAGAAAAATACCCTTTGCTTCAGTGGAGCCCCGGGTAAAGGGATGTTTCTGATGTTATCTATTGTACTGCAAAGCGGCTTGTATTTCCCTCAAGGCTCTCTGCCCGCTTCGAGTAAGCGTTGTGTGTTTTATATCCATCCTTCTCCAAGGAATCATCCCAGGCTCACCACTTGGAACGTCAGGCTGAGGGGAGTGGGGAAATAGCTGCTGCTTTGCTGCCCTTGAAGAGTGCCAAATGCGGGGTACACGGCGCTGCATTCTGCTGAGTTTGAGGCTCCTCAGAGCGCGGAGCTGTGCAGCTCTCCTTCCCTGTCCTATGGCTGTGCACACGAGCTGGGATTAACCATCGTGGAGCTCATCAAAGGGCCTAGATTGGCAGGGACCCTAAAGATGCTCTAGAACTCTAGGTGCTGTTACTAGGTAGGGGAGCACTAAGGCCCCCTTGCTGTAATCCTCAACAGATTATCAGCCATGTAGTGAATTTATTTTTTTGCTTATTGGTTAAAAGGCTGATGGGTTGGATGGATGTGTTGTTTAAGGTGACTGGCTAATCAAAAATGTTGATTCAGCAAACCAGCTCTAATAATACAGAGCTCTCAGAATGCTCTTCTTAAACTGCATAATGGTGGCCAAGGGAGATTGGAGGCCAAGGGATGGAGCAGATTGCTGTTAAATTCCCACAGTACTGCTGGCGAAGTGTTGACTCTCTTCCATTTGAAGAGTTGGTGCTGGTGCCTGGTGATGTCAGCACCTCGTGCTCCTGGCTCAGCACTGACCCCTTCTCCATGGACAAACATGAAAAATACAGGGGCTGTAACATTTAGAGTGATGGCTTCTGTAGCATTGTAGATCAGGTCTGCTAACAGATAAGGCATCCGGGGCAAAAAAGGGAGGCAAACACCAGCTGGGTGCAGGTGGTGGGCGAAGGGCTGCTATGGCCCCTTCACATGCTGCCTGTTCCTTGGCTGAGGAGAGCTGTCCCCGGCCCTGCCTCCAGCTGCTCAGTCAGAGGCAGCCGGGGCTCCTCTGCGTGCCCTCCCCTCCTTCCAGCACCCCTCAAGGTGCACCGGGCAGGACACGCCAGCACCGCCAGTCACAAAGAGGAGCTGGAACCTGGGCGATGGTCAGCGCCTCTCGCCCCGCGTTGCCCTTCAGCCACCTCTGGCGGTTGTGAAGCTCCTCGGGGCTGGCTCCGGCTCCTGCTAGCGGCCCCGTTCCCCCCTACCCTGGTGCGGGAGGGGACTGGAACGTCTCCAGTTCCAGCTGGAAAAGGGGTGTTTCGGGATATTTCCAGGATGCCCTCCTCGTCCCCACAGCACCCGCTTTTCTCTGGCGGAGACGAAGCAGCGCCTGGGCAGCCCCGCTGCTTCCCCCGGGCATCGCCCCGGCGGGGCCCCTCCTGCCGCCGGGCACGTCCTGGTCCTCCCCGGCGGGTCCCTCCCCCCGGCCCCGCGCAGCGCCCCCCGCCTCCTCCGTCCCTGCCCGCCCCGAGGGCGCTGCCCGGCCCGTCGGGCTGCGGGAAAGTTGTGCGTGTGCGGGCTTAGGGCGGGGAGCGGGGCGCCGAGGAGGGAAGGGGGGACGAACCACCCCCCAAAGTGCTCGCACGAATTTCCAAGCGCTAGACCTGCCTCCGAGATCAGCCCAATAAGAGCTGTCAGGGGAGGCTCCCAGCGCACTTTTCCACATCACTTCACAGCTCCGTTTGGACACGTCGGAGCGCTCGCACCCGCGGTCGCTGGATTTATGTGGAATATCCCCGCGTTCCCGGAGCCCCGCTGGTGCCCCCGGCTTGTGCGCTGCCGGAGGTTCCATCCCCGCGCCTGAGCATCCGAGGAGCCCGGTGGCCGCTGGCTCCTCCTGCACCAGCAGCCTCCGACAGCATGAAACGCCGATCTGGCCGCGGCTGCCTGCTCGCAGGGAGCGCCTGATGGTTCTTACCTCGCTCCCCGTCTCCAGCCGAGCCCGGAGCGGCCGTCAGCGAGCGCCGTCCCCGCTCCCCGCCAGAGTGAGTATTGATGCGATGGAGCCTGCGTGTGCGGGGCCGGGCGTTCGCTTCCCACTTGGCGCCCGAGCTCGCGCAAGGGTGCTTCCCCGGTAACGGCAGCCGGGTGAGGCTCTGCTGGGGTGCCTCGTTAAGTCGGGTGGCTTGAAATTCGCGATAGTGAAAATGTCACGGGATGCTAGTTAGGGGGTTTTCTATTCCCTTGGGAGGAGCGGTGGTGGCGGCAGTGCTGGCGATTTCTCCTCCTGTTGTGATTTTTGGGATGGCTGTTTTTTCCTATTCCCCCACCCTTTAGAGGATCAGGAGGACTTGGGATCACAGAGGGTTGTTTCCAAGGCTGGAAAACCCATTTCTTCTGTAGGGTTTTTTTTCCCCCCCTCCTTGTTTTCTTATTTAGTACGATAAATCTCCGGGCTGTTTCACCGTGTGAATAGATGCAGGGCTGCATTCATGCATTGAAATAGATTGCAGCTTTCGTGCTGCGAATAAAAATCACCCACCAGCCAGATATGTAAATGAGGGAGGAGGAGGAGGAGGAGGCTGGAAGGACCACGACGGGGGAAAAAGCCCCCGGTTTCTCACCACCTTCCCTCCTTCCAAAGCTCTGCACCCCTTGGGTAAATAGGTAGGGATGCTATGGCAGGTACTTGGAGAGGAGAACACCGCTCTTCTGTTGAAAGCTGAGGTGGGAATGAATCTTTAGCCATAACTAGCCAGGAGCCATCCTTGTCCCGCAAGTTGTTTTCCTTCCCTTTCCTTGGTTGACTAAACAGCTAATGCACCCGGCTGAAACTTCGGAAGGGAGAAAACCCCTCAGCTCCCGCCGCTCGTTAGCTGCATCGCTGCCAGGGCTCCCAGAGAGGAAATGCAGGAGTCTGCTGACCCCGAAGCTGGCGGTTTTGCTAAATGCTTCGTCTTCTCTTTGAGGAAGGCATGGGAGTAACGCGTCCTTACGTTCTGTTTGGCTCCAGGATCTGCTGGGTAGCAGCATCCCAATTGGGAGCCCCGAGCTGTCAGGCTGCATCCTTGCTAGACACCATCAGACCTGTGTGCGGTGCTTGGCTGGGGAGCCTGGGAGGCATCGCAAGGCTTCGGCACAGCGAGCCCGTGGCAGTTTGTGTGTGTGTATTACGGAAGAGATTAATTCAAATCCTTATTTAGAGGCTGCCTACCGCCATGAAGGTGACACCACTTAGCACAGGCAGGCATTCCTCTGTGGTTCATTGCTGTTCAGTCGTGGCTTGAATCTGTCTCCATTCAAACAGTTTGTGTTCAGTACCAGACTAAATAGAGTGGAATCAATCCAACCTGGCACAGAACGGCGTCACACAGACCCGTTCGTGTTGCCAACAGGTATCAAACTCTACACCCTCGCTTCTCCCTCCCTCCCTCTTCCTCTCTCCTAGACAGGCACAAACACACACACACACACTTTGTTTCATGTGGACAGATCTGTCTGTTTTTCCTCTGAAAGTGGGAATAAATACCTGTAAGACTTTGATAGAGGCTGGCACCTCTTAACAGCCAGCTGCACAGCATAAGCTCCTCACCCCACCATTTGTGTGTCTGGGTGTCGCAGCCAGATGTTTTCTGGGGGTGCTGACAGGAAGACACAGCGTTAACTGTTTATTGTTTGAAATCTACCCTGTTAATGTCTCGTAGAAGGGAGGGCAACAGCTGCTCTCTTCAGTTTCAATTACAGAATAGGGCTGATAACTGCTGCAGCTATAGATAAAGAATCCTCTTAACTTACCTCATCCTCTTTTGGAAATTCTTCGGGAGTTTGTGTAATAAGGATGAAGAGGAATAGGCAGTACTTGTACGTGAATTACGTTGCTCCTGTGTTCACTACCAGGTAGTTACGAGCAAGAGACTTCACGATAGGCTTCTCAGCAAACAGCAAATGCATTGGGAAGAAGAAGAAATTACCCTAGTGCATGTTTTAGCCATCTGAACAGCCACGAGAAAGCAGCTCTGAGCAGTGAGTGCTCTGCTAGTGGGCGAGATCACCAAATTTCACATCCGAGAAGGTGGTAGCATCGAAACCCAAAAGCTCTCTGTAGCATCACCTCCCAGCTCAGCTGAGCGATTGTTGGCAGCAGAAAATCGCCAGGAAGGGAAGGATTATTGCATGGTAGTCTAGTCTGAGGTTTTCATCCAGCCAGCCTTGTGGCTCTACCTTCCTGCATGCAGAATGAGCACAGCTTCTGCTGGCGGCCTCCTCGCCTTGCTGCTTATTAGCAATGCCTTCTGTTTTGTGAAACTTGCGTCCTGGCTGCGCACAGCTTGGATTTCTGTGCCTAGACGTACGCTCCAGGGGCCCTAGTGTCCTTGGAGCTTGAAGGATGTGGTGGAGTTGGTTCGTGTGAGTTAGAAAGGTGAGCAGTTTGAGACCTGAGCGGCTGCTGGCCAAGGAGCCCGCTTCGGGCACTTCCTTTGGCGTGAAAAAATCAATGAAGGGTACGTGTGTCTGTGCGTTCAGGGAACGCAGCCGCCTTCGGTGAGACCTGCACAGGACGGCTGCTCCTTTGGCACCTTCCATTTAAAACATACAGAGGCTTCACCTTCTGTGGGGTGAGGTGGGCTGCTCCTTGGATGAAGTTGCTCGGTGCTTTGTCAGTATGCTCAGGTGTCTCCGGTCGGCCGCTGCTGCTGAAGTCCAGAGCAGAGCTGTGAAGGAGGGAGTAGTCCCACGCTCAGATTTAAATTCCCCCTCTTGGTCTCTTGTAATCCTCGGAATTTTTCCAGTGCTGTTGCACCTTCACCAAACAAACAGTCGATGCCTGGACGCGTTACTTGTGTCTGTGTTGGCACATGCTGCATCATCAGCTCAAGGAAAATTACCCTTGTGCTCTCGTATTCACCATGCAGAAGTGTTACGAGTGAGAACACACCGTCCGTCAGTCAGGGAGGTGGGTTCCCTTCTATTACCCCTCCAAGCATGTGATGAATTTCCTTTCTATCTCTTCTCACACGGTCACAGATTCTGCCTCTCAGAACCTTCATTTCAGATGAGCCAAGTGCCCTACAGACTTTAGCTGGGACTTTTTCAGCCACTTACTGGAATTAGGGGCCTGGAACCCACCCTCTTGACCTTGGATACATCTGTTTAATTTCCAAAACTTGAGAGGCTTTCAAGGAGAAAAGGTAGTGACCCTGGAGTTTATGAACAAGCAGGAAATGTGAACGTGTGCCGTGAGCTCCTGGTGCTGTGTGTCTGTAAGTGATGGTTGTGCGTAAGTGCTGCTGCTGCATAAGACAAACAGGTAACTGTGCAGCACAGCCACTGAGCGCAGGGTGCTGTGGATCCCGGCAGACCTGCCCTGCGTTCCATCGTGATATTGCCGGAGCCTGACCTTTGGGCTGTTCTATTAATACTGGCGACTGTACGCGCACGGGATGCGCTTTAGTCCTGTAGCGAGTCTTTCAACTCCGAGTCTAAAATAATACAAACTCTGTTCTTTCAGTGGGAGGGAAATGCTGAGACATTTTGAGCTTGGAACATTTAAAGCATCATCGTTACCGTAAGATCGCATCAGTAGAATTAAATTAGATGACGGAAACTCAACGTTTCTCTTAGTGTTGTTGCCATAGAAAAGGCGGCTCACTTCAGAGCGTAGCTGTTCGAGCAGCAGCCAGCCAGAGCGCAAAATAAAGACCAACGTGAGCTTGCAGACGTGGAGTGTTTCGCCTTTGCTTGGGACTGATGGGTTATTTTCCCCGCTCAGACTGCTTTGTTCCGGAATTCATTCGGCACCTTTCTTGTTCCTAACAACCAAGGCACTGTCATCAACGCAGGGACGTTTTAACGATGTTAGTAGAGTTCTGTTCCGAAGAAGCAGTGGATGCTGATGGTACATGAGGTGCTGAGTGCAGGCTGGAAAGGGAAGGTGATTCCTGAACCACTTCACTTACTAACGGAGTCTAAAGCACCTGGCTCCACACAAGAGACTGGTTCCTGCCTGGGTCACGAGAGTAGCCTTTATCCAGGAGTTGCAATGCAAGTACTCCTAGGCTTTCCAAGGTGTTGAGCATGATGTGTCTTGGGAGAGTCATTTGAAATTGAGAATCACCAGCACCTTGACTTGGATTTGGAATTATGCGTGTCAAACAGTCCTAGGCCTGAGTAAGTGAAACCTTGAAATGTCTGCTGTACCCTGTGGTGCTAAGTCATAGTCAGGCTCAGAAAAGTGCTTCTCGGCGTGTTTTGGTCAAGTCTTTGCAGCTGGGCGTAGGAGTTCCAGACATGGTGAAGGCAGCTGGTGTTGGCAGTCATTAGTTCCTAGTTGCTAATGTGGTGAACAGTTGAAGTAGGTTACTCCTAGGAAGCGCTGCTCTGGCCTAGGGTGAGGAACTCAGGTAACCACTTCAGTCCATTGTCGTGGCAGGCACTGATCAGCTTTCATACACTTGAATTTTGCTGGTTTTGTGGGGTTTTATG
This sequence comes from Rhinopomastus cyanomelas, assembly GCA_013400115.1. Taxonomy (NCBI): domain Eukaryota; kingdom Metazoa; phylum Chordata; class Aves; order Bucerotiformes; family Rhinopomastidae; genus Rhinopomastus; species Rhinopomastus cyanomelas. The sequence goes on from VXBP01002354.1 coordinate 744,855, forward strand.
GTACGTTGTGAAATATCACACCCAAGCCTTTGTGTACCGGAGCACGTGGAGCGTTCACGGGTCCTGCCGTTCCTCGTGGAGTTCTGTGACTGAGCAACGCATCAGAAGGAAACATCTCTTAGGGATTCAGTCTAACGGCTGTGGTTGCCTTTGGAGCCCACCAGCACTTAATTCTTAGCATTGCCGAAGTTTATTCTACTCTGTGGGCTTTAGGTTTTTATGCCTTTCCAAAAGATTAAAACAAACAAACAAGGAAAACAACCAAAACAAAAACCCCAAACCAAACCCTCACCAAAACAGAACTGAGTCTGGCAACTGCAAGAGGAATAAGTTTAATGTTGAAGGACCCTAGTTCTTTCCAAACAAGTCCTTTAAGTTGGTTGTAAAAAAGCCGTCAAATTCAGTGATGCAAGTTCAAGACCTTAACTTCTAACTTCATGTGTTCTCAGCAAACGAGGTTGAGTAGGTTTAGTGCAGCAGCTCTGAGTGTCGTTGGAGAAGCCCAGTTGTGTTCATTTGTCCTCTTTATAGATTTTTCTAACATACAAATGGATCCGTGCGCGTGGCTGGAAAGCTGGTGCAGCTTTCACTACATCACGGTGACCAGTCACAATTTCATCTTCTTGGTCTAATCAAAAGACACATGAGGAAAAGGTGAGGTTTTTCCTTCATTAAGATACTGTCTCTAATTTATGTAGAGAGTCCGTAATGCTCTTTAAAGAAAACCAACGGAAAGGAAAGCCCTGTATATCAAGAAGACAGAAGAAGCAGCGCAGGAAGCGAGACATTTATGTCCTCCATTAATATTTAAACGTTCTTCAGCACATAGAGGATGAGCACATCCCAGCTGCTGAAAGTCTCATGATAAACGATGCCCTAGGCAGAGCATGGTTAACACCTAATTCTCAGTCACAGGCCGATCTGTTTGCCTTTTTATAAGCTCTCTTCATGTTGTGCACAACGTGCCTCTTTTTTTTTTCACCCACCTCTTCTTTCTTTTCGACGTGATGCAGGTCTCCAACTTACGTAATGCCCCCTTGTACAGCTGAGCATCGGGTTGAGGGACGAGGCTGGCATGAGCTGGAGCTATTAAATCTATATGTGAGGCAGTTCTATTTTAGTCAAAGGAAAATCGCTTCAATCAGTGGACTGTAAAGAATAAAAATGACTTCAATTCGTTTCTTCCTCCTGCCGTAGAATGAAAACAACGCAGCTACAACTATTCTTGTCATGTTGAAGTTTCTGGACTGCCCTGGTTGTCCAAACAGATTTTGACTTCCTTCTCTGTTTTGAGTCTGTATCATGAGCCGCTCAGCGCAGTGGTGTGAGGTGAGGCGATGTCTCGACGCGCGTTGGAGGAGCCTCTGACTCCAGCGAACCTCCGCCCAACCACTTTCCTAAGAGATAGAGGGCGGTTTGCAAATGCCCTCAGTTCTACAGTAGAAGTAAAGTCGCTGTATTTTCATTTTAATGACCAGAGAACACTTCTGACAGCTCTCTACCCTCAGTTTTGCAGCCGTGGCAGCTTTCAGGTTGGCCCACGTGGATTTTACTGTCGAGGAGCAGCAGAAATACGCCTCCTGAAGACTAGTACTGACTCCAGTAGAAGTAAGAATCCTCCCACAGAACCAGGACAGGGTTTTATTTTTTTGTTTAAATCGATTCCTGAAAGTAAATATTTGCCAAAACACTATTGAGCCTGGTCAGTAGTAAGGACTGCAAAGCAGACCTTGTAGCTGTGGTGCAGGGTCAGGTGAAGCGGCGGCGCGGGGACACGCAATTACTTTGATTAAAGGCGATCCCTTTCGATGCGACTTCCGTATCGCTTTCCCGGTATCCCAAAGCATTAGTCAACTTGTGTAGTGACCTACATCCTGAGCCGCCTCAGCGCCGCTTCAGAACACACCAGTCGTAGGCTTTCCTGGCTAAAGCAAATGAGGAGGGAAGCAATGGAAGAGGGATTGGTCTTGCTGAAGCTTTTTGAACCCACCCTTCCTTCTGATGCTGCAGCAATGCTGTGGTAACCTCATTGGGGATTTATCCATCTGTCCATAAGTAGGAAGGGTCTAAATAGCGACGAGGCAGTGGCGTTTCTGTACCTGCTGGTGTGTTTCTGTGTGCCTGCGTTCCCTCAGGGCAGTCCAGCACGGCCCCCATCGGCTCTGTCTGACACCAAGCCTGGGGAACGGTCTCTGCATGCTCTGAGCAGTTATAGCAGTCCCTCAGCGTTTCACGCGAGCTGAAGGACTCTGTGACCTGAGGGTCTGCTCTTGTGTCCATGAGAGCAGCAGTACAGGACTAAGCCAGGAGAGCAGGGGTGCACCTTTGCACACTGGATTGCTCCGTGTGTGTAGGACAGAACATCCAAGAGCAGAGAGAGGCTGGTACCGTCGCTGCTGCAGTCAGTCATTCCTTAGCGAGCTGCCCAGAGCCTTTGAGCAGCCGTGAGCCGATTGCTGCATGTGGCACCCACCTGGACAACTGATGAGCAGCTGTCTGGGCAGGGTCTGCTCTGCACAGCTCGGGCAGCACAGAGGAAACTTCAGGTGTCGCCCTGCTGCTCCAGCAGTTCCCCATCTCCTCCATCTCCTCCTCCTCCTCCGCGGTTAGAAGTGCTGGGTGCTTGGTCAAAGGGAAGGACGAGGGTGGTGCTTTTCCGTGTTACTGTCAACTGCTGGTGACATAACAGTCTCTACAAGCCCCGCGGGCGACATGTGGAGCAGCCCCAAAGCACAGTTAGGATTTGGGGCAGTGCCTAGGCCATGGCTGCTGGCTCACGGGGCTTTTCAGCCCCTCTGCACTGCGGGGTGGAGAGCGCTGCCTGCGGCAGGAGCACAGGGAGTCTCCTCCTGACAGAACACGCATCTGTGTGCAGCTGAGGCTTCCATCCCTCAAGTCTGCCGGCACCGGCGGCCGGAGCTGCACTGCACTGCCGTGGTTATACACTAGGAGTCCACCAGAGTTTTGTTTAGGTGGCTCCACTGTCCCTGACTGCCTGTTCTCTTCTCCAGAAGTTATCCCTCACACGGTGGTGCTGACTCCACTGTTGGTCCCACTGCTCCCCAGTAAAGCAGATAGTCAAACCTCCTGTGCTCCTGGGCAGCACAGCTCTTCTCACAGCCTTCTGCTGTTGTTCTGTAGGTTCTGGGCTCTACACTTGTGCTGATCTAACAGCTTCTGCAGCCACACTGTCAACTAGATCAGTGCAACGATCTGGATTGTAAACCTGTAGCAGAAGACTTGAAAGGGGTCTGCTGTGATTTTTTTGCTGTAGTTTTTGAACCCACATGTCCCTTGTGTGACTTAGGGTGTTGCCCTGCAAGTAGGAGAGCCACAGGGATAGCGAGATGCAGCCAAGAAAGGAGCAGGAGCGGAAGGGAGTCGTTGGAAACACGCGGCTGGTGCGTACGGGGAGGGGAGAAGAACCTTGTACATTAAGAGTGCTCTTAGTGCAAGAACAGCGCGAGCAGTGGCCTCACCCAGCTCTGTCAAAGTGATTTGGTTTAAAAAACACCCAACTATTAAAAGCGTTTAAGTTAACAAGATCATTCTGACAGAACTGGGTTAGAGAGTGACTCTACACACAGTGATGCTGGCAGATACAAGGCGGGGAAGTGTAGCCAGGGCATGTGAGTGGCACTTTGCAGTGGGCACTGCAAGCCTGAGCTTGGCTACTGCTGTCCTGACTGGGCTGGTGGGCAGCTCAGTCCCTCTCCATCTCGCAGCGAGCTGGGGAATTTACTTTGAATTTTGTGGAGGTATGTGAGTAATTTCTGCACAAATTGCTAATCCAGCCAAGGCTAATAATTGCCATTTATGGCAAGAAGCACTCGTTCCTCTGCAGTGGAAACACAAGAGTTCTGCCCTACACACTACGGAGTGTGAAGTCGGGGTGAGGTTGAGTGTCGCAGCTGGGCCCTGGAAGCGGGGCGAGCGGTTAGCCAAGTTGTGCAGGCAGGGCTGGTGTGGCTACTTGTTGGTTATGTTTAGCCAGGTTGTGCAGGCAGGGCTGGTGTGGCTCCTTGTTGGTTATGTTTAGCCAGGTTGTGCAGGCAGGGCTGGTGTGGCTGCTTGTTGGTTATGCTGCCCTGGCACTTCTGTTCTGATGGGCTTTGGTTTTGTTCTGCTTTAATGGCAAATGCAAACGCTGCCACGGTTCCCTTGTGAATTACTCCTACCAGTGAGACCAGAGCGCTGAGGCCTTCTGCTGTTGAAAACTTGGGGCTCTGTTGTGCTGCCAGCAGAGGATCAATGAAGGGAAGGTTATTGTGCTCCCCACGGTGGGAAAGCTTTGCATCATGTTGCTCGAGTTGATGGAAGGAGGACCCTGTATGAACCCCTGAGCAGTGGGACTAGGAGGGGTAAGTGGTAACGTAGCCACTGCCTGCAGTAGAAGGAGTGAACCTAAAGAGCTCAGGGAACAGCCAGAGCAGTGTGAAGCCAGAAGACCCCAAAAGACACTCCAGCTGCTGTGGGTACAAAAAACCCAGGAAGGGAAGAAGTAGCCACAGGTTTAAATGAACAGGTAGCCTGAGCAAAAACAAGGCATTTGCTCGGATGGCAGCAGAAGAACCCACCAGGCACAAAGTACCGCTGCCCGCTACGGCTGTCCAGACAGTAGAGATGCTGCATAAAGACCTTGAAGAAGTTTTACAAGAAGTCCATTGCCTTTGTTCATCATCTGCCTCCCCATGTTATGGCTTTATCAGTCTTCTGAAAACGAAGGGATGAAAGATGCTGGCAGTTCTTGCCAGAGCTCCTGCTGTAGGCAGGGTCTGCCAGCTTTGGTCTGGCATCTCTACTGCAACTTCTGTGAAGAAACCAGCACTTTATGTGGTTATTTCACCTGGGAGTGGTGTTTGTGTGTGGGTGAAGTCCACCCTCATGGAGTAGTGAGGTCAAAGCACATGGCAGGTGCCTGTCACCACTGCCAGTGCTCAGTTAAACACAGAGAGAACTAAAGAGGGCACCTGTTTGCATTTTGTGAGGCAGCCCTCCACGTTCCTTACGAGGAGGAACACCAGAGTGGCTCTGAAATCTTTCAGGCTGTGCTGACAGTGCAAATCAGTGCGCTGCAGTGGGTGGTTTGCTTGACCAAAGACACTGCATGGTTTGAAACCTCAAAGTTAGGGTTTCTAAAGCTCTTCATGATCTTTTAGTCCTTTTTCAGTAATAAGTTTGTATGTTAAGCTGCTTTTATTCACTTTAGTACTGTTTGTCCAAATCTCTGCATTCCAGTGCTCACCCTGCAAAGCTGCAGGATGATTCTAAAACAACACTAATGGGTCACAGAACCACAGAGCATTAGGGGTTGGAAGGGACCTCCAAAGATCATCCAGGCCAATCCCCCCGCCCGCAGCAGCACCCCCTAGATTAAATCACATGGGAACTAACGAAGTTGGTTAAGTCAGACGGCGAGTTACGCCGCTCACCTACGGAATGAGGAGTGTTGCTGTAGCTGCCTGCAGTCATCCCTGGCTCTATCTTCGTGCAGCAATTCGCTTACATGAGTAACCTGCATAAAATGCAGTTGCCCGAGTCCCTGCTGCCTGACCTAGGGTCACATTTTCTGTGCTCTGATTGCCACACTGAAGGGGTTTTTCTCTCTTAAGAATCACTTGCCCCTCTCGGGAATGAATGAAGTGCTGTGGCTGTTGTGTTGGCAGCTCTTCCTGGTGAGCGGCACCTGTAGCGGTGCGGCTCGAGCGCGGCACAGCCAAGCGTCTTGAGAGAGGTGAGGTTTTGTCACAGAAGAGCACCCAGGGCCCTTTGGGTTCATGGGAATCCGGAGCAGGGCTCGCGCTTTCATCAGCACCAGCAGAGTCGTTACGGGGGTGGAGATGCACTCTTCAAGGGCCATGTGCTCGTCGTCTTTTGGCTGCTCAGCACGAGCAAGTTGTGGCTTCACTGGGATCCTTTTGCTGTCATTCCATACTCACCTCTTCTGTAGAGCCCAGCGTTGTACGAGAGCAGAAGGTGCTGCTTGCCTTCCCTGCTGGCCTCATCTCCCTTGGCACGTGGCTTCCTCTTGCCCTTGAGGTAGCCTGATTTCCTAGCTGTATCAGTTTGCCCAGCACATCTGACCCGGGGGATATCATCTAACCACCAGACGTGCCTTGATCTTCATGTTAACCAATGTGAACAGTTTAGGGCTGGATGTTTGATAACCTGTGAGCTCCTAACCACATCCGTGCTCTTCTGTGCCTGGGAGGGGAGAAGAAACACATTTGCAAGTTTGGTGAAGAAATCTGGGCATGGTGCAGTCTCCATGCCCTCCACAAAGTAAATGCCACGACTCACTGGCAGAGCAGCGAGTCCCAAACGAGAGTCTGTTGCTCAGACTGACCTTGAAAGGCTCCAGCAGTCCGGGCTGAACTGCAGAACCGTTTCTCCAGCTCTGCCTGTGCACACTGATCAGTTCCCCTGCAGCAGACCCCACCTTCCAAAACTCCATCAAGGTTTCCTTTTTCCTTGCATTGCCCACCTTAGCTGTTGGGACTTGGGCATCTCTGCCTGCGTTTGTTGAGCCCTGGGACTGTTCCCCTCCCAGGGTGATGTCCTCAAGTTAGGCTGAGTGACGTGGAGTGGCCATTGCTAGTCTTGTGGGGTGGTGTTGGTGGTTGCTGGCCTGCAGGCACTGCTGAGCAGAGAGCTGCTGTGGGCATGGGCCAGTCACAGCGAGTCTCACATGGTAGTGCTAGTGGCTAGGACCTGCATCTGATTGGAGCAAGCGAGGAGTAAATCTGGGGTAGAGACTGAGGGGGATGCTCTGAAGTGAACTCGCCGCTTGCCAAGGATTCAGAGCGGCAGTCTGGAAAACAAATATCCTGTTCTTTCTTCCAACAAAACCGTTGCTGTGAGCAGCGTATTGTTTTTATCTCACTTATTTCATCTCTTTCAGAAGGCAGCCTGAGTAGATTAATTAGGAATTGTTTTCAAAAAGCTCCTCGACTATGAAAAGAAGTGTTTTGCTTTATTATTGTTTGGTCCTGGGAGTGAAAAGAGCTCGGCCGCTTCGCAGCGCGCCGGTTCGCTCCGCGTCCTTTATCTTTGCGCAGGACTGAGGCAGTGCAGAGAGATCCAAGGCCTCTCTGGCTTCCCTCTGCTGTTCCAAAAATTTGGTGGCAAGAGCAGACTGTGTTCTCAGATTTCTCTCTCCATCTGTCAGGCCTAAGCAGCGCTTCTAAGCCACACAGGGATGTCCCCCTCGCTCTCGACGCGCTGTCAGAGCGCTGCCCTGTTAGCTGTGCAGCCTTCCGTGCCGCTCGAGTGTCCCTCAGGGCGACTGTCCTTGGGATCCAGTCTCCAAAAGTGGGAGAGACGGCGGGAGTCTGGAGTGCAGGTGTTCAGAGAGGAGCTCTCCTGGGTTCTGGAGCGGTCTGGTTGGGGGATCACGGATTCAGCAGCCGGCTGAGCAGTCCCGTGCCTCTGCTGGGCTGGGAGGGTTTGGCCAAGCTTTGCGCTCCTGCGGCTGGGTGGCTGCTAACGCGAGAATGGGTCGCAGGGTCTTTCTTTAGGAGGAGTAATGTTGGGTGTTTCCTTGAGGAGGAGAGGAGAGTCTGTGTCACAAACATTGTTCGAACTTTCTGCTGCTTCACGTGCTAAGTCTGTGCAGGTGACTGCAGGAAAAACACAGCCTGGCAAGGCCAGGATTTCTTGAGAGCCCGAGAGAGAGCGCAAGTACCGCGCTTCTTGCGTGTGTAATCTTTCACCAGGCTCTTCTCTCACTCCTGCAGGCAGGGAAGTTACTCAGAGCCACTTACATGGGTTAAAAGTAAAAACCTAGTACTCACTAATGTTGTGAACCTCATGGTTGGACTTGTTGTTCTCCAATGCAAAGGATTGTGTGACTCTAGTGCAAACCTGTAGCACAGCCTGTTTGCATGTACAATGTTAGAGGTTAGGATTACTGGGTTTTTTTGGATTTAAGTTGGACTGGATGATCTTTAAGGTCTTTTCCAACCTTGTCATTACTGTGATACTGTGATACAATGCAGATCTCTGAGAACGCTTGCCCAAGCTCTGTGGGCACTGACTCGTCCTTTTCTTCTCTTTCCCCCACCAGGAGTCTTTAATGACTGGCAAACTCCATGGCTCATGTTTTTGTAATCTAAGCTATTTGTACGTTGACTGTGCTGCAAACACATGGAGGAGCTGTAAGTAAATGTTCTGTGCTGCATGATGAATTGGATTGCCACGGTCTGGAGGAAAGCAAAATAATAACTTCATTTTGTGGTGATTTGCGTAGCTCGTGGTACAATGCCAGAAAGACTAACGGAAATGCTCGTGGATACCTGGACTCCATTAATAATATTATGGATTACTGTCCTTCCTTCCATTTGTATGGCTCCAATGAATCAATCGCAAGTGCTACCGAGTGGATCCAGTACGGGACTAAAAAGGCTACCTGAAGAGCAAAGAGTTTTGAACCGTTCCAAGAGAGGCTGGGTTTGGAATCAAATGTTTGTGTTAGAAGAATTTTCTGGACCTGAACCAATCCTCGTTGGCCGGGTAAGAAATGATTTGGTTTTTTTTGAGTGTGTAGGTGTACGGCGTGCGCAGCTGTCAGTCGTAGGGACTCTCCTCAGAAACTCACACCCGAGGGGCTCTGTTACTGTGGAATTCTTCTCCAATACCTCTCGATGAGTGTTTAAGCGTTCCTCACTCCGAGGAGATGGTTTCATGCTTAGCTACCCTGCTATTTACCACCGAATGATACCTATTCCGTTTGACGAAATACCTGAGCGTGTGCGCGTCCTTCCTTTAACACAGTCCCCTCCGTCAGCTGAAGCTGCTCACTGCAGATCTCTGGAGCACGTTCCTACCAGTTCAGGATGAGCCTCTGTTTGTTCCTTTATTGCACCTAGAGGTCATTTTCAGTCTCCAACCAGATGATGCAGAAGCTCTTTATGTTCTGTGAGTCGTTGGAGTCAAAGCCAGAGAGGGGAATGGCGGCGCAGCCTGTACAGCCTAGAATCACAAGGCAGCGGTCTGTGGGGAGGTGCACACACTAGATCGCGTCGTTGCTGCCGATGTTGTCACTCACTTCCCGAGTCGGGAAGACAATCCAAGGAGGGTGACGGTGCTCGATGCTCTGTCCCAGCCTGCTGTTGCCCTGAGCTTTGCCTGTTGCCGTGCGCTTGCTTTTCTGAAGCACAGTGTTGTGCCCCCAGCCAGCGAATCAGCCTTGCACCCGCTCTGAAGAGAGATCGTGGGCCATCTGTGTTCATCAGGAATCAATTAGCTCTAGAATTATTCTTAGCAATGAATTATCTGTTCTGAGATGTGTGTTTGGCCTCACTGAGCAGCTGTGAGTGCATTGATTGTTTATCACTGAAGTTAAGTGAAGCTGAGTACTTTATTGTCCTATTACCTGGCTGCTGCAATTGAACTCAAAGCAGCAGATCCAGAGAACAGCAGTGACGGGCGTGAGCTGATACCGTGATGATTTTGGGAATTATGTAAATGAGCAGCATGCAGTCTAACGCGGGACCTGTCAATAGCTGTTTCTGTTGCTGAAGTGAGCTCAGATCAAGTGCATCCCTGAGTTTTCCCTAGTGTGGGCACCTCGCAGTCAAACCTTAGGGTCAGGAGGTGTAATGAGCTTTATGATTTTCAGGGACTGGAGAGCGCTGTGCGGGTTTACGTTTATATCAGGTATTGTACATCTGTCCTCGTTTGTCTTCCTCGGATGAGGAACGTACCTCGATGTTGGCGAGATAGTGATAGCTCGTTGCTGAGCTTAAAATACCCTGTCCAGCCCATTATTTTTAGAGTCATGTGGCTGAGCTCTTAAAGTGATCTTGAGTTGCTTCACAAAATCACAGAACACAAGGGATTGGACGGGACCTCAAAAGATCATCCAGAGCAGGATCACCTAGACCTTGACTTTGTGCTTTGACTTTCAGGCTGTATCCAGGTCTTAACGTTTCTGCAGTCAGTACCAGTGTTTGTTTGGTGGACATGATGTCCTGAATTCCTCAACTAATTAGTGAGCAGGAGTGGGTGGGTTAAACTAAGCCAAACCAATCAAGACATTATCCCGTCTCCCGGCATTTTCAGTAGAATTAGCTCCTCTAAGATGCTGTGACAGTCTATTTGTTGAGACTGCTGCATAATTAAAACACTGCATGATAGAGATGGAAACGAGCAAAAAGTGAAATTGGCTCCCACAGGGAGAAGCCCTTCGTTTATTCATGAAAATGGCTCAGAGTAGTCGTCGTCCTCTGGACACGGACGTGCTTCAGAGCCATCAGAGAGGCAGCGCCGCTTGGATGTGTCTTTGGCTTCAAAGCGCTAGCGCAGTCTCCAGGCAAAGTTGTTACTTGACAGCTGATTCCTTCAAAGGGGTCGTTCTCGAGGCAAATCTGGTGGTGCAGTTGGGGTTGCAGTTTGTCCCTTGTTTCTAGCGCTGCAGCATGTACCCGGTGCCTTCCATGCACACGTGTGATTCCTACAAACGTGGCATTAGGTCCTCTGGGTAGCGAATACAAATCCAGGGTTTGGCTCTAAGAGAAGCAGCAGGCACACGAGCAGAGCGAGGTGCGTGTTCTCAGATTGACCCCAAAACCCACTGAAGATTCAGCTTTTAAGAAACATCTCGAATGATGTTGGTGCATGAATAGAGCTTTTTGTGTCAGTCGGTGGCCAGGCACTGGGGAGAGGCATTTGATTCTGATGGAGCTGAAATGTCTGTCAGGAAAACAAAGCTGAACTGGTACTAATCACAGTAAATACAGGGATGCCACAAATCACTCGCAAAGTAAGAGCCCAAGTACAGAGTCTGTGCAGTTCTTCTTCGTTGAAAAGGTCTCCCTCCAAGGTTCCTGAAGCACAGAGCCACCTTAGCAGGACGGGGTTTAGAGGTGGGTCGTGGCTTTTGTTAGGCTGCTCACTTTTTCCACCAGGAGAGGCCCCTGGCCATGCGAAGCCTTCCTGAGAACTCTTAGGTGCTGCAGGACAGCCGCACCCTCTTCGGAGGACCTTCCTCCCTGCTCTCGCACAGGAGGCTCTGTTAATAAATGCATTCCCAGGGTATTGGCTCCAGTAGACGGGAGGGTCTGTGGCGACACCAGGAGGAGGGTTGGAAGTGATTTCCTCTTTAAATCACAGTTGTTTTCTTCAGTGACTCGAGTGAAGGGCAGGAGCAAATCTGCGGTTCTTTTCAAACTTCTCACGATGAGTTTGAACAATTAAGTGCTTTTTTATGTCAGATGTCATCGTTAGATTGTGAAGCCTCGAGCTTAGACAGGCAGCTCAATTCGAGGTTGCAGAACTATTGACAAGTGATAGATGTAGACATTTCCTTTCACGCTTCTCTTTTGTGTCACCCATAGGAACAGGTAGGTGCTTTGATGGTGCATTGCTGTCGGCAGTTTGCCGGCTTCCCAGTGGCTGACAGCCTCATCCAAGTGTAGAGTGATGTGTCTTGTGACACTGGACCTTGTCCCCACAGACTTGATCATAGTCAGGTAGAACTTGCTGTGCGCTGCCGCGTGTTCTCAGCGTCCTCCTCTGCATGCGACTACAGCTCTGTGGCAGATGTGCTGCAAAATTGGTGCTGAGCAAACATCCCAGGAGGCAGCTGCCAAATTCACAATGAAATAGGTAACAGAGTTAAAAAGCTTCAGGAAAACAGGTTTGGGGGGGTGTAACAGCAGCTGCTGTTTGATGTTGTTTTTGATGCTGTAAATGGACGAGGACCTGGCTTAGTGGATGTTCTTCAAGGAAAGACCTTGGGTAGTTAATGTGCTAATAGCTGTTTAAGAAGTCATGGAGACAGAGAAGTTGTTGGGGGTTTTTTTGGTTGGGTTTGGGTTTTTGGGTGGTTGGGTTTGGGTTTTGTGAGGTTTTTGGGTGGTTGCATTGGGCTTTTTTAAATACTCCCTGATTTAGCACTGAATGAGTCAGCAGTTAGGTCACTAATGGTTGGTGAGATCAGCGCTGCTCCTGTGACAGGGCTCCCGGCAGACCTCCCTGGTTTCTCAACCTTCCCCAGACTCTGCTGGATTTATTTCCAGCCCCAAAGCAAGGTGTTGCACAGGGGTTTGTAAAGCGAGGGTCCTGGGTCACACACGCGGCCGTATGGCTGCAGAATGAGGGAGCTGAGCAACTTCTGCTTCGAGAGCAGTGGAGCAGCTTCCCTTGATGTATGGGGCTTGGCCTCAGCCCTTTCGGGGAGAAGTAATTTTCCTGTAGGAGGAGCAGTGGAGAGGCACCGTGTTTTCACAGCAAAGTGCTTCAGGCTGCGCTACAGTAAAACCCAACCTGGAAATGCAGAGAGCACTTATAAATAGCTGCGAGCTGTATGTTCTACATTACACGTGCTTTATGCGAGCCGTGCTCGCGCTGCCAACGTACATTTCATCTCTTAACAAGGAAGCGGTAAAATCCTACTTGTTTAAAATTACGAGTAGCTGTGTTGAAGCACCGGCGATACGTACGGGCAGAGTAAACAAGGCTGTAATTAAACAAGTCCTTTCCATATGTTTTCCTCTTCCTTCCCGCATCGAGCTTGCGACTGTAATGGCTGAACCCTGGCAAAGCTGCTGCGTGGGAGCGCCGCAGCCCAGGGGTGCGTGTGGCCGAGGCTTGGCTCGCCATATGGACGAATGGCGTGCGGAAGGGCAGACGTTGCGGAGCAGTGCTGGTGTGGCGGAGCACGGGTCTGCCACGCTGCACCGCTGGTTGGCACAGCTGGGGCAACAGGAATGAGAGCGGCGCGTGTCAGCGCTGCTCCTCCCTCCTCTCTCCTGTGCCCCTGCATGTTTTGCCGTCTAGGGTTTAAATGCCTGGCGCAAAATAGTCGCTGTCCAGAACGCTGCAGAGTCAACAGTGCTGTCTGAGCCCCAGAGTTTGCAGTTGTTGTTGTGCACCCAGAATTATGCGCTAGTTTTCCTACTTAGCTTTAATAAGCTCCCCGAAGCCAAAATGGATCACTTACTTGCCTGCCGTACTCTTTATGGGACGTGCTGGTTCCTCCTGCCTTCCGTGGGCTCCGGAAGGAGAAGGGGTGGCTGTTGCCGCACAGAACACTCCTGTTCTCGTGGTCTAAATCAGCTTGGTTTGCAGGGGTCTGGGAAGAACTCCCCTTAACGGAACGCCGCTGCGAAGGCGAGAAGTACAACAGACAACACTTAGTAGAGGCCCGATAAAAGTAGCGGCTTGTGAACAGCTACTTCCCAGTCTGCGCGAACTTCGTCCCGTTTTAAATCCAAAGCGTCTCTTCTTAGAACCGGTAGCTGGAAGCAAGGGCAGCTCGACGGGGGTGAGCCGGCGGTGGCTGCGTTCTGTAATGCAGGGTAGAAATAGTTTGACCCATTTATTTTAGACCTGACACACAAGATTGATCTTCAGGCTCCAGAATCTCTCGTCTTCATGTTTCTGAGCCAGGTCAAACACTCAAGCCCTCATCTGCAGTCCGAAGGTGCGATGCAAACACAGTTTAAGTACAACTGCAAAACACTTGATGTCAGCGAACACCACCGGGCTGGTAAATAACTGCAGAGAGCTCTTTGATCAGATGACGCCTCTGTTCCTGCCTCCCACCAGTAAAGCACTAGAATGAAAAAGAGGCACAGGCCAGTGTGGGCCACCACTGTGGGAAGCACTTAGTGGAGCCGTGTTCTAGTGTCAAGTGACTTCTGAGTCCTGCATGATAATGGGTCAGCTTGCAAGGCGCCCGGCACCTTCTGAGCCATCGGCGTTTTCTTTGCTGAGGCGGGAACACCTCCGGGCTGTGATTTGCATCCTAAGTTGTAGACTCCATGGAAACAAAGCGTTTGCAGAAGTTGCCTTGGAGTTCTTGTTGTGGGGTGGCCACAGTGACATTGTGCGCGCTTAGGCGCTTGGGTCCCTTGGTGTTGCTGTAACATTAGTTGCTTATTTTGCCTGTCCTATTTTTCCTGAAGCACAAAGATTTCTAATCTTCTGAACAAAGAGTCGCTACCATTGCGATGTTTTGGTGAAGAATTAGAAGCTCGTGTACTCGTGTTCAATATATTGATCTCAACACTTTGCCTTCCTCACAAGGAATTGAAATGTTTTCCAAGTGCACAGGCAAAACGCTGCGGTGACAGGGTGAAAAATTAAGTGGAAGCCTTCCACGTGCTGCTCTGCAGGTGCCCTGTGATCCTTCGGTTCTTCCAACACTTGCTTTAGGGAATGGTTCTCCATTTCTGCTGCAGGGCCCAGCTCTGGTGCTGGCAGGGTGCTTCAGTCCCAGTTGTCAGTGTAACCACCATTCAGCGCCAGTTGTGATGATGGGCCTTTGCTGGCCGTTTGTCCTTCTCACTCTGATGGATGAGTTTCCCACAGGCCATGGAAGAACTGTAGGATCGTTGTGACGTTCCCAAAGTGACAGAACCTGTGGATTTTCAGCCAACACAGTGGGACAATGTGTTTACTGAAACAGCTGCCCGGGGGGTTGTGGAGTCTCCTCCTCTGGAGTCATTTAAGACCCGCCTGGATGTGTTCCTGTGTGACTGGATCTAGGGGATCATGCTGTGGCAGGGGGATTGGACTCGATGATCTTTTGAGGTCCCTTCCCATCCCTTATGAGTCTGTGATACTTTGTTAAGTCCTAGTAGGGTGGTCCTCAGTTTGCCAAGGATTCATGTAACGAAAATCTTCAAAATAACTGTGTATTAAAAAGAAAAATGGCTGTGGGATTCTCCCTGAACGTCACAGAATCATGAAACATTAGGGATTGGAAGGGGCCTTGAAAGATCATCCACTCTAATCCTGCCTGCCAGAGAAGGATCCCCTAGATCCAGTCGCACAGGAACAGTCCAGGCGGGTTTGAAATGTCTCCAGGGGAGGAGACTCCACAACCCCCCTGGCACCCTCACTGGGAAGAAGGTCCTTCTCACATTGATGTAGAACCTCCTCTGCTCCAGCTCATACCCGTTGCCCCTGAGCAGAGCCTCGCTCCATCCTCCTGACACCCACCCTTTTCATATTGATCAGCATTCATGAGGTCACCCCTCAGGGTCTTTTTTTCCCAGCTCCCTCAGCCTCTCCTCATCAGGGAGATGCTCCACACCGTCATCTCTGTGGCTCTGTGCTGGACTCTCTCCAGAAGTTCAGGGAGTTTCCAGTAGACTCTGGAGCTGAAGTAGGGGATAACATCTGAAGTACATGTGAGACAGGCTGGCTTCCAGCTAGTGGGCATCTCTAGGTTTGTGGGATGTGATGAGTAGACATTCCCAGGGAGCCCTGGGAAAAGCAGTCTGTGTGTGAGAAGAACAGGGAAGTGGTTGCATATGTTTTGTTTCATGAAGGTTTTGCTTTAAGAGGTCATTCTCCCTGTTTGGGTAAAGTCGAGGGAAGGAAGACACAAGGTGATGTGCGATAGGGCCGATGACTTCACAGCTGACAGTTGGGTTTGGTTTTGGGGTTGTTCTGTGGACAAAGCCCCGCATGTGGATGCTGTGCAGGTTACCCTGGATGTGAAGCAGGCAGCTTCATTGCAGACAGATCTGCTGCGAGAGGTACTTGAGGCAGTGTTTAAAGGTAACTGGTGTTTGAAAGCAGCGACGGGGGCACGTGGCATTGAGCCCAGCTGCGGATCAGTCTCCCCGAAGGTATTTAGGCAAATACTTGTGTGTCTGAGGAGCCCCTCGGTGATGCCTGAGGAGCACCTGCAGCCCTGGAGAGCGATACAGAACTTGCCTTTTTCCCGAGGACTCAAAGTGTTAGTGTAAAGATTCCTCTTCCGCGATTCCTTTCAGTCTCTATGTTCCAGCAGTCATGCCAGCAGCTAAGAGAAGGTAAGCGCGGCTCTCCCCGGGGACGACCAGCGCCGTTCCTGAATTAACCGGAGGAATCATTAGGAGCAACTCAAGAAATCCCTTTTCTTGTGTCGAGGTCTGAGCTCAGGAACTGTTCGTGCCCAGCCCCTGGTGAATAGAAGCAAAGCCCGGGGTTTGTGTTTCAAGTTGATGTGCTGCTCGTTGTGGTTAGATTGCCTTAATGAGGGGGAATGTAGGGGAATAAAAGAGTGACTCAGAGACGATCACTGGAGGCGAGGAGCCCAGCTGTAGGTAGAACCAGCAAAAGGTATTTCTCAGTGCCCTGCTCAGCTGCTGGTTTAAATCCAGAAGGCACATTATCTCATTTTCTTTTCCCTTGCTGAGAGAACTGCTTACACACAATAGGGCTATTGTTCCCAGGTGAGCAGGGGTGAAGCTGAGTATATGCAGAGCTGGTGGTGGGCATCCAGACGTGAAGTACACAGCGGGTGGAGGAACTGAACCAAACCTGAGCTCTTCTATCACATTATTTTCTAAGGTCGTCGAGCTACAAGCATCCTTAAGACCTGTGACATGTAATACACCCAACGTATGAGATCAGGGTAGAGAAGCAAAAGGAAATGCCTTATTTCCTTAATTACCTTGGGGTGATCTGCAGGATGATTGGTGGAATGGGGTCCTGTGCGTGAAAGCTGGGGGGAAAGGCTCAGAATGTGTCACTGCTCAGCTCAAACAGCTTAACAAAGACCTACCGCTCCTAGAGATCTTGCAGAACAAGCCTTCTAGATACAACCACTTAGATTCTCGCTGCTCCCTGTGCTCTTTTCTCTTCAAACTGCCTTTTTTGCAGGCAGCCTGTTCTCTAACTGTGGTGCAGGCTGAAGCGTTTACTGTACCGTTGGCGCACTTTGCGATGGCTGCTGTCATCTCGTCATCCAGACGCGGCAGTACAACGTCCGGAGGCAGAATGGTTGTCTTTCCCTTCGTGCACGGTCCCCAGGAAGCTGGCGCCCTGGCTGGATTTCCCTCTTGGTACTTTCTTTCTGCTAATTGATGGGTCTTCATTATTGTCTTGGGTGTCCCACACACTGGTTAATGTCTTCCTAACTGTGCACGGGTGCTGATCTAAATGTACAGGGACTTGGACTTTTGATTGAGGCTTCATATGAGCAGAGGTTGCTTAAATCATTGAAGCACATACCAGGGTTTTACCTGGCACAAAAAGACTTGGAGAACTAATTGAGGTGTGAGTCATAGAATCATTGAACATTAGGGATGGGAAGGGGCCTCGAAAGATCATCTAGTCCAACCTCCCTGCCACAGCAGGATCACCTAGACCAAGTCACACAGGAACATATCCAGGAGGGTTTGAAACATCCCCAGAGAAGGAGACTCCGCAGGCCCCTGGGCAGCCTGTTCCAGGGCTCTGTCACCCTCACTGGGAAGAAGGTCCTTCTGGTTTTTATATGGAACCTCCTCTGTTCCAGCTCACACCGCTGCCCCTTGTCCTATCACCAGATGACACTGAGAAATCATGGGTCTTTCTAAGGAACCTCAGCATGTCCTCAAAGAAAACAAGAGTGTTCTTTAAACCTGCCCCACAGCAGATGGGGAATGGGAAGAATGGCAGTTACTGCTGCCATTGCTGTCACAGAGTTACCGATGCTGGAGACGCCCTCTGAGCTCAGCCAGCCCAGCCCAGGACCTAACATCACCAGAGTCACCCAGGTCAGGGAAGCAGCTACTCAGATCATCCCCTTAAGTACTCATTTTGTACTGGATGTGAATTCTGTCACCCTAGGGGGCCACCTGCTAGTTACTGCGACTTACTGATAGGCAAAGGACCTCTTGGAGTGGAGCAGTAGGTACTGTAAATAAGTATTTGGGTCTGTAAGGGAACTTCTTGTGAGTGAACGTTTGAAGTCAAGTGCGTTCTGCACGAGCCCTGCGCCGAGTTCTCTGCGGGACCAAGTCTGGTTGGCCAAGCCGAGTTTTGCTCTGCTGGTCAGGACCCAGGCTGGGACAGGAGGGTCGCTCCAGTGCTGTGGGTGTGGTGGGGATGTGTTCCATTCTCTCAAAGCTGGAAGGCCCCCACAGTATGACAGCACCAGTGCTGATGCCAACTGGTGTCTCCTGCAGAGAACAGGAGCGCAGCTGTAAACTCTGCCAACTGCAGAACCACTAGGGAACATAAGAAATACCTTTCCTACTCCAAAACAGGCAAATGTGGCCCCATTCTGTCTTCGTGGTTGGTTTCTGAGGGTGATCTCTTTGTGAGAGGAAAGCCCTGCTGTCACTTTGGTAGGGCAGCTGTCAGCCTGGGCAACACACATCGGCACTCTGGTAGTCCAGTCCTGTCTGTCTTTAGCTCAAGAACCTCAGCAACACAGGAGGATCTGGCAGGTGTGAGGCAAGGTGTCTGACCTCAGGAGCCTCTTTTCTTGGAGACCTTCCTGCTTTACTGACCATCAGCCAGTCTGCAGGCACTCGGGAGTTTCATTTAGCCCAACAGAAATCTCTTGGGCTCGTTTGTTGGGGAATTCTCAGGAGATGGGCAGTCCAGTAGTAGTTAACCCATGACTTACTCTCCTCTCAGCCAGGGAAAGGCCCCAGAGATCATTTTGCTGGGTGGGCTGAGCACGGCTTTGCAGGAGGGAAGGGGCTGCAGCCCCTCACAGCTCCTGTTTGCTTTTGATAACGTTCCCTATTGCTTACCCCTGTCCTGAGACAGTCTGTGCAGGAGCTCGAATATTCTGCGTTAGGGCTTCTCAGAATTAATCGGGTCATTTATTTCGTTGGAGAATCGGAAAGTGATAATGAGACGTTCTGTAATTTCCAGAAGTCGGAGTCTGTTGTCCTCATCCTGCACCTTAACCAGCCAAACCTCCGTGTTCTCCGGGAGGTGCAGCTGCCTCCTGAGGAGAGTGTGAAATGAAATAATTGAGAAGAGGAAACCTTCACCCTCTGCATTTCTCAACCTGTATTGTTTTCCCGTGGCAGCAAGAAAAGCTCTGACTGGGCTTGTTTGGAGGCGCAGAGTGTTTTGGGTGCTAAATAAAAGCTGATGCGGTTTCATTTATGGGAACTGATGACGGGCTGTGCAAGGGGGAAGTTATTCTTGTATCTCACGTACCCCAGCCAAGCCGCGCAGAGCTTTGTCCTTGGTGCTGTTCTGGCCTTTCATTACGCGGAGCAGGCAGAACAGTCAATAACCACTTATTAATGTCTCTCTGTCTCCTTTATTGTAGCTTTAGGTACATTAGGCTCTCGGTAATTATCGCATCCGTAATCCTCTCTAACAAGTAATATTTTCTGCATCTCATGAAGCATAACTGGAAAATATTTTCTGTGGATGTGCGCTGTTTCTATTCCCTCCCTAATAGACCTTCGCCCAGGAGCCCCTTGCCCAGGAAAAATGAGCAGGCATAACTCCAGACAGGTAATCAAAGCTCTCAAACGCTGGCACGTTTTCCTTTATCTCCATGGGACCAAGAGCTAACCTTCAAATAGACCCAGGCATTAGAGGGGAGGATTTCAGCACACAATTAGAACTCCAATAAGCTTGTACGAGGCAACTTGAGCAGCAGTGCTGTTCTGAGTGATTAGTGCTGTTTCCACTAAGGCTGGTCCGTGTGATTGATACAGAGCTGCAGGGGAACGCGCGTACGAGTCTAAGCGCGTGTGTTGGGGGGTGTGAATAGATATGTCTAACGCAGTGTTTGAAGGATGGTTTGGAGCCCGAGTTTACAGCATTTCTGAATAACTTTATTTCCTTGCCACTTACAGCTCTGAATCCTATCTTGATGCAGGTTTTATCTTACTAGGCTGAGCACAATATATGGAGGAGGGGGAGAGCAGTGAAAGAAATCAGCATGTCTGTAGAATCATCTTGCAGTATGCTATGGAGCAGTTAATTCATTCCAAGCCTTCTGATGGGAATCGTGGTGAAGTGGGAGGCAGTGGAAGCCTCAAGGAGTCACTGATACAAAGCTGAGGACTGGCTGCAGGCAGAGGACGCAAAGCTCAAGGGCTGGTTGCAGGCAGAGCAGGCACTTCCAAGGCTGGTATGTGGTAGCCCTACAATGAAACCTTCCCATGCCTGTTCTTGTTGTGGAACTGAACATCCTCACTGCTGTTTTCACTCTTCTTGGTATCAAGGGCCCTTGTGAATACAGAACCCAGGGAAAGATGATTCTGAGAGTTGGTAGGACTCTCCAGCTGTAAACAATTTCCCAGGGTAGCGGTGGGGTGTGAGCCAGGGAGAGAGCTGCCATTTGCACAGTGCTGATTTGAAAGGAGGCTCTAGAGCTCACAGTGAAGATTTGTTTTCTTCTTTCTCCTCCATCCTAGTTTAAAAGTTTGGCCTGACACTCACTGCCTGTTTAAACGCGGAGTTCTGTGGGTAGGTAAGGGCTTTGTGCCACGAACACGCTCGTTCTGCAAGCTTCGGAACTGGTTTGAATCCCGCTGTCAGTTGGCCACCCTGTGCCTCTGTGGTCTGAACTGGGGTTTAGTGTTGTGGGCTCTGGACTTTTCTTTGTGGCATTACCGTGGAAATGCCCGCTGGATGCTGCCCATCACAGCGCCTGGGGTCAAAGATAATTTGCTTAGTGAGTTGTTGTTAATCGCTGCCTTCGTTTACTCTGCAGACCTCGTTACAGGCGGCACGTTCAGAGCTGCCTTGTTGCATCTGCTGCAAATACAATTGCAAAGACAAGAAACCCCTCGGTGCAGGAGTTAGGTCTTCAGTCTGAGAGAAAGCAGCCGTGGGATACAGACTGGGCTCACGGCTTTGATCATCAGTGAGCAAAAGTGACCAGGGCTAAAGGGAAGTGGCCTAACCCAGGGGAAGGGAACTAGGGGGTGAAGGCTGCTGCTCAGGGGTTGTGTCTTGGAAGAGGCTTTGCAGCTACCTGCCTGATTACACCAGCAAGTGTGGGATGAGGAAGCTGTCAGCGTGTTTCCTGCGCCCGCTGCAGGTTCCCTGGGCGGTGCCGTACGTGGGGCCCGCTCTGGGGGGGCGCGTCTATTTTTGCATCCCGGTGACGTGGAAGCTGAAGTACATGCAAAGTGATGGCTGTCAGCTTTCACACAGGCCTCGACAAAGACATTCAGTTGTTTGGGGAATAGAAAGAGGCTGTAGATGCAGTTGCCTAAAGCTGCTGATAGGTTTCTGGGTCTCTTTGTGAATCGTGGCCACGTGCTGATGTCTGTGATCGTGCTCCATGGTTGACCTCAAATGGACCTGATGTTGCTGAGTGATCCAAGAGCTGCTTAGGAAGTAGTGTTTTGTATCGTCTGATGATGCTTTGTAGGTGAGATGACTTCAACGTTCCTCACTTCCTCGGTGTTCTTGGAACTGTCTCTCTTGACTTGGCAGCTTCAATGCTGCTGAGTGTCTCGGTCACTCGTGTGACGCTCACAGTGACCGCAGGCACAGCAGTGAACCAGCCCTCACCAGTCAGGGAACGTGTGTTTGGTCACGTCTCAGGGCTGGACAGCACCATCGGGCTTCAAAATCCGATTGTGAGTAACGGAAGAGCAGCCGTAGAGCCAGGTGCTCTGAAGGCCACAGCAGCAAAGCCCGAGGTGTGTCAGAGCACCGGCCAGGCCACCCTTCCAAAGGTGCCTGCTGTTACTTGCTGACGCAGAAGCGGCGCTGCACATCCTCTCCAGTTGTGTTGTGCTTTGCTCCTGCTGAAAGGAGCTTCCACAATCTCCAGTGTTTGACACCTTCACTGCGTCTGCGTCTCTGTCCTGTAACAGCGTCCTGTGCCCGTTGCGTTCGTTATTCATGGGGTCATCTTCAAAAGGTTCAAGAACATAGGGGCAGTACGTCTACTGCAAGACGTCTGTGCAGTCTGGCAGCCTTTTTTGCCTCTTGCCCTGCTTTTCTACCCTTCTCTGTTGCTTTATGTCGATAAACTGGAGTTTGAGGAAGAAATAACCCCCAAGTCCCTCACTCCTTGCTTCCACTTTGTCCCAGAACGGCATTTCCGAGCTGACCTTGTCTTATCAGTACCACTAGGACCAGTTAGAGAGGGGGAAGAAAGGGTGGTGGCAATAACCAGAAGGAACATTTCCCAGTAATTAACTTCTATTTTTTACTGCAGTTCCTTTTCACAAAGTTGTCTGCTTGCCCTTTGTTATTTACGATATTAATCGACCCCAGAAGCTTATGAAGTTCCACAGTTGGCAATAGGCAGTTCTAAAAGTCAGTTACTTTCTGAAGAGAACAAGATGTGGGGAGAGCAGACACCACGTGATGTGCTGTTTGTTTTGTGTGAAGAGGCCCCTTGCTCTTGAGATGCTCTCTGGGTTCAGTGAAGCAGTTGTGTTACCACGTGTGTCGTTACCAAGTACTTGTACGTAGCCGTGCAGGTCCGTAGCTGGGGACTTGCTGCTGCCTCCCTGTGTCTCTTGGTTATTCATCTTAATTCCTTACAGTGAGCTCGCGTGGCTTCGCGATGCGCTGCTCCTCACTGGCAGCCTGCGAGTATCCACCCCGGCACACAGTTGTCTGCACCCTGAGATGGGACTCGCGCTCGGATCCTTACTGGATTTCAAGCAAAGTCTGTGGTAATAACCCGACACTTGTGGCTGCAAACGCCCTCCCGCAGTTCCAAGCTGGAATATGAATGGACGCTGTGGGAGGCTGGCCTGTTTCTGATGAAAACAGTTTTTAACAGCATGAATTTATGAATCTACTCAGTGCAAATGAGAGCTTATTATGCTGAGAGTCTAAACATGATGCTTCATTTATTAAGGTAATACAAAAAAATTGTGCTGAGGTATGGCTGCAGAGTTTGTTAGACCTTCCTGAATGTCAGAGCAGAGGCTGCCGCCGCTGCCTTGGGTTGTGGGAGGTAACAGAGGAACCGGCCGTGCTGCCAAAACCTTCCCATTCTTTGCTTGATTGAAATGAATGTGTGTGTGGAAAACAGCACCTGTCACGCTCTCCCAATCTGTGCTCTGGAGAAAATGATGCTTGCCCGCCCTGAAAATCCTGCCTCTGTTGAGTACAAGCTTCTCGTCGTTATTTTGCCCTTTAAAGACCCGTTCTCCACAACGTGGCTCAGCTACGTCCAGCTGCAGCAAGAGTGGGGGCAACATATCTGAAGTAACCTCCGAGTTCACACTGATGGGGTAGCGATCGTAACGTAGAAGGTAGGCAAGTGGGAGACCCCATCACCCGCAACCCTGAGGCTGCCTGCCAGGTCGTGGTGTCGAGCGTGCCCGCTGTACTGTGCGCTGCCCGGCTCGTTCAAACCGTATGCCTTGAGCAAACCAGCAGCAACGTGTGTGGAAACTCTTGAGAAGCAGCACGTTAGCTCCCAATCGGCCACTGCATGCGCTGCCCGATCTGTTTGGATAAAACCTACCCCTTCAAAACTGGGTTTTGGGTGACTTTGTGCTAACACGTGGCTGAAATAAAGATCTGTGCATCTACAGTTGGGTTGACAGCAACAGTTCCATGCTGTCTGCAAAGTGTTGGAGTTGGTTTCAGCTTTGTAAGTTGCCTTAGTGACAGAGAGTCCATTACAGCTTTTCTGTAGCTCATTCATGGAGCACCCTGATGTCTTCGCAGCCCAGAGTCTTCATCCTCTTCCAAGAGTCTCGGTCACAGCAGACGCTTCGTTCTCGTGCCGCTGACTAAGCTGGAAGGTGTGTGTTTTGGCTGTCTTGCTTTGGTTTGGATTCAGCTGGTGCTCACACTGGCTGGGTCCCTACCCTGTGGCTGCTGGCAAGAGCAGGTCAAGATTTCCCTGCCAGTAGCATGCCAGCACCGGCTGTGCCTTGCAGCTGCTTTGGTTCTGCACTTTTTCATGCGACCTGATGGAAATGGTTCCGCTGGTATTTACATTTATGTAGGAGTGGATCATTATTATCCAGCTATTAAAAGGGAGAGTGAGTGTGAGAGCAAGGAGATAGCAGCGCCGTAGTGACGGGTGGAGAATCTGCCTTTGTCAGCTGTAATCATTCCATAACCCAGTATTAGATGAGGTTCAATTTTGTTAGGTTTAAAAGAAAGAGCCGCGCGTATTGATAAAAATTTCAGCAGTGTCTCTGAGCTAGAATGAAATATTCTTGCTCCGGGCGATCTGAGCTACGGAGAGAAGCACAGCGGGTGTGTTGTGAATGAGACCGTTTCAGCGCTGCTTCTCACCCGTATTGTCTTCTGAAGGAGACACCAGCGTCCCACTGGGGAACCCGGAGCGGCTGGGCGGCCTGCTGGGGTTATTGCCTGCTTGTCGCGGCGCTGGTGGTTAGGCCAAGGTGAGGCACAATTAGGCAAGTGAATTGGATCTACTTTCTGTGAGTCAGATGAATCTCGCACCAGTAGCAATCGCTCTGCAGTGTTGGGAAGAGAAGTTTAACTGCTGAGGCAGTAGAAAATGCCAGGCTTGTGTGTTTGACCTGTCTGCTGACTTGCACGGGTTCTCCCAGCAACGACAAGTGGCGAGAGCGGAGCTCAGCCTGTGCCACGCGTGTCAATGTCACCGGTGATTCTCCACCGACATCCTTCCCGTCGCATCACGGACCCCTGGGGACTTCATTCCCAAGTAGGTAGTTTGTGTCTCCAGTGTCCTCCTACCTTCCACGCCTCACGTGGAGTTTGTGTGGAGTTAGTGCAAGGTCCCTCACTGTTCCATGTAGCTGAGAAACACTGCGGTTCCTTCTCGACTGGGCAGTGGGAGTTGCTGCCCTCCAGATTCCAGTTGCCCGTGCTATCAGTGTCAGAGGGGTAGCCGAGGCAAATGGCATGGCCTTGGAGCTTGCCGCTTGTGGCACAGGTGGCAGGAAGCCAAACGAGGTGCTGCCAGGTCTTGCCTGTGGCTGTGAAGCCTTAGGATTTAAGATCTGCAGAGACGCAGTGACCGATGTAAATACACGTTCATGAAGTTCCCTTCAAGGCTGGGGGTGCGGCCCCCCGTGGACCTGTGCTCCTCCAGCGTTAAACTGGTCCTGCTCTGGGTGAGAGCCAGCGGGCTCCAAATCTGCCTTTGAAGCCCCGGCTCTGGGAAGCGTTTGAGAGCATACATCTGTATTTCTAATTTGCACCTTGAAGGATGAAATTGAGTGGAGAGCTGGTGAGAATGAATAAATTGATTCACAGTGGGTTGACAACTCCCTGTGTCTCACTTTCTGTGCAACATCTGTGGGTGATGCCACCACAAAGCCTGGCTGCTGGCCTGCAAGCTGCTGTGCTAGCGCGGCAGGATTAAAAACCCGGTGCCCAGAGGGCTCTGCCTTCAGGCTCCTCCGTGGAGCTGTCGGTGCCAAGGGGCCTGGAGCAGGGTGAGGACAGACCCTTGTCTTCAAGGAGTGTCTGTCTGCTCGGCTGGCTGCCACAGTCCTGCAGCAGAGGGTGAAGCCCACAACAGACAATAATAGAGAAAATATTTTTCTCTAAAAAGTAACCGTGACTTTTTTCACAGCTTTAAAGAGAAAAATCATGAAGATGACTAAGTTTTCGCAAGTATTTCCAGCAGCCAAATGATTAGATGCATTCACTTGTAAATACCAGTGGCAGAGATGACAAGTTACAGGGACCACAGTTCTTCTCCTCTTGTCATCAGCAGTGGTAATTTGTTATTTGACTAATCACGGAGCACAGAGAATTGAGATTCCCCGAGAACGAGATTTGCAGCGTCTACGAGCTTGTTAGCACTTTATCATTATGAGACGATGAACTCGGAAGAAATCAGCCATGTCACAGAGTGTTAGGGATTGGAAGGCACCCTGAAGGGTCATCCAGTCCAGTCCCCCAGATGGAGGTGCACAGGAACGTGGCCAGGAGGGTTTTCACCATCTCCAGAGTGCAGCAGGTCTGCGCTGAGAACAGCTGTCGTGTGAGCCAGGCAGACCTGTGAATCAAATACTCTGGCACTTGATCCATTAATGAAAGGTTTTCCCAGTTTGCTCCTGTTGCAGACCAAAAGGTGTCCTCACCTTTTGCCCTGTCAGTCAGTGACGAAGGTGCACGCGTGCTTGGAAAAGATCCTTATCCTGGAGCGTCTGGCTTTTCCATCCTCAGAATTGCCCAATTTCATACAAACATGAAATGGGAGGAGAGACCCGAGTCTCTTCTGGCAGCCTGGAGCACGAGCGTGTTCCCGGTAGGAAATCCTCAGCCGCTCTCTTTTTACAAAGGAAAACATAAAATTAAGTAATTATACAATATCGCCGATTCAATTTATTCAGCCCTTGCAGGAGCTGCCCGCGGTTCTCGCGTCCCCAAACGGACGTTGCCGGCGCTTTATGAGGAGGAGCAATTTGCTGCCTCTCAGCTGGCCACCAGTGGGGAGCTGCAGGTTTAATTCTGCGGCTGCTGTCGGCGAGGCAGCGTCTCTCGGTGCCAGGGCGCAGACCCGCTCGCGGCAGCCCTCCGAAGCGCCTGTGTTTGTGTTACCCGGCTGGAGGGAAGGTCTGTAACCACGAGCTCCGGAGCCTCTGCTTTCGTAATTAGAAATCAATGGGGCAAAGCTTGGCTTTGCCTGCGCGACCTCGTCCCTTGCCTGGCTCCCAGAAGGGTTTTCTCCTGAAGCGATTTGCTTAACGATAACACTAACAGCCAAGCTGTTGGCAAAGTCTGTTGGAAATATTAAATCACCCGGGTGCTTTTGGTGGCCACAGAGCAGAAAGTTCAACCAACATGAAATTACCTGCGTGGGGTGTTTTTTGTCACTTCCGTTTTGGTCTCAGTGTTTGTTTGGTTTAATTAAAGGCCGTTCCAAACCTCGCTGGCACTGCAGAGCAGCACTGACTTTGGTGAGGGCACAGCAGGGCCGGCTGCGGCTCACACTGCTGACTGGCGCCCGTGAGGAGGGTAAAACACAGCGGGGCTGTTCCACCAGACAGACTTGCTGAAGACGCCCACTCCACCGGTTTGGCCCCAGTGGTGTGGATCCGTTCCTGTCCTGATTGCCCTGGTGCTTGGGACCCCTCAGGTCCCACTGATGTCTGTGTTGGCCATTCGACTTCCACAGCCTCTTCAAAAAGAAGGTCCTGACCAGTGCATTTAACTCCAGTGACCTTCATGTCCCAGGTTGGGGGAAATGGGACCCAACAATGTGGGGTTTTTTTACTGGAAAGCGAGCTGTAGTTGGTAGTAGCCCCCATTCTGAGCCCAGTGGGAGTTCCTGGCGTAGGACGGACCCGGTGCAGGGCAGTGCTGCTGTTTGTGCTGCGTGTGGGGAGCCTGATCGCAGCCACGTGCAGACGGAACACGGTAACGCGTGAAATGCATCCTTTTTCTGCTGAATTTGATGTTGGAGGTTCCTGATAGCTCAGCAAAAATGTTGGTGACTTCTAGTTCACAACAAAGCTGACTTCATTTCAGTGTGAACAACTTGTTCTGGGGGAGCAGCAACCACAGCACAACCTTCTGGTTTCCTCTCTGCTTTTGCTCTGGGCTCTCATTAGCCACGTGAGCTAAGTGTTTACTGCCCCTCAGTAACGCTGCTCTGAAACGGGCGAGAATATCCAAGGTTTGTGGATGATAGGGCTGAGTGGAGCCCGTCTGAGGAACTGCGGATGGGGCTGGTTTCATCTTTATCAGCTTATCTCAGCTTTTGCACGGGAAGGCTTCTGTCAGTTCAAAGAAGAGGCACCGCTCGCTTGAACAGAGCTAAACCACGGCTGCACTTCTTAGCCTTTGAAAAATAGTTCTGACTTAATTCCAACTCGCGTCCTGCGGAACTTGAAGGAGCTGAGATACGCATCGAGCCAAGACGCCGCTCCGTTCCGTTCCTGCCACGCGAGGAGGCACCACAAAAGGAGAAGCCTATCGCAGCTCTTGAAGTTTAATTTTAGTTTTCTCAAAAATGCTTTTTCTTTCCACGTGAACAATTCCAACCCACGTTCTTCCCCCATTCCCTCGCTCAAAATAAACCTCCAGGCTATGAATCGAGATCTAGCATCCCAGAGCCACTTTGTCGATGCAGGCGTTTGGGGAGACTCTCAGACCGTTGGGGTGATTTCAGCGCGGGGATAGACAGAAAGCTGCTACTACGCGGCATAATGAGGTGCTGGAGTACGTTCTGCTCCGGCGCCGGCGGCAGAGCCTGCTAGTGCAGCAGGGACGGGTCGACCCAGGGCGTTTCCGTCTTGGGTTTGTCGGTTTGGGTAGTTAGTGCTTCAACTGGGCATCGCGGCACACCCACAGGAGGGTTGGTTGCTTTTCCAGCGTAGGCTGGGGACTGACCTGTTGCAGAGCAGTGTAGGAGAAAGCTATCTGGAGGTCCTGGTGGCCAGCAGGATGGCCAGGAGCCAGCAATGGGCCCTGGTGGCCAAGAAGGCCAGTGGCATCTGGGGTGGGTCAGAATGGGGGTGGTTAGTAGATGGAGAGGTTCTCCTCCCCCTCTACTCTGCCCCAGTGAGACAGACCACATCTGGAATCTTGTGTCCAGCTGTGGGCCCCTCAGTTCCAGCAGGACACCGAGCTGCTGGAGAGAGCCCAGCGCAGAGCCACAGGGATGACGGAGTGGAGCATCTCCCTGCTGAGGACAGGCTGAGGGAGCTGAGGCTCTGGAGCTGGGAAAAAGGAGCCTGCAGGTTGTCCAATGATAGGACAAGGGGCAACGAGTGTGAGCTGGAACACAGGAGTTTCCCCATCAGTATGAGAAGGAACTTCTTCCCAGTGAGGGTGACAGAGCGCTGGAAGGAGGACTGTAGAGCCTCCTTCTCCGGAGATGTTTCAAACCCACCTGGATGTGTTCCTCTGTGACTGGATCTAGGGGATCCTGCTGTGGCGGGAGGATTGGACTGGATGGTCTTTTGAGGCCCCTTCCAATCCCTCATGTTCTGTGATTTTCTTTTGATTGCGCTTGTCGAAGGGGCAAAACTCTGGACCACATCTCAAATATATGGCTTCAAATGAACCCTCAAAAACTAGGGCTGGAGATTTCCAAAACCCAGAGAAGCCTTAGCTGCTGGTGAAATGCATTTAAAGCAGTAGCAGGATGGGCTGGGTTTGTCTGTCTGAACTTGGGTTTCCCAAATCCTTTGGCTGAGTTAGGATCTCTGAAACGTGAGCGGGAAGACGAGTGAGGAGAGACAGTCAGAGAACTAAGAAGATACCAAGTTAATCAGAGTTTCTTTATTTCCAGAAGCTCAGGCTGCCAGCTTTCAGAACCTTTCACCTCACGTTAACTGTATCAGGCTCCTAGATGGTATTTGCTACCTGAACTTGATTTTCCTGACGATATGACCCTGTACAGGATGAGTGAGGAGAGTTTGAAACTGATTCTCTGATGCCTGGTGAAAAATAAGCAGTTGGGTTCCCTGTGGTATTTGTGGACTCAGGCAGTGCTGATGAGAGCAGAGCCGAGTCCGGGGCACTGCCTGTAGTGCCTTATAGATGAATCAGATGGCACTGGTGGTGACCCTGTCTGAGGGATCATTCATCCGGAGTGGCCCCTGTCATCTCTTCCTTTGGTGCACGTGGTTTGCACATCCCAGTCGGCAGAGTCCTCAGCAAAATATTTTAGACGGGTGTATTAAATAAAGCAGCAGGATGCTCCTTTGTGTGCAGTAGCCCAAATAGCATAAAGAGAAGCCATGCTAGGGGGGAAGAAAGGAGAAAGCAGAAACTCAGAGATTGGTTGGACTGAGCATCTGAGGCTTTGGCACTGTGGGGTGACCAGGTCACCGCCTCTCCCTGAGCACTGCTGACTGTGCCCATCCATTTCAGAGGCATCCTTTGGCTGTGCCTTGTGCCCCCATGATCTTCTGGACCACAAGACCGTGTGTATGTGATTGATGGAGGTGGTTTACTGGGGGAAAAGGAGAGTCTTCACGGGCGGGATTTCTCCGTGTTGCTTGTGGAGGAGGATTGTGTCCCTGGCCATGAGAGGAAGTTAGTTTAGGACAGCACAGCGTGTGGATGTTTATGGTCCTGTGGTACCGTTCGGTGCCTTTCGTTATAAACTACGAGAGCAAGTTTTACTGATGTGGAGGGCTTTGTAAACCCCACCCAAGTTAGGGACGTCTCTCGGCAGGTCAGCCCGAGCTTCTCCCGCAGCGATTCCGCACTCAGGTAGGGCAGCAGCTGCCGAGCGCAGAGGTGATGTCCTCCAGCAGAGAAGCACGGCGCTTGGTTGTGTTTGTCGCTGCACTCATCAGAGAGGTCCTGCTTTGCTCTGTCTCGGGGCTGATTCTCGAGATGCTACCACGTACCAGACGCGTGATTGCGTGGTCACTGAGCTGCTGTTCATTTGGGGCCCGTAAGGCCTGCAGTAAAGCGAGCGGGTGCTGCCCACCCTGAGTGCGATGCCAGTGCTGGTTTGCAGCAGAACCAAGTCAGGACCGACGTCCAGCGATGGTCTCCGGCGTGCTCACGTGCACCCTTTCTTCACAGCAGGTTTCGGCACCTCAGCACAAGATGCGTGTTGCCCCGCGCGTGCTGACATGTAATCACAGTAGATATGTCTTAATTATGTTTGCGACGCTGCGCGAGGAGAGCAAAGCACGAAGCTGGCCTGGTGTCTACACGGTGAGTCATCGTCTGGAAACACCGAAACACCAAAATAAAGCCGCTTCCAAGAAGGGAAATAATTAAATCGTGATAAACAAAGGGAACAAAGTTGTTTTTCTCTTGGATGTAAAGGTTTAATTGGAGGCTTTGTGGCGACTGCAGGAGTGGGTTTGCTTCCAGCGCGAGTAGGAGCTGGACTCGCTCAGAACTCGAGTGCTTCTGAGACGGGTTCCAGGCTCTCGTTTCATGTGCAGCTTTGAAGAGCTGGGCAGGAACGATTGCTTTGTGTCGCCCCAAACCGAGCGGCTTGGAACGTCCCGACGCGTCTGGGGCTAAACACGACGCTCGTATTGTACGAGCGAGAGACCACTAATGCGGCAACAAATGAAATTAATCAGAAATGGGAATTTAAACACTTTAATAGAATGAAATGACTGCGGGTTCGGGCACGGAGCTCATTTGGAAGTAAAATGGCTGAGAGGTATTCTGGTCAGGAGATCCTGAAGAGCGACACTGCGTCACTCCTTTCCCGGGCCTGTGTTTGGCTCCTACTTCTCCAGAATCTTTTTTTCCAGTAGCGTTCCAATGGGTGGTTGAAGTGAAAACCCATCAGCAGCTGTAAGGGTGAGGCTGGAATGTCCAGTGCTGTGGCCTGGTGCTCTCTGGCAACTCTCCTTAGGACCTGCTCAGGCTGAAAAGGAGCCTGGAGAACCCGTGGGGTTTCCCTGTTTGACCACCGAGCTCATGCTGTGTGATCAGGAGCAGTTATGCACCAGACTTGAGAAGATCAAGGCTCCAAGCTTCCTCCTCCTGCGGGCTCTTGTCTTTGTCTGAGAAGAGCCACCAAGGAGTGGAGCTGGAATGGCTGAGACAGGGAGCTGGGGCCCGGCTGCCTGAACACTTATGGACTCTGAGGCTGGTTGTGGTCAGTAGTGAGCTACTGAGATTGGAGTTTTCAGTGTGGGCTGGTGAAGCAGTTGGGTTCGATCGCACCGTGGTTGGCATTTGGACTGGCTGCGATCCCAGTTCGTGTCAAAAGTGAGCTCTCTCTCAGGGGTTTGTGTCAGAGTATCCATAACAGCTCCGAGCAGCAGCAGAGTGCTTGTCCTGCTAACGTTCTGCTGAAGAAGAGCCCCGTGCCGCACGTGGTCCTTTCAGTTGGCTTTGCCATCAACGCCCATTTGCATCCCAGTGATCCCATCTCCATAGGCAAACAACGCGTTCCATTTCCTATATCCTGGGTAAATGTGAAGAGGCAGCTTTACTGACTCGATAAACAGTCTCAAATATTTTACTTTACTGCAGGGTCTTGCTGTTTTCAACACTTGACTATCTCGCAGTCAGATAACTGTTCATCTTGTTATTTATCCAGTCCAAACGAAATTCAGTTGCACCTGATCTATTAGTTATCAGAAATGTATTGAAGAACAGGCTTGCAGGCTACAGGTAAATTCTGGTAGTAATTGGACTATGAACTGTGAAGTCAAAATAGGAACGAAAAAATCACAACAAAGATCTTAATGTTTAAGATATTTAAGGCTTATTAATATTTTTCTTCGTGAGGTCTGTCTCTGGTTCTGTATCTGTCTAGCTCGGCGTGTTTCAAATAACGAGTTGTTTTGTTCCGTGTCCCTTGAAGTCTAAGACACAGACCCACATTAAAAAAGGAATCGTGGAAGTCTCTGCAAGGGTTCAGCCCCTTTTTCTCCATGAGTTTGAGCCACGTGAATCCATAGGTGCTAGTTGTAAAAATCAGCCAACGTTTTGGAAACTCATCTCTAAAAGCAGGTGCTGTGGGTTCATTCTTCTCCCTTCTTCAGACAAAGGGAAGGGAGGGAAAAAAGCTGTTTGATGTTTCAGAGGGCAGTGAAGTAAGCTCAGTGAAGGCTGCAGCACACAGTGGATCGGAGCCCTTCTGTCAGCAAGGACCTCTGTGTGTTATTGTAATACAGGTGATTAATAATCATCATTTATAGATGAGTCCTGCCTCTGCAGTGTCAGCTGCCTGGCTAACCAGCTGTCCGTTGGTTCTCTCAGCAGAGCTCTTTCACCAAATGGCAGGAACGTACCCAGGATTGTCTGTCTTGGCCCTAGGGCATCATCTGGATCACGTAAAAGCTTCAGATCTCAGTGTTGTACCCCTTTCTCATCTGTTTTTCTGAGCCCTTCCAGTGGGCACCTGAACTCATTTTGTTGGAAAAATTTCAGTGGGGTCCTGGAGAAGTTCAGGGGTCTTCCTTGTGCAGCTGTTTCCCTCCTTCACTCTTCGATTCATGGCTGTGAAGTTCTCTAGTGGGCAGCCTAATCATCAGTTCTTTGAAAGAAGGGGAATGGGAGAGTCACTTGGAAAGAAAGAGGTCCTGAGAAATCATGTTTCTGTGCATCCTCCCTGTTGCTCAGAACCCCAGAAGATCCTAGTGCAGGGTAGCTGGTCACCTGTCCCTCCTCAGAACGTCCAGGTCGGGAAGCGTGAAGAGCAGCAGGCTGGGGAGGGTGCGGTGTGAGCAGCCCCAGCTGGGGTTTTGGCTGGCTGAGCTCTGCTGAGCTTGTGCAGGTAGAGAAGCACACCGGTGATTCCACCAGCACTGACCCAGTGCAGATGTCTCCTGCAGTGAGCTCGGACAACTCGGAGGAAGGTCTGGCTGGATCAGTGCTGAGTCCGTGTGCGTTCTGGCTGGTGTGAGAGGGACGCAGCTCTGGGGACACTAGGCTCTGTGCACTTGGGCCAGGCTCACGCTCGGTTTCTGTTTGGATGGGAGGGACCTCGGGAAGCTCTGGAAGCCATGTGAAATGGAACCCCTAGTTTCAACAGGTTCTTCTGAATCCCTTACAATTCCACCCGAGTTCTCCCTGATGAACATCTAACCGCGAGGAAACGGGGAAACTAATCTGGTGGTTCTCGTGCTCTGTTTCTTCTGGTGTGTGATGTTACTGCAGACACAGTCACTCTGAAGAGCTGCTGTTCCCTCTGACATCTCCTAAGGACTTTGCTGTGTGGTGTTTCCTACGTTTTTACAGTCACAACCCAAGTAGCTTGGAAAATACTGTTAGTTAGATAAAATGCAGAGTGTCCCCACGTGCGGAGCCGACAGGCTCATCTCAGCACCCTCAAAGAGCTCCTCACGTGCAAGGAGATGTTCTGTAAGACCGTCAGCGTGTGAGTACTCGCAATGTAATGTCTCCCTCCTGTTGACTTCACCCAGTTACCTTCTCAACAGTTTTCCAGTTTAGCTCCGAGCTGGCTGCCAGGCTGATGTTTATATTTCTGCTCTGGAGATGTGTTTGACAGCCAGTTGCTAGAGAAGAGCTTCCTATTTGCGCTGCCAGCTTTGCGCACGACGCGGCTTCAGACAGTGCTGGCTTCCTGGTGTTCGGGCTGGGGCACGCCGAGCAGCCCTCTGAAGCTGGAAGAATTGCCTTCCCCAAAAACAAGGCACTTCCATGCTTTGGGGTATTTTTAAAGCCTTGGTTTTTTTCATTACGTGTTATCGAATAACGTCGTGCGTTCGGCGTGGAATTGGATTTCCTTTACGGAAAAGAGAGACGGATTAAATGCCTTCTTGCTGGGAGTCTCACTGAGAGCAGAGCACGGTCAGGGTGGTGAAAGCAGCTGAGAGCAGAGCCAGGAAGGACTGTGGAGTCACGACAACTCAAATAGACTGAAATAAAGCGAAATCTCCTGCCACCTCTGACCACAGTGGCCTGCTGTACTTTCTTCTGCCTCCGCTGATCCGGGCTCTGGCTTGTCTGGTTTGACAGATTTTGTAAGCAGCCTTCAAATTACTGCTGCGGGTACGTGGTGATTAACTTCTCTATTCCTGTGCTGCAGCCCTGCGAGTGTGTGCTGTAAGATATTGCTCTGACATTCGCTTGAGGAAGTCATTTGAAAAACACAAAGAGGTCTTAGCACTCAAGTGCAATGTACTCTGCCTGAGATTGAAGCCAAGCAAGTTGTAATAAGCTTTTAAAGAGGAAAGAAAAAATACCCCTCAAACGCCGCAGAAGAAAAGCTCGGAGCCGCGCGAGTAAGATGATGACGATTAGAGGAACAAAAGGTAAGGATTTGGAGCATAGGAACTGCTGGACTTGTGGCTGGCACGAGGAAATCCCATGGCTTGTGGCTTTTTCCAGCCTTCTCTACCTTTTGTTTGAAGAAGCAGCAGTGAGAGAAGTCGTCAAGGGCTAGAAAGTCTCTGCTGTTAGGAGAAGTCAGCAGCCCAAAGGGAACGATCCTGTGAAGTCCTGTTTGGAGACTTCTCCCAGTTGCAAGGCAAGGGTGTGGCCAAGCCTGATGAGATGGAGGAAGGACTAAATGCCTTCCCTGCTCTTGCCCTGATCTGGGAAGAGCAACCAGTACAGGAGCCCTGGGGTTGCAGTGCCTGCAGCCCTGGACTTAAACATGAGGGCTTGACCCCACCCGGCAGGGGATGCTCTCCAGATACTCAGAAGAGGGAGTAGTGTTTGCGGCTCTCTCCCCAGCTCTGAGATCTCCTGCGGGGAGCCGCAGCACGCTGTAGGGGAAACAGCAGAGAGGCCAACGAGATGGGCAGGGTTTCCGTCCTGGCCGTTGGACGTGGTTTCGTTGCGAGTTTCCAAGCGCAGGAACGAGTTAAAACAAGCAAAGACCTCTTCTTGGGAGCTGCGTGTGCTGGAGCGCAAGACAGGAGCAGCAGTCGGGGCGCAGACACATGAACTCCAGGCTAGGCAGACA
Organism: Rhinopomastus cyanomelas; assembly: GCA_013400115.1. Lineage (NCBI taxonomy): Eukaryota > Metazoa > Chordata > Aves > Bucerotiformes > Rhinopomastidae > Rhinopomastus > Rhinopomastus cyanomelas. The sequence goes on from VXBP01002354.1 coordinate 779,797, forward strand.
GCCAACTACAAAAAGGTGTTGGCCACCCGAGGCCACCTGACACGGGCCACTTGGGCGCTCAGGAGCTGCAGAAAGCGGTGACTGAAGGCGGCGGTCCAGGCTGCGGTGGGACCCGGGTCATCTGTGGTGGTGGTGTTCTCGGGACAGAAGGCAAGACAGATGGTATTCCCAAATGGAGAGGGCCCGGGCCACAACTAGGAGAGCGAGAAGCTTTCGCTATCAGCTGGCTTAACATAAGGATTCAGAAGGAGGAAGGTACAGAAGAACTAAATACAGACAGATCAACCTGAGACCCTGCTCTGCAGTAAAGACAGCACAGAGGAGAAGCAAATTCCTTTGTCTTGTTGCCATCACAACCACTGAAGATGAACGTGTGGTGGTGGATTTGGGGTAGACCTTGCAGGTGGGGCCATGGTTTCCTCACTCCTGCTAGGGGTATGGCTTCTGTGGAACAGTGTTGGTGACACAGACCTTTCTAGCTGAAAGCGAACGCGGTGATTAGCAGGGGTGAATGTGTAGAGCTGTGCAGGAAAGGTTCGGGTGGTCCTGCTCTCTGGATGGTTCTACTGACCGTGGATCTCTGTGAGGCTGAACATGGGTTTCTCTCGTCTTCTTTAAAGCCTGGTGGAGCTGTCTCTTTTTATTCTTTCTCCCAAGACATTGGGTGAAAATAGATACTAAAGGTGGCTGATTCATCCTGGTGAGGAAGGTGACGCATAGCGTGTGCTGAATGGATCAGCGATGCTCTAACCAGGAAGGACTGAGATGGAGATTCAGTCACATTCCCGAGCTCTTTCTTGCATCACTTGGTCGTAATCAGCGAATTAGAACAACCAGATTGTTGGGTCTTCATCCTGCCTCCAGGTCTTAAACAAGGGCTTGCCCTGGTGTGTTATCAGGAGACACCCAAAGATAGGCACTGCAGAGCACTTTGTGCACGGCTGCGGCATGAATATCAACAGAGACAACATTAGCAAATCAAATGGAATGAAAGAGCAGCGGTGAAGAATAAACAGAGACATAAAAGAAGCCATCTGGAATCAAAGGGGCTCAGATCGCACGGTAGGAAACTGAGGCAGGCAAAAGCAGAGATTGCACTCTTCACTGGAAGTGTTGGAGACATTGCTGCTTGAATTCTTCTTGACTGAGGTTATGGAAGTGCAGCTGAGCCATGTGAGGAGCAATGTCTTCTGGCAGGTACTCCAGAGGTTTCAAGTGACACGATCCTTCTACCCTCACTGAAACCTTGGTCACCCATGGGCACGTCTGCTGCCTTTCTGCAGGTGCTGCAAGCGCTGCCGTTGCGTCGGGTGCATCAAGTCCGTGCCCCAGTTCATCATCAGCCTGCGGAACAGTCGCTTTTCCTCTTCCCAGCAGGCAGCGGTAATTCCCATCTGAAGGTGGGATGGGCCAACCCCTGGAGAAAACAAAGGACTCTGTTGAACCACAAGGACATTCACTTACTGCTGCAGAGGGTGCAAATGAGTTGAACCTGTCCCTAATAGCTTAATTACGAGTGAGGCGTTCCTACTGTGGGCCATCGATAAGCGTGCTCGTGGCGCGTTACGTGTCAGTGCATCAGCGGTGCACACAGAAACCTGCTCTCACGACTGCCCGCTCCGTGTGTGTAGGAAGAGAGCAACCCTGCAAAGCCTCACGTGGAAACACGTGATGAGTGAGGGGTGTTACAGGCCCTTGGTGCATGGATGTGTTTGCAGTTGGTCGTACAGGTCGCTCAAGTCTTGCCGTGCCTTCGCGGGATGAGCTGAAGCCTTTTGGAACCAATTGGTTTTGGAAGAGAGTTAAAAAGGCTGAACATTCTGTCTCAGTAAATGGGGTCTGGCTCGTTAAAGGGAGGCTGCCTCATACATGAGGAATTTCATTGCGAGGCAGAGGAGATAGTAGCAGAGCACCAGCGTGTTGTACGTGCTCCGGTGTGACAGAGTCGCAGAGTGTTAGGGATTGGAAGGGACTTTGAGAGGTCCTTCAATCCAGTCCCCCTGCCACAGCAGGATCCCCTACATCCAGTCACACAGGACCATGGCCAGGAGGGTTTGAAACATCTCCAGAGAAGGAGACTCCAGAACCCCCCTGGGCAGCCCCTGCCAGGGCTCTCTCACCCTCGTGGTGAAGAAGGTCCTCCTGTGCTCCAGCTCACACCCGCTGCCCCTTGTCCTGTCATTAGATGACACTGAGCAGAGTCTGGCTCAGGTGGAAATCATGGTCCGCTGGTTAATCCCATAAAAACGATTCCAGGTAAGAAGAATGATGCAAAATGTAAAAGGAAGATTCAAAGGCAGGTTCTGCCTTTTCCCTTGAAACAAGTGAGGGGTAATTCCCTTGTAATTATATGAGGATGAATTAATTACTTGCTAAGAAATTCACATAAAAACTTGACTGTATAATGCTCCCTTTTCTTCTCTTAATTAAAAACGTCCAGGAGCGTTTCCATAATGCATAGATTCCCCCATCTCGTGGAAGATGGATAGATTTGTTCTTTTTTTAACTAATATGAGGAGATTTGGGTTAGAAAATCCTGCCTTTGATGAGGGATCTCATTAGGGACTCGTTTGTATGGAGTTGTGGCATCCACACCTGGAGAGGACTTGACGTTCCCAACTCCTCAGCTTTCTGCTCGTTCTGGGCGTGGAGCACCCCAAGTGCGTTGTGCACTCTGCCCGTGCCGAACACAGGGTCCAACACGCAGCTCGTTGTGCTGAGCAAGCTGTTGTTTTGACTGCCGGTGATTTGCCAGGTAGCTGGCTGAGAGAAGGTGAGACAGCTTCCATCTGCAGGAGAGACTCATCGGTGTCTGTTCTGAGAAGCACAGAACTCGGAGCCTCACTTGGAGCCCCGCGCCCTTTGCCCATGCAGTACGTCCTCAGCTGCAGGTGTAGTTCTGAACAAAAAGGGATTGAAATGATGATGAGCCTGTTGGACTGGAGACTTGAACCTCAGTCACGCGTTGGTGGATGTGGTTTGCGCCGGTGAGCAGTGCTCGTACGTGTAGAGCGCAGGGGGGCTCTCCGAGTGAGTTTCATCCCTGCGCTCCCCTTGCGCTGATTGTAATTACGGGTGTGTGTGGTGTGTGCGTGGCAGACTGTAAACACGCGGTGCGTGCCTGGGTGCTGTGCTGGCAACACCTCCCGGCAGCGTTGGTTATTAGTGAAAGTGACATGAGTTCTGTGGAGTCACTGCGTGTGCTCTTCCCCTTGGTACTGGCTTCACTGACTATCAGCTCGGTGTTTACAAAGCCCCCGGTTTAGGAATGGACCGGTGCTGCAGCTGCGCAGGAGCCACGAGTGTAGGGGATGAATACGGGGCGTCTGCATCACTGTTAGAACTAGGAGGGAGCCCAAACCCTCGCCTCTTGCCATAAATCCAGGCACAAATGGGGTGATGGGGCTGTGTCTGCTGTTTTAAGGGAGAGAGATCACAGAACAGTAGGGGTTGGGAAGGACCTCAAACGATCATCCAGCCCAGTCCCCCTGCCACAGCAGGATCCCCTAGATCCAGTCGCACAGGACCATGTCCAGGTGGGTTTGAAATGTCTCCAGACAAGGAGACTCCACAACTCCCCTGGGCAGCCCCTGCCAGGGCTCTGTCACCGTCATCAGCAAGGAGGTCCTCCTCATATTGATACGGAACTGCCTCTGTTCCAGCTCACACCCATCACCCCTTATCCTACTAGTGGTGTTTGAATTTGCAGCCCCATAGGGGGGGCAGTGATGGAGGAAGAAGGTTTCACTTCCTTTGGAGTCTTAGTTACCCGACTCTCGCACAAAGGAGCGAGTTTGCTCAGGCTGAACACTAAGAAGTGTTCCAGTAGGTGTGCTTTTCTGTTCCTTTTGGGTTGGAGCCCAGCTGTGGGACATGGGACCAGCTACAGGCTTTTCCTGCTTGAAGTGGAACTTGTGTTGGGCGTGATGTCGGCTCTGAAAACAGGAGGTCATCTTGCAGGCACAGGCACGACAAACAAAGCTACAGGTGTGCAAAGCAGTTTTGCCTCTGCCGCGCCGGCGACAGTCATTTATCATATTCATTACGCCTCTCTATCAGGCACCTAGACCCCATGCAATTGTGTGTTTAGCGATGTCTGACCTTCGCGTGAGCACAGCTTGCTGAAGCTTGGCAGTTGCTGTACATTGTCATCGCATCTGGGAGGAGAGAGGAAATACTGCCTGGGAAAAAGCCACAGTACTTTCTGCCTTTGACTTTCCCTTCGGGTCTGCGACTTGACTTCGTGAGCACATGATGGTGTTTTCATCCTAAATCCAAGCAACAACATGATGTGGGGGGGAAAAGCTCTTCCGTAGGTGTAGTGGTAGTAGGGAAGAGGAGGGTGAACGCCTTGGTGGTCTTTACTGTGATTTTAGTAAATGCCATTCTTAGGGCTTTTTCTGTTGTTCAAGAGCCAAGAACTTCCTGTTGCTCTTGCAGCTGTTAATGTTCGTGTAAAACGTCATCGATCTTCTGCTAATAAGTCTGTGTTTCAACTTTAAGGTTATAAGATGCTTGTAGCTTCCTTCATTTCATAGTGTTTGAACCAGCAGGACCCATTTCTTTGGCTACGTAGAACTTCAGCTCATTAGGAGAAACAAGTAATGGCAGTTGTCGGCTTGTTTCCTTCTAACAGTTGGTGTCTTCTGAGCACCAGACTGGAAGCAACCAGCAGGAGAGTGCAGTTAAATTAATGTGAGGCCAGTTGTGCTGGTTGTCCTCAAGTCAAAGCTGGTGGCAACTACGAAAAGAGGATGGTTGGGGTCTTGGAGAAAGGGCTTTGCTGTCGCTTGATGTCTATGTCTTTGTTCATGTGGTTGAGCAGGAAGCTGTAGAGAGCAAGAAGGTCACCTCTCAGCCGCCTCTTCTCTAGACTCAATGGCTCCACTTCCCTCAGCTGCTCTCCACAGGGCCTGTTGTCCAGACCTCTCCCCGCCTCGTTGCCCTTCTGTGCCCCTGCTCTAGCCCCTCAATATCCTTCTGATCCTGTGGCACCCAAACCTGGCCCCAGTACTCAAGGTGGGGTCTCACGAGGGCAGAGCACAGGTTTATCATCACCCTGTCGTGGCTTTTGAAAGTACATTTGAAATGTGATTCTTTTGCTAATGGGATGTGGAGGAGAAAGGGAAGATGTGTGTCAGGGCTCTTCCTCATCCTTCTGGGAATATTGCAGGGGAATTAGTTTCAGAGTGAAGATCTTGGAGCCTTTAAAGTTCTGCTGACTCATGGTACAGGTCTCGGTATCCGTGAATTGTCTGGTGATGCCGGCGTTCAGCCGTTTTCAGTCACCTGTAAACCATGCCAAAGTAAGAACAAGGAACCGGTCTGAAATCCTTCATTTGCCCTCTGCTCTAGCAGGTGAAGGGCATTTGGTGCTCGTGTGTGTGTTTGTTAATCGTTATGGAGGTGTTTGTGTGTTAGAACGGGGATTTAAAATCCTTATAACAGCTGCTTTTGCAACAGGAAGTCCGATGGTTGCGCTCCCTTTTGGTCAGCATTCGTACAGATCCCTGCTCTCCTGGCGTGTTCAGGCTGAGACAGGGACCGCTGGTGCGGAGATGCGAGTGCCGAGGAAGGGCTTCACAAAGCGTGTGCTTAGACCGATGCAAAAACCCCAGGGGATGATTTTTGCCACTGAAATTCCTTCCTCTTCCCCCCTCTAGTTACACACAGACCTGGATCCCGGCAGCAGCAAAATCAAATACATTCTGTCTGGAGATGGAGCTGGGACCATCTTTGTGATCAACGACAAGACTGGAGACATCCATGCGATGAAGAGGCTTGACCGCGAGGAGAAAGCCGAGTACACGCTGACAGCTCAGGCGGTTGACAGGGACACGAACCAGCCGCTGGAGCCTCCTTCTGAATTCATCATCAAGGTTCAGGACATCAACGACAACGCCCCGGAGTTTGTTGACGGTCCGTATCACGCCACGGTTCCAGAGATGTCTGTAGTAGGTAGGTATCGCTGCCCAACTTTGATTACTCACTCTGCCAGCGTGCCACTGCCGTGCTGATGAATAATCAGGTATTTGTTATGTTGTTAGCATTAATTTGCATCGTTTCAAGTCGCCTCTTGGCCGAAGCTTTCATCTGCAGCACAGTGGTGGGGTCCCTTAGTAGTAAGGAGATGACTAACGGATGTATTAACGTGCCTTTCTTTACCCAGCAGCACTTTAATGGCCACATTTGTATTCCCCTTGTGACGCTGCAGTTTGAGCGTTGTTGTTGAGAAGGACTGACCAAGATGTGTTCCAACGTGACGCTCTCAGCCTGTAGATACGTTGTGGGTGTTCAGTTAGCTGTTGGTGTCTGTTCATGCACGCATGTCTGGCGTGTGCTGCAGTGATCTGTACTTAGTTGTTTGCCTTTAAGTGCAGCTGTCTGTGCCTGGGAACTGGTGGTCGGGCTCCAGAGTGGACTTGGCCAGTTAGTGTTGGCGCTCGGGTGCTCAGGCCCCGCTGGTACACGCCGAGTGCAGCTGGTGCTTGGCTGTCACTGAAGCAAGAGGCGTCACTCTGAGGGTAGCGCAGGAATTCAGTCTAAGCAGAGACATCAACATGTGGCCATGAAGTGCAGAGTAAATTCTAGTGTTTCCCAGAATTAGGTTGAGGATAATGTGCTTTTCAGCAACTTGTCGCATCTGTCAAAGCAGGATAATCGGGGGGGTGCCAGAGCACTCTGGAAAAGAAGGCAGCACCCTATCGGAAACTCTCAAACCCTCCGTTTAGTTAAAAAGAGGGGGGATGTGAGGAGCCAGAGCCAGCCTCTCGCTCCCATTCAGTACCGTCACCTGTACCAGGTCATTTTCTACTGACTGGGCAGCGATGCCTGAGGCCCCACTGCTTTTCCTCACCGTCTCCCCAGCAGGTTTTCCTAGCCTGGTGGTGCTAGATGGCTCGCGCTGAGCAGAAACGTGAGTTTCCAAGCCTGCATGTCAGTGCTTTTACCACAGCACAGGCTTAATTTGTTAAGTTATGTTTAATTACACAGCAGCACAAACATGGTGCTGCAGTGTCTCAGGCAAAAACCAGCTTAATCAGATAAAACAAGTCATAAAAAGAGAAAACAAAAAGGGAGTAGGAGGAAGAGGATTCACAGAGTCACAGAATGTTGGGGGTTGGAAGGGGCCTTGAAAAATCATCCAGTCCCATCCCCCTGCCACAGCAGGATCTCCCAGATCCAGTCTCACAGGAACATGACCAGGAGGGTTTGAAATGTCTCCAGAGAAGGAGACTCCACAACCCCCCTGGGCAGCCCTTGCCAGGGCTCTGGCACCCTCACTGGGAAGAAGGTCCTTCTCACACTGATGTGGAACCTCCTCTGCTCCAGCTCACACCCGCTGCCCCTTGTCCTGTTACTGGGTGCCCCTGAGCAGAGCCTGGCTCCATCCTCCTGACACTCACCCTTTCCATGTTTAAGGCAGGACATGTTTACATTAGTGGGAGCTATGTGATGCTCCAGTATGAAGGGTGGGGAGGATGCAGGCAGCAGGAAAGCACAAGGCCTGCTTACAAAGATGCTGTAAAAACACACCCGTGGGCACCTGTGTCCGTGCAGTACTTGTGACCTTTACAAAAGATGTGGCCCCTGGCCAAGGAGTTTTAGCTGTGAAGGGGGGGGGGAAGAAACCCACAACTTCGACAGGAATCCAGTCAGCAGGTGAGGTGAATGAGGTCTGGCCCATTACTTACCATGAGCAGTGCAGTGAGAGCCAGAAAATGAAAGGTGAAACGTTAACAAAACAGAGAGGGATTGTGGAAACACTGAGAGACTCGTTAGGGTGGAGGAGGTGGGAAAAGTGTAAAGGGAAGGTCATGAGAGATGAAAGATGAAACTTCACCTGGGGAACCTGTGCAGCAGCCGTTAGAAGAAATGGCTGGGAAGGTTCTGCTGAGGACGTTACCCCTCCTCTGATACGCTGCTGTTAGCATTTCCATGCTTCTCTAACCCACAGGTCCCCGCGTCAGGAGCTGTGCTGAACGATGCTCTGGAAATGATTTGAACTTTCTTTGAGTTTCATTAGTCCTCTTAGAATGTCTTTGCCTCCTCTGTACTGTTTATGAAAACCCTGTCTCCTTTCAGAGTTGAGGGAATTACTGGAATTACTCTTTTTTGCCACGCTAAGAGTATTTCACTTCCATTATCCACTTACTTAATTCCCCTTAAAGAGATCTCCACCCACTGCTAATTTCAGCCTTGACACTTCTACAACACAGTCATTCCCAGGCACTGTTCTCACGCAGGGTGACACAAAGTTCTGCTAAACCTCTTAAACTTCTGCTAAACCTCGACGGTCCTCGCACGGGCTCGAACAGCTCTGAAACAGCAGAGGAGCATCCCGTGCCGTGCGTGCGTGTGCATTTACGCGTGGAACGATGCTGCAGAACGAAGCCTTTCTTTCTGGCGATGCAGAGCGTGCAGTGCCCCGTGGGCTGGTCGCTACTCCATCGTCTGGTGCCGAGCGTCTAACGCGATGCGGTGTCAGCTCCTGGTCTCGTGTTCCTTGCTCTGAGAGATGTTTTGTGTGAAGGATGGTATCTCTTGTACAAGGACAGGCTGGGGGAGTGTTAGCTGTTCAGCCTGGAGAAGAGAAGGCTCTGGAGGGACCTTCTTTGGACCTTCCAGTACCTGAGGGGGCCTCCATGAAGGCAGGAGAAGGTCTTTTCAAGAGTGTTTGTACAGATACAACAAGGAGCAGGGGGTTCCAGCTGGGAAAGGAGAGATTGAGGCTGGATATTAGAAGCAATTTCTTCATTGTGAGAGTGGTTGATGGCTGGACTGGGCTGCCTAGGGAGGTGGTGGGGACCCCATCCCTGCAGTCACTGAAGGTCAAGCTTGATGAAGCTCGGAGCAGCCTGACCTAGGTGGAGTTGTCCCTGTGTGGGGAGGTTGGACTGGAAGCCTCTAGAGCTCCCTTCCAGCCTAGAACGTTCTGTGATTCTCTGGTGGCGTTTTGCACGACTGTCTAGAACACGAGCTGTGGGGATGTGGAAGCTGCCACGTATGTGCAAACCTGCGTGTGATGTGTGATGTGTGTGGTGTGTGTGCCAGCACCCGTGACCGCCACCGCCACGACCAGCTCGCTGGGCTTTGCTGCTGCGTGTTGGGGATACCTGGAAAATCCCGCTTCGCTGCTGAAACAAAAGGAAGGGATTTGCGTGGCTTTCCTCCCACTGCTTCACGCGAAGCCCGTCGGTCCCGCGCTGCGTTAGCTGCGGCGGGGATGCGATTAGTGCTGGCTGCGTTCTCTCCAGTAGGAGCGTTGCTCACTTTCCAGCTCCCTTCGCAGCGCGCACGCCCACACGCGTCCCGAGCGTCGGCACCGCGCTCGGAGTTATTTTGAAGTCGTGTGTTTCTCTCGGTGTGGAGAGCGAGGAGCACATTCCAGAAAAGGCTGAGAGAACTAAACTGAACTTCCCCTCGTCGCGTCCGTGCGTTCTGCTCTTCTCTAATCTCCCCTGACAAGCCCTCCTCCCCAGCTCCAGAACGATGAGCTCGCTGGTGGAAGTTGGTGGTGCACATGGAGAAGATGTTCTTCTCTGAGCACTTTAATCTTTTAATTCTGAGGCTAATTTTCTTAAGGAATTGAAGATCAAAAAGTGAAATCTGCGGAGTCGCTTCAGCGTAACAGTCCTGCATCTCCCAAATAGGACATAATTGAATTTGTCTGTAAATCTTGTTTAATCACTTCCAGATAAAAGAGATGCACTGGGACTGGAAACCAGTGAAAACCTTTCTGAAAGGGCCTCTGCTAAGCCTCTGGGACGAGGAAGAACCCCGTGACTCGCCTTTCCCCCCCGGTTTGTCTGTGAACTCTGGCTGTGCCTGCAGTGGAGACAGACTCTTACGTAAAGGAATGAGCAATCCTCCAGTATCCACAGGGCTAACTGGAGCTGCTCTGTGGCTTATTTAAAGAAAAGAAAAGAGAGGGAGGGAAAGAAAGAAAAAGCCCCAAACCCCACCTCCCCTCAAGATGTTCTGGTTCTGCGTTGCCTCCTCAGCTCTGCCTGCATCTGTGAGCTCTCGGGAAGAGCTGACACAGGAGCAAAAGGGGAGCTGGTCTCCCAGCAGAACAGGCTCAGGATCTTTTTTTGCTGGAGAGGAACAAGCAGTGAAATCTCTCGATGTCATTCTCAGCGAAGCCGAGGGTGTTTAGACAGATAGTGTCATGTGGAAAGACAGAAGACGACAGAAGTGGAGTGACAAACGTGTTGGTGAAGGGAAAAAGGACACAGATGGAAGAAGAACAAAAGCCATAAGGGAGGAGAGTTCTCTCCTAGTTTGCCTGCATTAAGGTAAACAGACAAACTTTAATCTAATCTCTGAAGATGAAGAAATCCCCTGACACTCATAACAAATCCCCTCCGCAGTGGGATCCAGTCTGCCACTGCTCTGGAGATGCTGTTGCCTTCAACACTTGAGAACATGAACGATCTCAACAAGCTTAGAATAGTTTCTCTGCACTGAAAGGCTTCCGTACCAACTGTTCACGAGGGGGAAGAGGCTGTTCCTGGAGAGGGTCGTGGCTCTGAGGTGAGTCAGAGCAGCAGTTCCCAGCTTTGGCCCGGGCACTCGGCGATGTTTCTCTTTGGATCGAGGTCTGCCCTTGTAAATAACAACCTGGTCCATCATCCTTTAGTTGTTTTCCTAGGAGCTTGTTCGCTTGGCCACCTGTAGCAGAAGCTCCCTACATGGGGTCTCTGTTCCTTCCAGTTCTCCAAGAGGAGTATTAGTGCTCTTCCAGCCACAGATTGGTTCAGAGGGACAGAAGCTGTGCAATATGAAACCACCGTGCGGTATCAGATATGAGTAGTGATAAAATACCTTGATCAATTAGATAGTCACGATGCAAACCCGACCTGCAATGTTATCAAGATCAGCCGTGCTGTCTTACTGGGCTTTCCTCCCCGTGTGCTCATTGATTTTTAAGGCACTGAGCATGACTGTGAAATCAATGATGGTTTGTCACAAAATTGTAGAGTAAAAGGATGATATTACTGGGGTCAACTGCAAATTAGCCCAAAGGGTGAATGCAAAAGGAGTGCAAAAGCTGAGGAAAATCCCAGCAGATGTTGTAAAATATGGCAACAGGCTACCAGCTGTTGGGAAATGTGAGTCGTCATGTCGTCGGGCTCCTCTCGCTGTTCATCTCGTGCGTGATCGAGACCACTAGCCGTGGTGCTGAAGAGCCTTTGACGTGAGCGATTTATTTAGCGAGTGTGTGCGTGGCGGAAACCTTCCCTAGGTGCTGCACGCTGAGTCGTGAGGAGCCTGAAGTAATCACAGAATCACAGAACGTTAGAGGTTGGAAGGGACCTCGAAAGATCATCTCAGTCCAAACCCCTCTGCTGGAGCAGGGTAAGCCCACAGTGCTGCCTCAAGATGTCCCACATGGGGCTCAAACCCATGACCCCAGGAATCCAGAGTCCATGCTCTACCAACTGAGCCAGCCAGGTGACCTTAATGGCTGAGGATGTGCTGAAACCCAGGACAGGCTTCTGGACTCTCCTTCTCTGGCCATGTTCCTGTGTGACTGGATCTAGGGGGGTCCTGCTGTGGCAGTGGGGTTGGACTGGATCATCTTTCAAGGTCCCTTCCACTCCCTAATGTTCTGTGACTCTGTGATCCCCTTTAATCTGAGTTGTTATTGAGCCTTGAAAGAAATGGATTTGCCGGTACTTCTGTGATACTTCTGTGCTTTCCTTTCCCTTGGGGTCTGATTGAAAATGCCGGTAGCATTTTACGTTGTCCCTAGGCTCAGGAGCCGTGAAGGCAGTGTGCTTCTGCTCTGACCCCGTAGTTGTGCAGACCTGTGCTGTCCCAAGACTGCTGTGCAAGTACGTTGGCATCGTGCAGATGGCACCTCATGAAGTTAAGCTCCTCAGGTAAAGGATCAGCACTGAAGTCCTAGTTCCTTCTGCAGGAATACATCTTCCTGTGATGTTCTTGACTCACAGGATGAGGACAGACAGACACAACTGTGTTGATCTTAGGAGGGCAGAGCAGAGGGTGTTTTGGCAGTCGTCGGTACATCCCTCAGTAGCCCTGTGTAACCTGCAGGAGTCTGTGCTCCTGTCATTTTCCAGATGATTTTTGTCTCGTAGTCACAAACATCTTGTTCTCAGTGCAGCTGTTCTGCTTCTGAAACTCTTTGTGGTTGCTTCCGTTTGTTCGTATCGAACACATCATCCTATTTCTGTTCTGTGTGAAAATGAGGCTTTGACTCATGTTTCTGTTAGAGTCTCTTTTGGCTACGAGTTTAAATCTACTCAGCACAGATTTTTCACAACTTGCCCAAATTTCAAGTTCTGAAGGGAAAGCGGTGCTTCTAGCAGAGTGTTTGGGATGTTGGGTGGTGGTGGTGGCTGTGAAGGCGTGGGGACCCATGCTGCTCAAGCTCTGTTAGTTCAGGTGGCTTCTCTGCGGCATCTCTTTGATGGACATCCTCGACATTTGGGAAGATAAGACTTGGGTCCAGTTCAGAATCACTGAGCTATGGAGGCTGGAAAACACCCCTGAGATCATCAGGTCAGTCCTTCTCTTTTGTATCTGGCACTGGCCATTCCACACCCTGCCCCAGTGGGCACCTCTGCCTCTGTTAGCTGCCGGATGTGCAGCAAGGAGTGTTGGTGTGGGAGCGCAGAGGTGCGGCTGCCTGTGGAGCTGATGTCAATGCAGCTTCCTCAGGAATCGGCCGCCAGAGGGCTGCTGGGCAGCTGATGCAACTGTCCCCTTGCCCTGGGGCCACGTGGGCTCTGCTGCCATATGCTCCCGCTGCAGTGGCCCGAGGGCACAGTATTTCAGAGTCTGCTTTCGCTGGCTGGGTTACGGTCGCTGCCCTTACAGGCTCCGCTCTGCCGAGCAGAGGGAGCAGAGCGTCGGAGCCGCCAGGCTCCACCGGCCGTGTTCTGCTTTTTGCAACGGAAAGTTATAAATGAAAGAGCTTCTGCAGTAAACAGCTGGGGCTCCTTTATTACTTATTTATATATTTTGTACAATCCACCCCAGCAGAACCCGACACTTCCAGCGCAATCAGCAAGCCCTGTGGTACTTCTTTTCCCCCCACCTGCCTGGGAATGTGGTGTAGAGTGACGAGCCAATCTGACTGCCTCTGCCTGGGGACCCAGTGGGATGAATGCTGATGAAATGGTCAATTGATTAGAGACAAGCGGCCTTTCCAGGGCTCCTGGACAAAAGAACAGCTCTTTCCCACGTCGCTCACAAATACCGGTTAATATTCCACGGTGAGGGTGATATCTAAAGGGAGAATAAGAGGAACGAAGCCCAACATGAAAAGAGAGCCTCAGTTCTTTAAGCTGAACATGAAATGTGTTCTGCCCTTCTGTTGTTGCTGTGATGTTACAGGCTGTGTTCTGATCCGAGCAAACAGCTGCCCAGGGGAGCTGCGAAGGGGCTGCCTGCAGGCTCTCTAGTGGCACCAGCGCATCAGCTGTAGCAAGAAAGAACCGCCGGCGTTAAAACTGAAGAGGCACTGTCCTTTCTTATTAGGTTCACACGAGCTAAATCCAGCATCAGCGGGAGGCAGGGCCAGGTGCCATCACTAGATCTGGATGGACATTCCTGGTGTAGAAGGATGTTCCTCGCCTGGGTGTGTTCCTGTGCGACTTGGTCTAGGTGACCCTGCTCTGGCAGGGGTATTGGACTGGTTGGTACTTCAGGGTCCCTTCCAGTCCCTTATGGTTCCATGAAAACACGTTTGTTCCCCACAGCTCCCGTTACAAAGGCACTAGCAGCGATCCCGAACACTTAGTTTGCCCACTGAAGGTGTGAAGATAGGCAGTTCATGGCTGTGATTCCTGCAGCCCTCGTTGCGCAGCAGTAGGGCGCTGGGGGCTGCCAGCGTGCTTCGCTGGCCGGGCACGAGGTGCTTCCCTCCCGCGCAGAGCAGACGCCTCCCGGGGCTCTGCAGTCCCACATCTGCAGGCAACGTGTTGTTACCGTTTCCCTCACATGGTAAGAAGCCCTTGAAATGAGACACGAGCGGTCTGAAAGTGCTGCTGTGTTACGTGCGGTAGGATGTTCAGGCGTTGCAGAAGTTGACTCATGCACATGCTGCATGATGTTAACATTTGTTACAGCCTTCATTAACTTTCTAAACTATCACCTCCAAAAACTGCATCAAGCAGTGCGTGACGGTTGGGAGAAACTGCTCAGATTCCTCTTCTGCTCGTGGAGCTAACCCTGCCTCAGGATATCAGAGGGAACTTCTTCCCAGTGTGGGTGACAGACCCCTGGAAGAGGTTGTGGAGTCTCCTTCTCTAGAGACATTTCAAACCCACCTGGACATGTTCCTGTGTGACTGGACCTAGGGGATCCTGCTGTGTCCGGGGGATGGGACTGGATGATCTCTCAAGGTCCCCTCCAATCCCTGCTGCTCTGTGATTCTGTACCCAAGAGGTTGTTTTCCTGGTGGAAACAGGACCCGTGTTGTTGTGTTTTCCTACTTGGCACCTACTAATGTTTTGCAGCAGTGATCTCCTAGTGTGACCAAGCCGCTCCTGGTGACTTCTTTCAGACACCCTTCAATCCAGGGTTGTGATGTTTTCAGACTGTCAGCTGTACGGATCTGCCTTTTCCTGTAGGGCTGTAGAGTACTGGGTCCTGAAACCTCTGTGCGCTCCAGGGCCACAACGTACAGCTGGTGATGTGAACCAGCCTGCCCCTCTCATCTTTTAGCTTCAGTGACCTGAATCTGGAATCGAGCCACTGCAGGTAGTTCCACGGGGTGCATGCGGTTCCCAAGGGTGGTTTTGTATAAATATAAACGGAAAAGAAACGAAAGGAGGAGTCTTGCAAGATTTGCACTTGTCCTCTGTGTTGGTGTTTATGTGCTTCAAGTTCCTGGAGAGGGGCTGTTGCCGCCTGTGTGGCCTGTTGAGTGCATCTGCACACGAGAGCAGTCATGTGGTTGAAGTTTCAGCTTCCACATCAGCTGGCTGAGTTCGTTTGGGCTCCTCTCTGGTCAGCCAAGAAAGAAGAATCCCATGAGAGGACACGAGGTAGAGCAGAAAGCCGGGGTGACTCGCTGTCTAATGTAGCCAGTTGAGCCTAAAACTGAGCTGCATGAAGAACCCTCTTTTCCGTCTCCTTTCCCTTAATCATCATAAACAAGATCGTGACAGCATCGCACTATTTCACTGCTTAGAGCCAACTAAATTACGGCTGGGAAGACAAATTACGCCGTTAGTTAATCTTGCTGTCTTGCTGGGGCTTCCCCTTAGACTGCGTTATCCAGCATCCCGCGCAGCGGAGCGAGCGCGGCGCGCGGAGGATTCGGTGATTTCCCTCGGGGGGCTGGTCCTCCTTGTGCAATTTCTCATCGTGCACGAGCTCTTGTTGTTGTTTTCCTCTGTGCGGGAGATGAAGTGGAGCCTTGTGTCTGTGTATTTGCGTGGTGCTCGTCACCCACAGGTGCCGCGCTACATCTGTAAACTACACGCGTTCTCGCTCTCAACTCTCACTCCAGGAGTCTGCTGTAGATAGGTGCGGTCTGGCCTTCCTGTTCTTCACGCAGAAGTTGCCCGTTTCTCCTTCAGTTGGCCGTTCTGGCCTGTAGCTCTACCCCTTAGCACTGCTCAGTTTGTCATTTTCTGTCTCCATTGACGTTTCATGGCTGGAATGGCACTTGGAACCGTGGTTTAGTGGCCGTGGTGGCCTTGGGTGGATGGTTGAAGTTGATGGTCTCGGAGGTCTCTTCTAGCCTCAGTGATCCTTGAGGTCCATTCCAACTTGGTCTACTGTGATCCTATGATGCTATGAAAAGAGCCCACAAGACACTCAGAGAGCAAGTTTGTTTCTGTTTTCCACATGCTTTCCTCAGAGTGTGGGTAGAGCTCCTGAAAGACCCACACAAAGACCTCTGTTGTCTCATCACAGCACTGGTGAGGCTGCACCTTGAGTACTGGGTCCAGTTTTGGGCATCTCGGTACTGAAGTGCTGGAGCAGGTGTGGAGAAGGGCAACGAAGCTGGGAAAGGGCCTGGAGAGTCAATCTATTGAGGAGAGATGGAGAGAGTTAGGGCTGGTTAGTTTGAGGAAGAGGAGGCTGAGGGGAGACCTCATTGCTCTCTACAGCTATCTGAAAGGACACTGTAGAGATGTTGGTGCTGGGCTCTTCTCACAGGTCGTTAGTGACAGAAGCAGAGGGAAGGGCTTCCAGCTTCAACAGTGGAGGGTTAGACTGGCCTGAGTGGTCAGGCCCTGGCATGGGCTGCCAAGGGTGGGGGTTGAGTCTCCATCCCTGGATGTATTTAAAAGTTGTTTAGATGTGGTGTTGGAGAATCTGGTTTAGGAGTGGCCTCATAAAGTAGGGTTGATGGTTGGACTGGGTGATCCCAGGAGTCTTTTCCAACCTGAATGACTCTGTGATCTCCAAGCAGTGCTTAAGCCTCCTCTGGGATGCCGTGAGCATGGTGGGGCAGGTGAGCTGCCCTGACAGCAGGCAGTGCTGGCAACACCGCTTTGTGCTGCCAGTGTCCTTCTCGGGATGTGGCCTCCTTGGCTCTTCTGATGTCTGTCTGCATTTGTCTTTCCTGGTCCTCGGCTCTGGGAGTCTGTGTGGAGAGAACTGTCTGCAGGGTGAGGTGTGAGCCACGTATTTAGGGCTTTGGCAGTGGAGAGGCTGTAAATAGTAGAATGTGTGTAGGGGAGGAGTGAAATAGCAGAACACCCGTGGAAGTGCCCTGCAGTGCTCGCACAGCCTCCCCACGCGTGTTGTGGGAGCGGTGCAGGGTCTTTCCCCTTTCCCCCCCTGTGCGTGTCCGTGGGGCCAGCAGGGCAGCAGCAGCAGTCCTCGCTGGCTGTGTTCTGCCTGTGTGCAGTTCCGAGGCGCTGCCCTGTGTCTCCAGTCGGTGAGCCCTCGGATTCGGCGCCTCGGCGTACAGCAGTGGTCTCGGGGAGGGCGATGCGGGGTGATCGGGCTCAAAGCTGCACCTGGGATCTGAAGAAGTCAGCAGCGCCCATCAGAAACAAATCGGAGCAAGTCTCCGTGAGCTTTGAGGCAGGAATAATTTACGTGGCGAGAAGTTCCGCGGGGTTTTATGAGATTATTGCCGTTTTACTCAATAAAAACTTGTTACCATGACAACTGGTGTCTTGCTACCTGTGAGATGGTGGCAGGGAGGGATAGTGAGGAAAAGGCTTCATTTTGGGAAGAGTGCTGCTCTGACCTGTTGAGTGCAGACTCCGCGGCGCTCTGGCCACCGCTGGCTGCTGTCAGCCAAACTCAGCGTCCAGCTGGAGGAGTTGAAGCCCAGTGGTCCTCGCAGAGAAGCAAACCAGTTGGGAGATGGTGGCAGCTCCTTGTCATGTAAATAACTCTTAGTGCCCTGTCACGTTGGTGATCAGATCTCTAAATGGAGATTTAACTAAATGGAGATTTGGACCTGTCAGGAAGGGGAAGTGCAGGAGAGAAAGAGTGAGGGAGACCAGAAAGGACATTAGGGAAATCAACCTAACCAGCCCAACCGCAGACCTCCCTGTGACAATGAGAACTCGTTAGAACCGCCAACGTGTTGCCTCAGGAAAAAACCCTACAGGCAGGTTTCTAGTCTTAAAATTTGCCTCATCGCTCAGAAAGAGGGTTTTGTTTTCCAGAAGGCAGCGTTGGGGACATAAAGGGAAGCAAGGAGCGCGGTGATGGTGGTGGGCCAAATTGCCAAAGACTGCTCTATTGTCCTAGTGAGGACAACAGTGCCGCGGGCGACAATAGTGGCTTTCTTTCAGAGATGGCACTGCTTCAAGTTCATAGTCTCTGCCTAAATGAGTTTGTTGTCGCGTTGACAAAGAAACAAACACAAGCCAAATGCAGTCAGAATGGAGTGCAAACAGAAGCTGTGGCTGTGGCTCTGCTGGGGAGACCCCACAGCGGTGGGTTTCAAGGAGCATTTGCGCTGTCCCCTGCATCTCCCTCGTTTTCTTCTCAATGCAGATGTCAATCTCTGAAACTTCAGGCAAACGAAGGATGTGGAAAGCCTTTGTGTCCATGAAGTTGGGAACTGCAGTGCTTGTAGTGGAGGAGAGTCCTGCTGGAGCGTTGATAATCCCAACCTCCAGAGCAGGGTGTGAGGAGATCTGCTGGGTTTGGGACATCCCCTCAGTAACTGCTCTACCTTGCACCCTCAGGAACCACTTGGTTCTGCAGACCTTCTCTTCATGCTCAGCTGAAAAGGGTCTTGTCACTTTTGTGGGAGCGGGGCGGGTTCCTACTCCTGTCCCCTTAGCAGCTTGTGGTGGAGCCACATCACCTGCAGCAGCACAGGGGACCGAGCTTGCTCCTTCTTGTTGCGGGAGCGAGCGTGTTGATGTGGCATCTTGCCCACCCGCAGGAGGTTTGGTTGGAGCCATGAGACACAAAAGACAAATCGGAACGGAAGGTGGCAAACTGGGTGAAGCCCAGCTGATGTCAACAGTGTGAGCAGCTCCTTTCCGTCCTGTGTCTACATCGTTCACAGACAGTTCTCATCAATGAGATTGTTGGGAGCAACTCAGTGCATCGAGCACCCTTTGCAGAGCTGTGTGTGCTGGCTGGAGATGAAGCTGAGCAGCAGAGACGGGCGGAGCGAGGAGCTGGTTTTACATTTCCCTTCGTTAGTTTCATCAGCCCCAACCCCCTTGAAGTGACCCGTAAGCGGAAGGAAAGGAAATGTTTGCTTTTCGTGTGTGTAAAGAGTGAGTGGGAATCCTGTTCCTTCTGTGTTTTAATGTTTGTACAAACTTCAGGTAAACTTGGGGCCCTGATAGGTGATTGAATCCTAAAACATCTCGAGAGCTCAGCCTCAGGACCGGAAGGCTGTTAGACAGGTTTTGCCTCTTATGAAGGCGTGTTCAGCTTTAATGTGTAATGAACACTTGGGATAAGGGATGCGTCCATCAAAGAACCAGCATCCCCGTTTCAGCTCTGGAATCCTGAAATAGGTATCTGTGCGAGGCTTCGGGAAGTCTCCAGTGCAGCAAGCAGAAACGAGGCGGTGTGTATCAAATCTTCTCTAAACAAGCAGTGTGATTATTTCTGAAGGCCTTTGAAATGAGATCCAGCCAGGCAAATCAAACGCGATCTCAGAGAAGTCAACAGTTTCACTTCTTTATTTTCCTTTGTGTGATATCGAGGATATCATGGCAACGGAACAGAGCCGCCGGGATGAAACACTCGCGCAGAGCTGCTCCCGTTCTGCCGTGAGCCCGATCTTGTCCCAGCCCTGCCCCGCTCTCTGATGTTCCCTGCGGTCGCAGGAGATGGCAAACCCAGCACTGCTGCATCACCTGCTATTTCAGAGGGCACCCACTTGAAGAAAACACTGCCCTCTGTGTTTGTGTTTGGTGTCACACGTGGGACAGGGGCTGCGGTGGTGGGACCACGGCCCCAGTTCCGCAGGAGGGGTGGGACAGCTTGGCCGAGCGGATGCTCTCTGTAGGAACAACAGAACAGAGGGCTTCAGCTGGTTGTGGGCCACGGAAGGTGAACCGGTGCATGAGTCAATTGTAATAGCTGCGTCTCTTCATGCCTTGTGCTGTTCTTGCCGTGTCCACCCAGCCTCGAGCTTCCTGCGCGCTTCCTCGTCATTGTTCCCCAGCCCAGGTGTTTTCTGGAGCCTGTGCCCTGGGCGTGCTCAAGGATTGCTTCCGTGGGGCTGCGTTTATTCTCCTGTAGGTCAGGGAGGTCGGTCGGGTGTCATCTGTAGGCTGAGGCTGCTGTGCTTGCTGCGACGCTGGGACACGTTGGTGTCACCTGTCGCCTTAATCATTTCCCCTCAAAGCTGGTATCTGGCTACAGAGCAGAGCTTGCAGCTGGCCAGATAACAAATGGCCAGTGTTAGTTCCTTGCAAACCAGCCCTCGGGTTGAGGATAAAGTCCATTTCTCCAGTCCTGCTGGCAGGTTAAAGACTCTTCTGTTAAAGGTTGGGTGGGAGATCACTCTTCAACATCTAAACCAGTTAAGCTTCAAAACCTGGACAGGTTACATGTTTCTAAGAGCAGGTCTGCAAGGATCTGTCAAAGATGCAGGGAGTGTTCATCAGCCCTTTGTTCCTTCTCCATGTGGTACCTGTCAGCTGCAGCCCACGTGGCTTCTGGGCCCTGCTGAGCAGCAGGAGAGGCTGGTGGGCACTTCCCTGCAGATGGGGCTGGCAGAGCCGATCTGCTTCCCTTCAGTGATGTTCTCTCCTTGTAAGAAGGATAAACTTGTGCCAGTAGCCAAATTAAATGGCCAGTGCAAGACACAGGCAGGGTCTTCCTCAGCTGTTTTCTTCCTTCTCTGAAGATTATAATGTTAATCCCAAGCAGCAAACAGCATCCCAGAACATTAGGGATTAAAAGGGACCTCAAAAGACCATCCAGTCCAGTCCCCCTGCCACAGCAGGATCCCCTACATCCAGTTGCACAGGACCACACCCAGGCAGGTCTGAAACATCTCCAGAGAAGGAGACTCCACAACCCCCTGGGAAGCTGATTCCAGTGCTCTGTCACCCTCACTGGGAACAAGGTCCTTCTCACATTGATGTGGAACCTCCTGGGTTCCAGCTCACACCCGCTGCCCCTTGCCCTATCACTGGGTGCCCCTGAGCGAGGCTGGCTCCATCCTCCTGACACCCACCCTTCACATATTTATCAATGTTAATCAAGCTCCTTTATCCCAGCTCAAGAGCCCCAGCTCCCTCAGCCTGTCCACATCAGGGAGATGCTCCCCTCCATTCATTGTCTCTGTCCAGCAGCTCTGTGTCCGAGGGGCCCACAACTGGACACGATGCTCCAGATATGGTCTCTCCCACCTGCTGCAGCCTACAGAACTTCCACGCTGTACACAAGGTGTGAGCCATCCCTTGGCCACTCCCAAAGGCTTCTGGCCCCGTGTCCTGCCCTGGAGTTTGCAGTGGCAGCTGGCAAAGTGGGAGGTGGAAGCTGCTGAGCAGGAGGCACCTTAAGTGCACAGACATCCCCTGCTTTGTCTCCCTCCGCGGTGCTGCCTGTGGTGTTAGCCCAAGTGATGTCATCACCACGTTATTAAGTCTTAAAAAAAGAGTCTCCGCGCCAGGGTGAACGTGCGTGAATTTCGTTCGGTTGGGCTTCTTGCAGAAACGGCCGGCTTCTCTTCTGGACAAAGGCCCCCTCGGAGGCAGAGGCTCATTTTGGAGACAATAGGTGTTGTCCTGCCTGTCGCTGTGGCCGCATCAAGACACGGTTGTGGCTGCAAGCCAGGAGGAGAGAAAAGATCCCTTTCTGCTGTTGCTTTGGCTGCAGTCTCAGGGCTTTGCAAATCTGTGATGCTGTGTTATTAAACCTGTGTTTCACACCCCTTTGATAGGAGTCCTGCGCAAATGCTTGGAGCAGGTAGCTTGGAATGCAGGCTACAGAGGAACCTCAAAGGATGCAGCTGCTAAAGAGGGTTTCCTTTTCCCCAGAGGTTCAAGCATCTGGCGCTGCCATCGCCGAGGCACATGTTTGGTTTGCGCTCTGCAGAGAACGTTCTGTCGGTGCCGCTGCGTCTTCCCCTTTGCTGTTGTGGGACAAGTCACAAGGAGATTCACCATGGTTTGGAGCTCTCGGCGTTTCTGGTGGGAGCGTGAGCACTAATCCTGTGCGTCCTTCCTCCACAGGCACCTTCGTTACTAAAGTGACGGCGACAGACGCCGACGATCCCGTCTATGGGAACAGCGCCAAGCTGGTGTACAGCATCCTGGAAGGGCAGCCTTACTTCTCCATTGAGCCCCATACAGGTGGGTGGCGCCGAGCGGGGATCCCGGGGTTCTCTGGGCACGAGTGACGGGGCTCCAGGTGCACCGGAACGGGGGCGGGAGTGGGTCTGGCAGCGCTGCCGCCATGTTCTCTCACGTGTGTTCCATCAGTCACGTCACAAAAACCTGGCGCTGATGGTGGTGTGGGTAGCGGTGATGCTGCTGCTGCAGGAGTTAGCGACACAAACCCAGAGGGAGCAGAGGTGCCGTGCGACTTTTAACTGATGAGGGACTGAGGAACTCAATGGGCACAACGTGGTGTTCAGCAGGAGCCCCTCGTACTTCCACTTGGAGGGAGCGTGGCTGAGCTCAGGAGTTTCAGCGAACACGTCGTGCGCTCTCATTACAAATTGTGTCTCTTTCTTTTTGGGTGGCCCAGGGGAAGGGAGGAACGTGAGCGGGTTGGTGCAGAGTTTTGTTAGCGTGTGGTTAGAACGACTCTGTGTCCCTGCGGTGTTGAAGTCTTGACAGTCATCGGAAGGAAGCACCAGTAAATCCATTCCCCCTCGCTTTCCCTGCATGTGTTGTACTTACAGCAAATTCTTCTAGGTTACGTCTGAGAAGTGGTTTTTAAAGTGACTTGAAACTGTTCCCTGTGTTCTTACACCTGTTACTAGGAGCTGTTGTTGATCACTGAGAGTCAAGCAGTGGTGCTCTCCTGAGGAGAGGAAAGCTGTGACTCAGAACATGTTGGGGGATCTGGTTTAGGGGTGACCTTGTAGAGTAGGGTCGATGGTTGGACTCGATCATCCCAGGGATCTCTTCCAACCTGAATGATTCTGTGATGTGGGAGGCTGCCTTGCGCGTGTGTGAGTGACCACAGAGGAGTAAAGCAGGAGGCAGAGTTCTTGTCCTCATGCAGAGTAATAAAATGACAAAATCAATGCCAGGACCAGTGCTAAAGGATTCTTTTGATGGAGCAGACAGGCTCCATTCTCTCAGTGGCTGGTGGCACTGTGGGTTTCACCTCACAGCAGCTGTGGAGCTTGCAGTGTGCGCATGAGTTCCTCAGCGGTGTAACTTGTGAGTAGTGCTGTTGCCACAGACAGATTGAGTGGCAGGTGCCAGAAGGAAGTGCCCGCAGCAAATACAGAGCGTGTAGATGGTTGTGTACCCGGCGTCAGCAGTGTGAGCCGTCGCAGCCCGGATCCGTGCACAGGTTGAAGCAGGGGAGCCCTAGTAGTGTCTTACCCAAAAGAAACATCGTGGGGCTCCTCCAAGATACTGAAGAGTTTGGGCTTGGGTTGGTTTTGAGGACTTCTAGGCGGGGATTGAAGAGTATGTGTGCAGCTGTGTTTGCTCTGCTAAGCTGAAAGCTCTCCCAGCTCATCTGAAATGGGATTTTCTGAACGCAGACACCGGCTCTGGATTGTCTTTCCCGAAGAGGAGTCCCTGCTGTAGGCAGGGGACTACGTGAACGTGATCCACTTCAGAACAGAAGGGCTGTGGTGTTGTTCGAGGCAGCGTGCTTAGAGCTGCTCCGCTCCTTTCCTAGGTGGCTGGCCTTTCATTAGCTGTATTTATGGGAAATTAAGACTGGATTCAGACGTGTGCAGCTGCCAGCAGCAGGGCCGCCACAGACAGGCTGAACTGCCTGTGATTTTTCTCCCTTCCTGGCTCCGGCTCTGACAATCTGACCTCGCTGCTTTGTTTCGGCGGAACGCTGAGAGCCAATTACGCCATCAGAAACAACCCCAGTCGTGCCTCCTGCTTCCTCTCTCCTCTGAAGTGCTCTGAACAAGAGGGAGCAGAGGTGTAGGATAAGGCTTCGTGCCTCTGCTGGGAAGAGCTGCTGCACCTGGGGGTCAACATGAGGAAAGCAGTTGCTTAATCTTTGGCTGTTTTGTTCCCAGTAACTTGACATCACCTGGGTGTCGCCCTTATCTGCATCACACTCGGGCTTGAAACTCTGACGGTCCTCTCAACCCCCTTGCTGAGAGGGTTCTCTACTGCCGGGTGCGCGGAGCGGAGCACTCGTGAGTGACCCGTAAGCAACACTTCTCCCTTGCCTCCCATGAAAAATGCAGCTCCTCGTGCAGCTGGAGCTTGCTGGTTCTGTGGGAGCTGCCGACACACGAACAAAGGTGAGGTGCTCCGGAGGGTGTTCTTCTGTCAGCGCTCCCGCTGCGGCTTAGGGTGGATGCTTTTGTCAGGGCTTGTTCTGAGTATTTTTGGCTTTTCAGAGGTGGAGTTTAACATGGCCCTGGTTTGTTGGATAGACAATACAATAAGGCATCACAAGATAGGAACTGCTGATGTGTTCTACGAGAGGCTAGTCTTACACCGTGGTGGCATCAGCTCGGTGATGAAACTCGTGGTGGATTAAAATACACTCTGTGGTGTCCCATCGGTTTTCCCAATCAATGTGTGTTATTCACAGAATCACGGAATGTGAGGGATAGGAAGGGACCTCAAAAGACCATCCAGTCCAGTCTCCCAACCACAGCAGGATCCCCTAGATCCAGTCGCACAGGAACACAACCAGGAGGGTTGGAAACGTCTCCACAGAAGGAGACTCCACAACCCCCCTGGGCAGCCCCTGCCAGGGCTCTGGCACCCTCACTGGGAACAAGGTCCTTCTCACACGGATGTGGAACCTCCTCTGCTCCAGCTCACACCCGCTGCCCCTTGTCCTGTCACTGGGTGCCACTGAGCAGAGCCTGAATGCTGGGCAGGGGGATTGCTAGGCGCAGCTGAAGTACACTTCTCACTTTGGGGCTCTTTCAGGGATGTGAAGTTGTGACTGTCAGCTTTAAGATGAGATTATTGTCACGGGATGTTACATGAGCTGACACTGTGTTCAACAGCACAGGAATGGCAGTGAAAATACATCTTCAGCTGCATCTGGCTTCTTTACATTTCACGTGAAGTTCAGCAGTGTCACCCCTACACCTGCCTGCAAGGCAGTCACAGGAGCAAGGCACATGGCACCAAACAGCCTCCTGCTCTGGCAGACAGGCTGGTTTATTGAGCCCTAACGCCTCGCGCCGCACAGCCAAGGAGAAGTGTTGAACACGGCCGTCCTGGATGCGGTCCTTGGGTCGAAAGGCAGGGTTCAAGTTGGTAAAGTGGAGATGAATGGACAGGTCAGGAGCCCTGGAAGACTGAAGACCCTCCCCACAGCTTGTGGATCCTTCTCTGGGTGTGAATAATTCATTTTAGTTTCTGTGTACCTCGCGTTAGCACTCAGGTGGGAGTGCACGGGCTGGACTCACCGGGACTTTCTCTGGTGGCTGCGTGGCCCTGGCTGGACCACGGCGCTGAACCCTGCGCTCCTGGCACCAGCACACAAGGGACTCAGCCAGGCGGGGATGCAGCGGAAAGCAGGGCTGACTGTCGTGCTTTGGTGTCTTTCTCCATCGAAACCTTGGGTTACAGTCCAGCAGGGTGAAAAGAAGGAAGGTGGTGGGAGGGCAGACTGTTGAGCTGGAGACATTTGAGTGCTGCAGTGCTGCAGACTACTCCTTGTCTCTGGTTGTTAACGCTCAGTTTACCAGCAGCGCTGGGTATCACGGATGGCGCCGGCTGCCTCAGAGCGGTGCAGGAGCTCTGGTGAGCCCCGTCGTCCTCAGAACAGCACTGAGCTACCAGGGAGGGTTCGGAGCAGGGTGGCTGAGGTGAGAGCAGTGTTGCTGATAATGAAGGATTGATTGAGAGCTTAATTTGTGTAAACTGGATAAGCGGTGATTAAAGGAGGATACGGAAGCTCTGCACAAATATTTAAGAGGGGTTAATAAGGGAGAGACGTGGGGACTGTGTCAGTAATTACGATCCAGTGGCAAGGTGGTGTTTTCAAACGAGGGAGAGGAGGGGAAACAGGTCGGGGAGAGGAAGTAGTCGGCAGCTTTGAGGGGAAAGTAATGAGCTGCTGGGAACAGAGCTAACTTGTGTTCAGCAGAGCCTGGCTAAGTAGTTCGTGTCTAAATAGTTTGGATCAAGCCCTCACCACCGGGATCAGTATGGAGAGAGAACTTGCTCGACACTAGCCAGAGCCTGGACTGAACCCCTGCTCTGCAGCTCGGTTTGTTAGTCAGTGCTGCCTGGCACCCTCCCAGGCTGCTGAGCCTGAGCGTTACCGAGGCTGTTCCCCGGCAGAATTTGCAGCGCCGTGAGCTGGGACGGGGGGGATGTCGGTGGGCCTCGGCGGGTGAGGTGCCGGAAGGAAGAGGCAGCAGCCTGCAGGGTTAGGTCCTTGCGGCCGCTAGCAGCATCCCCAAAGGAGCAGAGTCAGCTCCAGCATGTGCAGGGGCTGCTGGGGCTTGTACTCGGTGGCTTCTGTTGCGGCACCTCCAGCCCAGTCTCAACAGCGTTTGCTGCACCAGGGCAGTGCTGCAAACTCATTCCAAGCCAGCCTGGGTCCTGAGTATCCTGGGCACCCACGGGAGTTGGTTGAGGTGTTAGGACAGAGATTCTCCAGTGGTTCTGAGTTGTCTTGGTGACAGCCCTTTAGGAGAGAGCCTTGTACTGACAAACTCCCTGTGCAGCAGAGCTGGGAGCCAGACCCGTGGATCTCGCGTCGTACTTAGATGTACAGAGTGCGGCTGTTATGGATTAGGTGTGTGGGACTGGGCCCCCAAGGGGCAGCAAGAGCTGGCACTTCTGATTCATGCAGGATGTATAAAGTCACTGCAGAGACCTCTGAAAAGAGCTCTGGTGGTCTGCAGTTGGTAAAGCTGGGTGGCTTCAGGCTAGGGGCTGCGCATCGAAGTAACGTCGTGCTTCAGGAGCACCGGGGTTAAAAGAGCAAGTGCTGCAGGCAGCAGGTTACCCAAGGAATGAGAGAGCAAAGCCATCTCCCCCATATGGTATTAAGAACCACTTCTGACACTAGTGTGGGTGCTCTGGTAGCCTCTCACCTCAGCATGCAAAAGCGGCAGAGAATTGCTCCCTACAGACTGGTGTAACACAGGATTCGGCCCCTCACCTGGGGAGGCTGTAAATGCCCTGCGGTTGGCCCACACCTGCATCTGCAGGGCCTTCAGACGTGGCCAGTAGTTGGCTTTTCCTAGAGAAGCCACCGGTGTTTATTTTGACTGTGAAGGCAGTTAGCTGTGGTCTGTTCCTGGTTTGGGGAATGATGGAGCGAGTTTTCCACAGCCCTCCAAGTGCACCTGTTTTATGGACTGCTAAAACATCAGCGAAGTCGGTGTGCTTCGTGGGAATACAATGGCTGCGTCTCCCGGCTCTCGGATGAAATTACAACATTGATTTTTCAGGAGTTTGGGTCATAAACGGCTGTTATATTTAAAAAGAATCTCCACGAAGATTTTATCACGGAAGGAAGAGCAAAGCAATTACTTAGCTCTTCCAAAACGAAGGACGCAAGTTCCAAAGCACACAAGAGATCTTCACAGTGAGGGTGGTGGAGCGCTGGAACAGGCTGCCCGGGGGGTTGTGGAGTCTCCTTCTCTAGGCATGTTTCAAACCTGCCTGGCCACGTTCCTGTGCAGCTGGATCTAGGGGATGCTGCTGTGGCAGGGGGGTTGGGCTGGATGATCTTTCAAGGTCCCTTCCGATCCCTAGCGATGCTGTGATGAGGAAAGCCTTCTCTCAGACAGCTGAGACTGCAGTGAATGCCCTCACCCCGAGAAGGGATCAGGCTTACCCCTTCTTCGTCTTGGCAGACGCTTGTCTTAAAAACCTTCAGGTGTGGGGATGCTGCCAACTGCAGGGGCAGCCATCTGCCTGCACGCACCCTTCTCTTTGACAAAGCATCCCCCTGATGTTCATCCTGAATCTCTCTCACGGCACTTTGTGCCCATTGTGTGGGTCACATCTTAGGCCCACCAGAAATTTGTGCAGACTTGCCTGGGAAGTCCTCCCTCGTGCTTCCCAAACTGCACAAACCAGTTCTTTCCTGCTCTGGAGGCACCGTTCCAGGGGCAGCCTCTCCGGTGTGAGCGAACCGGGCGGATCGTTGCACCGTTCCTCCATGTAACGTGGATAAGGTGCCAGGAAACGCTGTTGAGCTCATCCTGACTCCACTTGTTTTGCCTTGTGAGTTACCTGCCCGGCTGTGATGGTGGAGTTGATTGTGCCACCCACACAAGGCACATTTTACTCGCCAAACAGAGCTGTACCCTGCTTTCCTGGACGATCCAATTTGTCACAAGTGTCTTGAACTCCACTCCTGCTCCACTAGTACTTAGAGTAGCTCCCAACTTTGCGCCATCTGAAAGGTCTGATAAGTCCTTCCTGTCTTCCATCATTGAGGAAATATTGAGTGATGCCAACAGCAGAACAAACCCTATGAACCACGTCATCCATCTCTCCACTTTGACACCAAGCCATTGATAACTGCCCTGAATACAATCTTCCAACAAGCCTCTACCCGCTGCAGATTAGTTTACAGTAATTCCCATCCCTCACTTTTAAGCGACTCCTGTGTTTGGCGCATGGCGCCGTCATCCATCACCGCGTGCTGGAAGTGATTATGTTTTTATTCTCGATTTGTTTCTGGGTTGAATTGAAGTAGAGCGGGTTGAATGCTCGATGAGTTAATGTTCTGTGGGCTCTGTGCCTATTAGTGCTGGGTGAGCTTGAATTGGTCTCTAAAAATAGGCTGAAACTTTCTGTACTTGGGTGAGCCCGGCCTGGGAACTGCCGCAGAAAGCCAAGGAGGAAATATGTACCCCTGAAACTCTCCGCTGAGCTCTGTGCTGGGCAGCTCTTGTCCTTCTGGAGCTGAGGGCCTGGACTGGACCCAGTGCTCCAGCTGTGGTCTCGCCAGGGCAGAGCAGAGGGCAAGGAGAACCTCTCTCTTTGTGCTCCTTTGTTTGCCTCATTGTGGGGACCGGCACCTCTCTTCCAAACACAGAAATCCAGGGTGTAACAATCAACCTGTGAAATTTGGATAAATTTGATGTGTAAAAACCTTCAGTTCCTCTTGCAGTCATTAAAACAGTAAAAATTCATTTTAGCTTTTTATTGCATTTGAAATTGAAACTTGAGTTGGACTCTTAGCTTCTGGCAAACAGTGTGAGGGCTGAGATAGCAAATAGAAAAATACAGCAATGTATCTGGAATAATAAAAGCGAGACCTATATTCATTATGTCCATGGAAGAGCAGGTTTTGTTAGTCACTTTATGCAGAAAACCCCCCTTTTCTGAGTGTTGGCAGTGAGAAGCTGTGATTCCCAGCCAGGCACTTCTCAAGGTGTTTGATCTTGTGCTCTCTTCCAAAGCACAGAGAGGGGTGAGCCTGTCCCCGACGTTGGGAGATTAAAGTGCATCTCTAGGGAAAAACCGTGACTTCATTGACGTAACTGCCTCGTGTCAGAGGGGCGGGAGGACACAGTCATCTAGTCCTGGATAGGCTGGGCTTCACTGGGGACTTGGAGTTTATGTTAAAAACCCCAATAAAACAGAAGAAACTGCCTACAATTAATGATGGAGATGAAGTTATAGTGGGTTTAGTGCAACCTCCGTTGAGATCAGGTCTCCTATTAGTGCAGACAGTAGATGTGGGTCAAATCCTGACACTCTGCGTTTGTCCCAGAATTGAGTCCACAAACCACGCCAGTCAGCACCCAGAGTGTTTATGAAAACCATTTGCAGGAGCGCAGGCTGCTGGCTTGTGGACAGTGAGCAGGTGAAAAGAAGGGTTGGTGTCCCAGCTACGGCAAACAAGTGGCAGTGGCTGCAGGTTCCTGCAGTACGTGGGAAACAATGGATTTCCATGGGAGGGAGGGCAGAAACCAGCAAGTTTGCTGGGAAAAGGATGCAAACGTGAACGTGTGTCGCAGGTGTGATTGATTCGCAGGGTTTGGACCACAACTTCATTGCACTTTTAGTTAAACCAAGGTAGGAGGCCTCTGACAGACTGGAAAGTCTCATCCTCAGTCCTGGGTACAAAGAGACACTTCAGTGGACCTTGAGCAGTTGAGCTTGTAGAGCGCTGTTTGCACGTAGCCGCAGTAATAGGTGAGTTTGGCTCTGTGTCTGACAATTAGTTCCTCCCTTCATTGCAGCTATCATCAAAACAGCTCTTCCCAACATGGACAGAGAAGCCAAAGAGGAATACTTTGTGGTCATCCAAGCGAAGGACATGGGAGGACACATGGGTGGACTCTCGGGAACGACAACAGTGACAATTACCCTGACTGATGTCAATGACAACCCTCCGAAGTTTGCGCAGAGTAAGTGCTGTTGGGTGTCTGTGTTCTGCTTGAGAAAGGGAGATACTGGGGGGTTGTTTATTCTTTTGGATCAAGCTCTTTGTTTGATCATCAGCTTCTCTGGGTCTAAAAATAAGTAGCTGCTAGCATGGTCCTCCGCCTGATGGAACAGCCCTCTGTCTTCCTTGTTACCCTCTTACATCCACACAGAAGGGCTTGGGGACTCTTTTCCAGATGTTCATCTGCCGTCAGTGCAGTTGTCTGTCAGTGCTGCTTGGAGCTGCTGCTCTACGTGTTTCTGTCTCACGCAGACGAGTGACAGCACCAGCAAAAGGCCTGTGTAACGGAGAAAACAACTGCAGGTTTGAGTCATTAGGTAGTAGTGAAGAAAACAAAGGAAATAGCTCCGAGTCTGGATAATTGTTGATCTTTAATTCAAAATCCATGTTTACTCTGGTGGTACCAATGGGCATCGTGCTGGGGTGGGTTAAAGTGGTTGGGCATCCTGCTGAGCTGCTCTGCAAGCTCTCTAGCGTGTTTCCCAGATGAAGACAGAGGAAAAGAGCAGGGAAGAGCGTGATGACAGGCTCCACTTGGTTTGGAACAGGTGTGGTCTCATGTGCTTTAGGAACGGAGTTCTTGCCCAGCTTCTGCTGAGCTACAACTCCACTTGTAGGACATCAGGGATTGGAGAAAGTTCACATCTGGGTTTGTTTGCTCTATGAGGAGCGTGTTTTCCCAGCGAGGAGCTGCTGTGCCCAGTGCACAAGGAATTCTTCTTCACTTAGGTGTGACTTGAGCTCCACATCGGCCCTGTTCTGAACTGCCAGAGTGAAATGGGTTGTCCCTAGTCCTCCCCATGTGATGAATCTGCTCCCACAGTCGCAGAAGCGCACGTATGAGTGGAGAAGTGGGCAGAGCTGGAAGCTGATTTGCAGAGTAGGTGTTGGATCACCTCAGCTTGGTGCAGACCAGCGCTCTGCGCACGACGGAAGGCTTTCTCTCACCCGGCCCTGGACCAGAGCTGATCGAGTCTCTGCGAGGTTTGCATTTGCCTGGGAAGTAAAATCACAGATCGAAGGCAGAGAGGAGCCTCGGCAGACTGCAGCAGGAGCTCAGCGGTGCAGCTCACGCTGCTTTCAGGGCCGCTTGTGACGACCTCGGGAGTGGTGCGGGCGGTCGCTCCTTTGGGTGCGGGCAGGACAGGAGTGTCACTTTACGGTTTGGTGTGGGAGAGCGTCAGCCTCTCCTGGGGGTCAGAGACGGACTTGGGCTTCTCCTGTGATCCCTCTGAAATCATTTTAGAGGCATTGTCTAAGTCGCCGCTGTTTTTAGCCCGTCGGTTTGCGGTGGGATTGCAGGAGGACCTGATGGTTAGCCCTGCGCCGCAGCAGCCGGGCGGCACAGTTCAGCTGGCGGTGCTGCAGACTCTGCTGCATCCTGATGCCCGCTCCGACGGCCGTTCTTCAAGCTATCCTCCTCAAGCCGAAAACAATATTGACTGAAAAATGCAATCAACTGTGCCTGGAGATTCAAACCACAGAGCGTGGCCAGCAGTATAAATTAGGAGCTCGTAATTTGGTCTCCTGAGGCACTTGATTGCTTCGGCTGCTCATTGTTCAGGAGCGATTATGAATATTCCTGAGGAATCTTGATGACCTCTAAATCATCTGTAATGATTTCGCCTGGAAACATTAAGAAAGAAATGCGCTTTGGGACGGGCTCCGTGAGCAGCTCGTGGAAGGGTTTGAGAATTCCTCGCGCTTCCTTCCTGCTCTGACCTGTTGCGATCGCCGTCCCCCCGCAAGCAGTGGAAGCAGCCGCTCCAGATGTTTCTTTCATTAGAGGGCCAGGAGCTGCTCTGAACAGCAAGATCAGGAATGACTGCGGCGAAATCTCATCGTTTCCTTTAAAGCATAAATGTTGGGAGCTTCCTCGAGTGTTGGGTGGTGGAAGGGGATAAACAACCAAATCAAATGGAATTAAAAGGGTCAGAAAAGTTCTCAAGGTCTGAAATGCTCCAAAGCGTCTTGAAAGCGTCAGAGCCGTGCTGTGCACAGTAGAAGATGGAGACTGACAGCTGAGTCTGGGTGAAATGTTTCACGGAGTCACAGGGCTTTAGGGGTTGGAAGGGACCTCGAAAGATCATCCAGTCCCCATCCCCCTGCCACAGCAGGATCCCCCTAAACCAGTCACACAGGAACATGACCAGGTTGTTTGAAACTTCTGCCGAGAAGGAGACTCCACAACCCCCCTGGGCAGCCCCTGCCAGGGCTCTGGCACCCTCACTGCCAACAAGGTCCTTCTCACACTGATGTGGAACCTCCTCTGCTCCAGCTCACACCCACTGCCCCTTGTCCTGTCACTGGGTGCCCCTGAGCAGAGCCTGGCTCCGTCCTCCTGACACCCACCCCTCACATATTGATCAACATCCATGGGGTCACCCCTCAGGCTCCTTTTCTCCCAGCTCCAGAGCCCCAGCTCCCTCAGCCTTTCCTCAGCAGGGAGATGCTCCCCTCCCTCCATCATCCCTGTGGCTCTGCACTGGGCTCTCTCCAGCAGCTCTGTGTCCTTCTGAAGCTGAGGGGCCCAGCACTGAACACAAGACTCCAGCTGTGGTCTCATCAGGGCAGAGCAGAGGGGCAGGACAACCTCTCTCCACCTACTAACAACTCTCTTTTCTTCTGTTTGATAAGGTCTGTATCACTTCTCAGTGATGGAAGACGTTCCTCTTGGTGAGCCAATCGGACGGGTGAGAGCAAACGACTTGGACATTGGGGACAATGCCAAGTCATCCTATGATGTGATTGAAGGGGATGGGATGGACATTTTTGAAATCACCACAGATGCCCAGACCCAGGACGGTGTTTTAAGAGTGAGAAAGGTAAGTGGTGGTATCTGCTGAAAACCGATGGCCATTGTACCTGCATCCACCCAGCCGGAGTGGACTCTGTGAGCGAGTGCTGGATGTCCAAGGAGTCTTTCATCTGTGGCTGTTTGCAGAGCTGCTCCAGCAGCAGGCTCTCCTCATGTTTACTAGAATTGGTGAGCAAGAGCAAGTCCTGTTGGGGCTGGATTCATCTCTCAGATGAACACGAGCAAAATGTGAAGGTCTTGCAAGCTGTGAGACGTCCTGAAGGCTCCTGTTTGTGCTCCTGTTGGTATTTGCATTGCAGATCCGGGTGTCTCTGTCCTTTCCCTTTCATCCCTGGGACATTGTGATGCAAATCTTAGTATCTCTCCAGTGCTCAGCAATTTGCGTCTTTGAAATTGGAATCTTTGTGAGGCACCAGAGAATTGTACAGTGAACGCGGGGACCGACGTGCCGTGAGGCACAAACTTGAGTGGCCTGTAATCAGAGGGTCCCGCAGAAGTGTCTCAGGCCTGGCCGTTCCTTTGTATTTCAGTCCTTCGTGGCCACTGTGTTTTCACCTCTCGTGTTTAACGTGGACCATAAGAACCGGTGCCGGTGTGGCAGGTGTGTCAGTGCAGTAAAGCCACTGGTTCCGTGTCCCAAATCAGACAGGAGCAGTAATTGCTGCAGCGTTAGGAGCTCCCTGGGAGGTGTCTGCCTCCTTTCCCCCGAGACACGGACGCCCAGGCTTTCCCAAAGCACAACAACAGTGAAGCGCTCCCCTCCGTGAGGAGCTCCCCAAGCTGCCAGATAAGGCCTCTCTCATGCCCAACAAAAAAGAGTGGCTGCTGCTTCCACTTCTCACATCGCTCTGGAAATATTACTCTTTGTGGAGCTGGCGTGGGGGGTTTGTTCTTCCTGGAGCTCCGAAGCGCTGGCGAAGCGCGCAATCAGCATGCGAGGCACGTCACGCCAGCACATTAGTGGTGTTTATCTGATGGGTAATTGTAATGGTTTAATTTAGGAGAGAGATGAGCTGGGTGAGTTTTCTTTGTGAAGAGCAAGAAAGCACAGCCTTGTTTACTTGAGGTTTGCTAACAAACAGGTATCAGTAGGTGCCTGGGAAATTTGCCGGTTGGATGGGTGGGGGTGGGAGCGCACGTCACTTCCATCCATCAGCATCACGTTCGCTTGTGCTTCCTCTGTGGCCACTGGTAAGAGACGTTTGCCTTTGTCGTTCCTAACAGCCCCTGGACTTTGAGACCAAGAAATCCTATACTCTGAAGGTGGAAGCAGCCAACACTCATATTGATCCTCGCTTCCTGAGCGGAGGACCATTCAAGGATACAGCGACGGTAAAAATTGTGGTGGAGGATGCTGACGAGCCACCGGTCTTTTCGTCACCTGCTTACCTGCTGGAAGTGCATGAGAATGCTGCCATTAACTCTGTGATCGGCCAGGTGACTGCCCACGACCCGGACGTGTCCTCCAGCCCCATAAGGTAGTGCTGCTTCAGAGCTATCTGTGAACAGACTCCCGGCAAAGCGCTAAGCACGTTGCTCCCGTGTGTTGTGCGACGCTGTTCTCGTTTGTTTCTGTGAAGGCAGTTGTGTGGGATTCGCTTAATGATGTTAGATTTATCCATTCGGATCGTTTTCAGAATCACAGACCTGCTCCTTGCCACATCAGTAGCCTTACGAAACAGCGGGGAGGCGGCGAAGACAAGAAACCGGGTGTATGAGGTCGGGCAGGGTTCAGTCATCAGCGTCTGCCTGCAGTTATTTTAAATAACCCACAAGTGTCTGCAGCAGCAGTGCTGAGGTTGTCTCCTGTCGTTACAAGGGTGTCAAAACAAATTGTCTGCTCCTCTGGTTAAACCCACTTCTGGTTTAGAGAGGGGAAATCAGATGGAGAAGCCTCGGCGAGTTTTGCATCTTCGAGTTGCAGTATTTTCCCTTCTAAGTGGAACGAAGCGTGTTCTTCTCATGTGGGCAGCGGGTGCTGAGCTCCCGCTTTGTCACGGGCGGCGTGGGGCGGCGTGCGTGCTCCCGCGACACAGCGCCTGCTGAAGGCGCTCTGAAACAAACCGAGAAGGTCGCATCCATGGTGAAGGCAGATCTGCAGAGAGTCTCTCTGATAATAACCCTCACTGCACAGCGCTGCCTTAGGGAGCTGGAGCTACACCAGCAGGCTTCAGCTTGGTGGGGATGGTGCTGATTGACGCTATCTATCACTTAAGACCATTTTCTAATCATCATCATTTACATCAGGGCTGTTGCAGAGCCGAGCTCGAAGCCTGTGTTGAGGGGCCCTGCGCGTTGCAGATCCAGTTGTTTCTGGACAGGAAAGGCGCCGTGTCCAGCGCGTTTGGATGCGTTAGGGCTGGTGGCTAAGGTGCTGCAGAGTAGCTCTCCCTATTAAAGCCGGCTCAATGCGGCATTAACGGCCACAGCTCTCTGGGCCGTGATAGGTGTGGATGGTGTGACACCCAGCTGGACTCACCCGTGTCTCTGGTGAACACAGACTGTCTGTGTCGGCTGTTGGGTTGGTCCGACTGTCGCATCGTTCAAAAGCCGGCGTTTTCAGCGCAAGCAGCAGGTCTTCTCTTCTGCGTGTCTTCGCTGCTCTGCTGTGTGCATTGCTTAATGGCCTGGCTCACTCGGAAGCCTGGTGGTGAAGATGATTAACCAGTTTCACTAGTAATTGTCAACATAGTTTGTCTTAGTCTAGCGCGGTCGTTTCAGAAGCTGTTAACTCACGGCTTCCAGACCTCATGCGTCTCCTTTGGGGATGGGACCGGGGCATCCAGCTGAGCCAGCTGCGGTTTGTTTTGTAAGGGTGCTACGTTCTGTCTTATAATGAGGCTTGGAAGATCGTTCTCCATTAGCAAACAGATCTATTGATTGCACTAGTGTTTATTCCGTGTTCCTCGTTCATACTTTATAACTGTGGTCTGTTTATCCGCAGTAAATTGTCTTGGATAAAGCATGATCCAGGCACCTGGAAGCAGCAGGAGCAATAATCGTTCCTCTCTAGCGTTGCTGCCCTCCTATAAATCACCGCCCCTCAGGGTGTCTCTCGGTGGAGAGATGAGCTTCACTGCGGCGGGTTCTCCCCGTTCACGTTGGCAGCGGTTGATGGTTTCCTGGATGGGGGGCTTTCCGCCCGCCCCGCGCCGCTGCTTGGCTGTCCCCAGGCCGCAGGCCCGCTCTGCCTGGCACTCAGAAACAACGGGGTTTGTCGCTGGTGAGCTGTCAGTGCGGTGATGCACAGCTCAGCAGGGCAGCAGAAGGGTGTCAGCTCTGACTGACGCTGGTGCGAAGAAAGAGCCGATCAGCAGCAGCGCAGGAGCAGGACTGAGAATCGTTTTGGGTCTTCGATTGAACCGCTGTGGGGCCGTTCCGGCAATTGCCAGAGTCGATCCGTAAACTAGCCAGAGCTTCCCAACGCGCTGTGCGGGGTTCCTGGCAGTTCCAGAGGCTCTTCCTTCCCAAGGTTCTGTTGTCTCCTTGTAGGGAGACGCGTGCTCCAGCGCAGAGCTGCTGGCTCCGGCCACGCTCCCCCGCTGCAGAGACTTGCGGCACCGCTGTCCCGCAAAGCAACGCGCAGGCGCACGAGTGGTCCTTCCCGGGTTTGCAGTGGTGCAGGCTTTGGTTTTGTTCATTTTGAACCAAATACTAATCAAATTCACACCAAGAGGGGGGTTTTATCCCTTTGTGGACTTGTGAAGCCACATCACCTAGGTCAGAAATGCTCGGCTGTGGGAGCTGGGTTTGTGTTGCAGATAAGCACTGCTGGGATGAGAAGGAAATTAAGCAGTGATCTATGCTTGAGAAGAAACTTTGTCTCAGTGGAACTGGTGTCAGGCCCAGGTCAGCTAGTCAGCAGCAGCACTGGAGCTCTTCCACTTCTAGTTTGTTTCTGGGCTGTGAATTTACTAAACACTTGCTGACTGGATACAGTTGCATCGTGTGGTAAACCTCGAGGATCAAAAGCCGGCTTCAGTGATGAGACCTTAAAGTGATCTCGGCTGCTGCCTTGTGTTTTCTGCACTGAGACCTTAAACCCGTGAAATCCTGTGGGGTGGGTTTCGCCTGCTTCTGTGAGAGCAGACTTTTGCTCCTGATGCTTTAACTGGGACTGGGGAGACATCAAAATAAGGTTAAGATGCGTTTTCAGAAAGGATTGCCTCAAGTTAGGCACCTGCAGCTTTGTTCTTCCACACAACTGACCTGATTTCCAGAGCTGCTGAGGAGAGCACAGTTCCCATTAAACCAGTGAGAACTGGGTACGCAGAGCTCACTGGGGAGGCAGCCTGCTCAGGTGTCCAAGTGCCAACGCACGTGCCTAGCGCGAGGCACACACGTCTGCAGCTCTGCCTCACAATCTTCTCTGGTGCCCTTCTTAGCCCAAACCCGCCTCGTTTTAAGCTGTTAACGCTCATTCTTCTCGGGGTTTGCAACTGGAAGAGTTGAACCTTCAGCAAATCATGTTCTCCAGCCAAGGAGGGGCTTATGGCCATCAGCTGTTAAGAGCCTTGCTGGCCAGTCGCGGTCTGATCCGTAGTGATGCAGCCTTTAGTCACTTAAAGGTTTTCATCAATTTTCATAATTCAGAGCTCAGTTTGGGAAGGTAACTGTATCTGACACTGAAATGAAGGAGGAGGAGTGAACGCCATGGTCCTGAGGCTTGGAGTCGCCCATCCCAACGCGTCGCCTTACGCTGGGATCAGCCAACGCTCCTCAGAAGATGTTGACTGTCATGCAGAAGAGAATCACAGAGTCGGGAGTGTGTTTGGCATTTGCTTACGCTGAAGCACTAGCCAGTGACCTAATGGATCTTCAGATAACTGTGATGGAGAGCAGACAGCACCCAGCTGTACACAACGTGCTCTTGCTCTTCTCTTGGTGAATTCAGAGGGTATTTAAAAAAGAGTGGGAAGGTAATGAGAAACTGCCAGTCAGAGTCACTTCTCAGGCCAGTCCTCAGCATAACCCGGTCTGATTGTCCCACCTCCCCGTGCCATGCCTGGACGGAAGGCAGAGCAGACAGGGGGCTGTCGCAGCGTGCTGCTAGGTTGTGTCACACACAGCCACAGAGGTCTGAAAGGCTTCTGTACGAATCTGCCGTCAGGAGTCACTAGAACCCCTCCCAGTCAGTTGTTGAACCCTGTCAATAGATTCTCGCTGCGGTCTCTTACTTCATCAAGAGGTGAGAAGGCTTAGCCTTGTCATTTGGCTTCTGTTTGTGGACATTTCAGTGATAAAACAGCTCTGTGGAAACGGACAGAAGAGCTTTCCCGGGCGTCTGTCCTGAGCTTGAGTCATCCTCCTGCTTAGTGC
The DNA here is from genome assembly GCA_013400115.1 of Rhinopomastus cyanomelas. Taxonomy (NCBI): domain Eukaryota; kingdom Metazoa; phylum Chordata; class Aves; order Bucerotiformes; family Rhinopomastidae; genus Rhinopomastus; species Rhinopomastus cyanomelas. Next base: position 817,862 of record VXBP01002354.1, read on the forward strand.
GCTGCTGGAGCAGCCTGGCGCAGCTCCTCCTCGTTGCCAGTGGCTCTGTTGAGATGCTCTGTCATTGCCCTGGGCGGTCGCGTTTGCAGACCGGCCACCTGTCCAATGGAACCCGCTTGGTTCAAACCCAGCAGTGCCAATCGGGGAACAGGCAGCCCCTCAGCGTTTGAAGTGTTGCGTAGGAGGGCTCCGCGCCGCCCGTGGCGCTGCGTGAACCATGACCAAGCAGTCTGCTCGCGAGCGCCTCGCGCCTCATTGCTCCGGAGTTTATTGGCGAAGTGATATGACTGGGTCCTCGCGAAGGTCCCTGCTGAGCTCACCGGCTTCAGGTGCTCGGCGCGTTCCTCTGCAGGTCGTCCTCCGTTGCTGTGAAGTACGGTCAGAGCTGTCTCATAAAGGTGATGGATCGAGTCATTAGCGCTTGATCAGCACCGTTTCTCAAAGATGTTACCCAGTGACCCTGAGGGCATTTTGTGACCTTCACACTGGGCAGACAGCTAATCACTCCTCGGGCAACGATTACCAAGGCTTTTTAGTCTCTGTGTCGTTTTGGCTTAGAAATTATTGTGCTGTTGAGCTCTCGATCCACTTGGCCATGGAACTTGGGCTCTCAGAGGGCTCCCTGCGTGGTCTTGGGTTGCGCGGATTGCAGCAGCTCCGTGAAGGGGATTACAGGGCTGTGTGTCTCGTAGGTTCTCCATCGACCGGCACACCGACCTCGAGAGGCAGTTCAACATCAACGCTGAGGACGGGAAGATCACGCTGGCCACCCCGCTGGACAGAGAAACCAACACGTGGCACAACATCACCATTGTCGCCACTGAAACCAGTAAGTGTTTGCGTAGCCTGCCTTTGCCTTCCGCGGGCTCCGCGGTGGGTTCCAGCAGCGTGGGCAGAGGGAGCTCTGTAGTTCAGTAAAAAGTGAAACACCTCGGATTTTTAAATTACAGAAGTCTGGAAGGACAACGCGATTGCTGTTGAAGTCCCGCTCGTTTAGTTTCCAGGACCCCTCCTTCCCCAGGGAACGCAGCGGTGCAGAGCTTGAAGAGGCACGCGAGTGCGTTTTGCAGGGCACTCACAGGGGTGAAGGGTGGTGTTTTAAAAAAGCCCCAAGGCAGAGCCTTGTGCTTATTTCTAGTAGCACAGCAGACAGAAGCAGAGCTGAGCTCCGGTGGAGTTGTAGGCTCAACCCAGAAGTTCTGAACGCGGGGTGGTCCTGCGTTTCAGGACCATCAGTGATCAAGCGCACGAGGAGTGTTGCCTGAGTGCTCCTCTTCGAAGTGCGTGAGGGGGTTTACTCGGCTACAGCCGTGGGCAGGAGCTTGGGTTGTACAGATTCACAAAACTCAGGAGCCAGGGGTGTCACTTGTTTTCAGACACCAGCACAAGTTTGGCCACAACAGAAACCCCTCTTCCAGGACATTGTGTTGTGCCCAGTGTGAGCAAGATGCAGAGCTGCAGGAGCAAGTCCAGAGGAGTCTAGTCAGGGGGCTGGAGCACCCCAGGCACACTGATTGAATCTGGTCTGTGCAGCCTGGAGAGGACTCCAGGGGGACCTTAGAGCAGCCTTCCAGTACCTGAAGGGGGCTACAGGAGAACTGTGGAGGAGTTCAGGGTTGTCCAGAGGGTTTCTTCCATTGAAGAAATCTGGGCTGAAGGTGATTCACCTGTAGCAGGTGATATTTAGGGACAGGTTTGAGTCTTTCAGAATTACATGAGTTTAGTGGAAAAGGAGGAGAGGTTCCGTCTGCAGCTTTGATCCTCTCAACCATCACCCTCACGTCTCTGTACTCTCGAGCATGCTGTTCCTTTTGCACATTTTCTCCTGTCAAACCATCTCTTTCTTCCATCGTCGAGTCTTTGCCACTTTTTGCTGAGGCTCCTCGACTCATGTAGTGGCTGCTCTGTTGATGAATTTTGTCCCATGGACTTTGAAGAGAAGACAAAATTACAGAGAACTTTGACCCCTTTGAAAGGTCCCTCTGAAAATACAGATGCACCAAAGGAATAAACGCAGCAACAGTCAGGGCAAGAGAGATACTGGAGACCAAGAAATTGAATCTTCTGTTTCCTTTCTACATCTCCATCCATCTGGGTTTACTGTGTCGGGAGCAGGAACATCTAGATGATTAGAGGCTGGAGGGAGCAGCATCACTGGCAAAACGACCTTTCCCCAAGAACGAACCCTGTGGTCTGGGGAAGGGAGAGGTGATCTTTGCTCTCTGCCACTGACTCTGGACTAATGAGAATTGTTTTGTTGTGTAGTTGAGTTGAAAACCGTGTGCCGGGGAGGCTTTAGCTCATTGCTGGGGAGAAGAGCAGGGGACGTGCCTTGTTTTCTGAGTTGGGGCTGCTGCTGCTGCGCCTGTGCTTGGGCTCTGCTGCTTTGGCCCGAGTGGGGAAGGAGAGGGGGCACGTGCTGCTGTTCTCTGAGAGCCTGACCGGCTACGCAGGGTGACGTGTGAGTCGCTGCAGAGGTGGTCCTTCGGCACAGCTGGGCTGGGTATGCGAAGGCTCACTGCTCCTTGGGTTCTCTGGTGCTTCTTCACAACGGAGTCGTCCACCACCCAGTCCAGTCCAGCGAAGCCAGGATCCTCGCGGCCGTACGTGATCCCACGCGTCTGAGCACACACATGCTTGCTCAGATGTGCAGAGGTGATGGCTGCAGCTGTAACCGGGCTTTCACCTTGGCCCGTGTGCGCTGCTTGTGGCAACTGGTGAGCAGGTTTGCTGGCAGTCAAGCAGTGCAGGCTTCCGGCTGGGCCGACTCCTCGGCGTTCTCCCCGCTTCTCCCGCAGGCTCTGCAGCAGTTCCCAAGTCACGTGCCGGCAGCGCTGCTCGGCTGCTAAAAGGAAATCCAATAGCCATGATTTATTTATCAGCACACTTTTGCCGCGGTTTGCACCAGTCCAGAGTGGGTTCGCAGTCGCTGATCGTTCAGCTCCCAGACTGTCATACGTGGATAAGGCAGATGACCACGAGGCTCCACCCGCTTCTGCCCCCAGCTCCGTGGATTTCCGTTCCCTTCTTCTATGGCTGGAGCAGCCACACAGCAGACACGTGCCCCAGACCCTTCCTGGGTGTCTCCTTCACACTAAGGGGATGCCCTGTACTCGAGTCACTGCTGGTTTGTTGATGCAACGAGGCAGTGATGGATGGAGAACTCGTGTAGTTGGGACCAAAGCAAAGGCTTCTCCCCGAGAAGCTGTTTTGACTTAGAAGAGAAAGAAGTGTCTTAGTAGCAGAATTCAGGTGCACGCAGGAACATCCTCATGTTTGCCTTCTCATCCCTTCTACGCTGGAGCGGACATCTGCCTGAGATGTGGGATGCTGGTGTTAGACAACCGCAAGGAGTACAGGGCCCCAACTGGTCCCAGTGCTGGGCTGGAATTCGCTCTAAAGCCACGGAAACCAGAGGGTTGTCAGGATCGGAAAAGACCTTCAAGATCATCTGGTCCAGCAGTCTGCCCTACCATCCCAAAGGGCGAGGTGACCCTTCTGTCAGCAGCAGGATGTTAAGTAGCTGGGATCCTTTGGGCGATTGTGTAGATTGCAGTGAGAAAAAGCTGTGAACACCTTCCACCGAGCAGCCCCTGAGCTTTGTGAGAACCACCCTGACAAAGAGCGGAAACCATGGGTCACGGACCTCAAGGACAACTGTGAGATGATCCATTCCAGGTCTCCACGCATTCTTTCCCCTGACAGAGCGTGGAGTGGGCTACTCAGCACTGGTGCTTGTTTGCTGGCCCTCTTACTGACCATGCTCTCGGGTTCTAAAGCTTCTCCCTCCTCTCAGACTCCGTGTCACAACACATCAGTCCCCTGGGGAGTCCCAAAGGCAGTGTGGGACTGCCCAGAAGCAGATGGTTGTCGTGGCCTCGAGCACTGCTTTTGGCCAGGTTTTATGTCTCTGCGTGAAGGGTTTCAATACCGTTCCTGTTTTGCTGGCTCTGCAGCTGTGAAGCTGACAGACAGCTTTATCAGACGATCCTGGGCACAGTTTCACAGAATCATGCAGATTGGAGAAGACCGCTGGGACCATCGAGTCCAACCACCAACCCTACTTTACAAGGGCACCTCTAAATCAGACCCCCCAACACTACATCTCGGTGACTTTTAAACACATCCAGGGATGGGGACTCAGCCGCTACCCTGGGCAGCCCAGTCCAGGGCCTGACCACTCTCTCCATGAAGACTTTCTTCCTGATGTCCAATCTAAACTTCCCCTGTTGGAGCTTGAAGCCCTTCCCTCTGCTTCTGTTGCTAATGACTTGTGAGAAGAGCCCAGCACCTGCATCTCTGCAGGGTCCTTTCAGATAGTTGTAGAGAACGATGAGGTCTCCTCTTAGCCTCCTCTTCCTTAGACTAAACAGCCTCAGCTCTCTCCATCTCTCATCAGATTTATTCCCAGGCCCTTCACCAGCTTTATTGCCCTCCTCTGTACTGAGGTGCCCAAAGCTGGACCCAGTACTCAAAGTTTGCCAGCCAATAACTGTACCAGTGGCTAGCTGAGCCCCAACCCAAGCACTTGGCAAAGACTTCCACCACTAGGAGAAGCTCTCGTGAGTGACAGTCAAAGCCGTAACTGAAAACGCAGACTGGACCCGGAGTGTAAATGGGGATTGGAGCCCCATAAATACCGCGAAGGCGTGGAGCGCCGGGGTCTCAAGGACAGAGCTGTGGGCTCGCTCTGACACAGGTGGTTGCCCACACCAACGGCATTCCTCAGAAATGAAGACGTATGAGGCGATTTTGTCACCTAATGGGGAAGGGCACAAAGCCAGAGCCTCTGTATGGTTTACCGAGACCATAAATACGGTAATTGACTCGTCACCCGGCGCCCGCTCAGCTGCAGTGATCCATACTGCATATTCCCTTAAAAAATACAAGGACACCAATTAGAAGGGAAGAGAGGCACAATTACTCTTCAGAGCAACCCTTCAGCTATGTTGTGCTTTTCAGCACCGCCAACACCTCTGCTCGGGCTCCAATTGATTTAATTTTGTTTAGGCTTTTATTGTAAAAACGACCGTGGGCATTATTAGCGATAATTCTACCGCTGCAGCGAGTGGCTGTGCTGCAGCCCAGAATTAGGGCTCGTTTGGAGTGGGGGAAGTTTCAGGAAGGGAGGAAATAGCCATTGTGGGGGTTTAAGCGGGAGGAGCTCGGGAAATGAACCTTTCTCGCTTGACCCTGTTTCCACTGGCTTGGCGGAGCTCAGCGCAGATAATCCACCGCTTGGGCGCAGGAACACGCAGAGCGCAGGGGGCTGCTGCTCACGGAGCGCTCGGCGCCGCGTGGGTTCGGACGGGTCGCAGAGCTTTCGCCGGTGGTCGGCACCGTGCGGCGCCTTCGCGCCTCTCGGCTGCAGAAGTGCACCCAGACCTACCGCAAGCTTCCCCATGAGTGATGTGCACAGCTCAGGAGGCACTCGCACTGCTAAGAAGACCAGTCCCAGAAAGAAACCGGGGCTCTATATATGATGACCTTTAGTTGCTTCTGTGCTAAACTCCTGTTCAATAACAGCTGTACGAGAACATGCTGACGCGTTGTCCATCAGAAAGGGAGGAGCTGAGGCTGAGCCATTAACTGTTTTGTTTCAATCCCCAGATCTTTTAAAATTACAAGAAATCTGAATATTCCAGACGAGTTGTCCTCGCTCAGCCTGCTTGTTGTTGGTGTCATTACTGCTGCTAGTCACTACCAAACGGCCTAGCTAATTAAAGCTGACACCAAGACCTTGTGAGGTTCATGTTCTAGAACACTCTGACATGCATGGAAGAGCCGCGTAGTAATGGCACCGCTGCTCTGAAGCGCAGGCCAGGTTCCTGACTGCCTGCTGCCAGCCTGGCTCCCGTGATGATGCTGGGGTGGAGCAGCAGGGCAGCACACGGAGTCCTGGGACGCATCGCAGAGCATCGGGGATCAGAAGGGACCTCGAGAGGTCCTCCAGTCCAGACTTCTGCTTGGCTTCTTTTTCCCTGTAAGGATTTACTTGGGATCGGCGACTAGAACAGAGCTGTTCTCCTTGTGACTGCAGCAGCTTCGGGTGCAGCCCGCGCGGGGAGCGGCGCTAATAACTCATTTTGAATTATGTATTTGTTTACTCGTAGCGGTGTGTCACGTACGTCTTGATTGTGCGTCGCTAGGAGTGTGGAGCTCGCCGTGGTCACAATCAGATATGCAGCAGAACGGTCTCTGAGGACACGCTGTTTGAATCCAGACAAGAGACAAGGACCCGTAATTGCTACTCAGATATTGAAGAGGTGCTACATCTCTGATTAGGGTGCCCCTTCCAACTCTTTTCAAGCCTCATCCCATCCCTTTGTTCCCCCTGCTTTCATATCCTCCCTTGTCTCTCCTGGTGCACATCCCGTGCAGTCTGATCACTCCGGTAGCAGTGTGTAGGCTAAGTGTAATGAGCTCTCAGGTGTTTCCCATTACGTCTGGGATCTTCTGCCGCTGTCTTTTTGGAGCTCGTGGAAGCAAAGTGGTGACGTTGAGGTGGATCTTTAGAGCAGAAGCATCAGGATCAAAGGGAGGCAGCCACACAAAGTGACTTGAGCAACTCTTGCATTTCTGGGACCTTTGGATCAGGGGAGGGTGCTGTGAGGGATGGGGGTTGCCTGTGCTTCCCCTTCGCCTCCAACACTAAGGTGGGTATGAATTGGTTCAGCATCCTCTGCTCCCTCAAGGGCAGAGTTGTGTCTCTCTCACTGTGGTGCCTGGTTCTCGGCCACGTGGCACCAGAAGGGAACATCCCTCTCTTGCGGTGCGTGGCTGATTTGAACAGAGCTGTCTTGATTTTCCCTCGTAGCCAGGGCTGTGGTAGGATCTTACCATCCGTAAGCTACGCGCGAGGGGTGTGGTGCCTTTCCAGGCCCTTTTGATCGGGCAGTGCTTTTGGACTAGGCAGGACCAAACGTGGCACCTCTGCAGGAAGTGACAGCCGTTGCCCAGGGTGGCAGAAGGATCAGAGGCAGTTCCAGACGGAGCATTTGTGAGGCTGCTGAATAGCTGCCCAGCTTAGTGGTGGGAGAGGAACAAAGAGGTGGCCTTTGGACGTCAGGTTTCAGCCTGCCCTCTGATAAGCAAAGTGAGGGCTAACTGGTTCCATCAGGGTCTGTTGTGTCTGTGTGAAGAGAATGTAGGAACCGCTTGAAAATGTAGTTGGATTGTCAGGTTATGCAACTCGGTGTTGACAGCGGGAAGACAACAAGGCGCCCAGTCTCAGTCCGTTTTGATTTAAGTGATACTGACGTTTTAAAGCCCTACGTCCATCGAAGTGCTGGAATCAGACAATGAGGTGCTAGGGACAAGGACTAGATCAAACTTGCAGAGCAGAAGAGACCAGACTAACTCAGCTCAGGCAGAAGGGGAAGTGCCAGTCTCCATGACTCTGGTAGGACAGCGGGCAGGCGAGGAGCCAGGGCAGGGCTAGGCAGGGTGTCACCGACTGCCGTGGTGTTCTGAAGGGTCTTCCAAGCTAAACTCTTCTGTGATTTAAAAATGATCAGTTTGGCCTTTTTGCAGACGTGTTTCATTTTGTCTGGAAGTTGCAGGTCGTCCGTTTGAAGTCCGTGCTGGCTCTGGGCTGCGTTAAACAAGTCGTGTGTCTTAGGGGCGCTGATGGGTGAGAAGGGGAAATGAGAGCAGGGTCAGAAGAACCTGGGGTGGTGTTTAATTAACACTTTCTGGCCCGGCTTGTGCATCCCTCACAGCAGCTGCCGTCTTGCCGTTGGTGTTACCAGCAGGCTGGACATGGAATCTGCCCCGTAATCCCACGGCAGATGTGTTATAACTTGCTTGAAGGCAGCCCCGTGGCCGGGCTTAGTTACTCATTTACAGAGGGGGTCGCTGAACTTGGGAAACCTCGCGGCTAGCAATCCAGCTTTGAAGTCAGGGACGTGGGTTTGGAGCGTGTTCTCAGTTCCCCTCCTCCTTGTCCTCCTTTCCAGGATACGCGGTCGAAATGCGCTCCTCGCACCCCTCCTGGCCAGTGGGTACGTATGGCTCCTCTGCGTTCTCCGTGCCGTGCGAGTCTGCGTCGCGCTAGAGTCTCCCGTCTTCGTCCCGGCGACAAGAGGCAGAAAGGCGGGCGCACGCGGCGGAGGTGGGAGGTGTTCAGGAGGACCTTGGTTAAGCTGCTGGCACTAGTGCCCCCTGATGAGAGGATTGAGTCAGTCTGTAGACGACACCAGGTTGGGAGGGTGTGTTGATGTGTTGGAGGGTAGTCAGGCTGTACAGAGGGACCCTGGCAGAGGGCATCGATGGGCTGAGGATAACTGTGGGTTTCAGTAGAGGCAAGTGTGGGGTCCTGCATTTTGGTCACAGCAGACCCCTGCAGAGATGCAGGCTTGGGGCAGGGGGGCTGGAGAGCAGTCTGACAGAGAGGGACCTGGGGACTCTAACTGACAGGTGGCTGAATCTGAGCCAGCAGGGTGCCCAGGTAGCCAAGAAGGCCAGTGGCGTCCTGGCCTAGATTAGAAACTGCGTGTCCAGCAGGAGTAGGGAGGGGGTTGTCTCCCTGTGCTCACCACTGGTGAGACTGTGCCTTGAGTGCTGGGTCCAGCTTTGGGCACCTCAGTCCAAAGGAGACATTGAGGGGCTGGAGTGAGGGCAGAGGAGGGCAGCAAAGCTGGGGAAGGGGCTGGAGGATCAGTGTGATGGGAGAGATGGAGAGAGTTGGGGCTGTTTAGTTGGAGGAAGAGGAGGCTGAGGGGAGACCTCATTGCTCTCTATAGCTCTCTGAAAGGACCCTGCAGAGATGCTGGTGCTGGTCTCTTCTCACAGGTCAGTAGCGACAGAAGCGGAGGGAAGGGCTTCCAGCTCCAACAGGGGAGGGGTCAGACTGGCCATCAGGAAGAAATTCTTCCTGCAGAGAGTGGTCAGGCCCTGGGATGGGCTGCCCAGGGTGGGTGTTGAGTCCCCATCCCTGCATGAGTTTAAAAGTCGCTGAGATGTGGTGTTGAGGAATCTGGTTTAGAGGTGACCTTGTAGAGCGGGACTGATGTTTGGACTCAATGATCCCAGGGGTCTTTTCCAGCCGGAATGATTCCGTGTGAAAAACAGAACATGAAGCCACCTTGTCCTTGATTTGTTTGTCTTCATAAGACGACAATAAAATAAACTGAGCGATCTACTGCGAGGAGACGGAACTTTTCAGCTCCATTATGAGTCTCCCAGAGACTGAGCGGAGGAACAAGCCCAGGAAATATGTTTTGCATCTCTCCTTTCTGCCTCCCTCCCACACACACGCACACACGCACCGTCTCGCCGCAATCTGTGCTCCCCAGTACGTCCCCGCGCGCTGAAATCAATACAAATGGAGCGTGAGCTCTGAGGCAGGACTGGTGTCCCAGTTCAGGAGCCTTTCCGCTGCGCCCCCGTGGGTCTGTGGTGTTGCAGAGATCCTGCACCGCTCCTGCTGGCAGTCTTTAAAAACAGCAGAACTTCAGGGGGGTCTGAAGCCTGATGATGCCAAGTCCTTTTTGGTTGGGTTTTCCTTTAGAGTTGTTTGGTTGCTTGAGTTTTCCCCTAATGCAGAAGTAGCTCCTGTTTCTGTGTTTTAGCAGGAATGTTGCCAGTTCTGAAGTCCTTGCCCAGCCATTTCGGTTCCAGGCATCTGCCTCTCTTGAATGAGCTCGTTGCCCAACACTCCAGACACATGGACCCAGCGTTGGCTGCACCATGTGCTTTCTGTAGCTACACTTCAATCAGACTGTAGTTTCACAATAGCTTCCCAGCATCCTGGAAGCTGGGTTGGGCAGTTCTACATGGAACACACACGGGCCCAGGCTGTGGTGCTGGACAGGCAGGGGATTGCAGCAGGAAAACCACAACATGAACCCTGACAGGAGAAATGAACTGGTAGATGATCCTACAGAGTGAGCAGATAGAACCTGGATGAAGTTGTGGAGAGTGGGTCTGGTAACATTCAGCTTGGTGGGCTGGAAATCTAAGGGAAGTGGCACAAGGGCTGTTGTGTGTGAAGGTGGCGGTTCCGTTTTGCTTTGGATTCCGCTGTTGGAAGTGGGTTCTAGTTTTAAAGTAGGATTGTGGAGGCCATGTCAGAGACACATGGAGCAGCCACCGCCAGGCCGTGTGGTGATGATGGTGATGATAGAAGTTGGGTTGTATTCTGGGGGTCTGCTGTCTCTTCTACTTAATTTTAGTTGAAGTGCCAGAGAGCCTGGGACTTTTTAAAGAGAGCCTTGACGTGATTTTGCACGACTGAGTTAATGAAGCTGGATTCAGCTGGATCTCTGTGGGTTAAGCAAAAGGCAAAGTTCAGTTTGTGCAGCCCGAAGTTCCCTCTCTCCAAGCCCCCTGCTCTGCAATGCCCGTCCTGTGTGCGTCTGTCGAGGAGAGACACTGCTTGTGGGAGCCGAGTGGTGGAGACGTGGAGGACCTGCTCCTGTGGGAGCTGGGAGCTCCGTTGCGTGTGCTGTGGCCGTGGTGCCCACAGGTGCCCAGGGTGGGCATCGCTGCGACAGCCTCCTCTGGGATGGTTCACCAAGACTCCTCTCAGAGCCAGGCTGCACGAGGCTCGGTGTTTCACCCTCTCCATCTCTGTCCCAACGACGGGACGCTGCCGGAGCCACGAGAGCCCTGACGGACGGTGCGCGTCCCCGTTTGGAGATCTCCAAACCAACTGGGCCTCTCTTGTGTTTAGTAAATTGATTTTTTAAATGAATTCTCGTCAAGTTTCTGATTATAATATCTTTAAATGTAGCGTTTGTCTTTCATCAGAAAGACAAACATTTTGGGGGCAGTCGCGAGGGACATGAATAATTTCGTCAGAAGCCCGTCTCATTAATTACGAGTCCCTGTAACGTCTCTGCGATCTGAGCTGCCGCCATTTCATTAATTTAGATAAAAGCGAAGCCTCGGTGGTTAAATACGACACTGGTGCCGAGAGCTCGGCTGAGCCCAGGGTTCCTTGTCTGTGTTTTTGTCAAGTTAAGATTGAAAAGAAGCGAGGTGAAATTGTTTGGGATTCCTGATTTGCAGATCAACCCCCGTTTGAGTGCAGACGCACGGCTCCTTGGCAGGTGGCCTAAGTGGCCACCTCTCCCGTTGGTCAGTGCAGTCAGGCTCTGGATGGACATGAATAGCACAGCTATTTCGCTGGAGGTGTCTTTTTCTTCTGCAGCCTATTTCTTTCCCTAAAACTTTTGACTCCTTCAGCAGGGAGGCACTTAGAGGCTGATGCCTCGTAACCTCCAGGCCAGCTGGTCACCTGAGGTTAAACTTAATTCATGGTTTTGTTCTTTGGGGAAAAATAATCCCCTGTGTTTATAAATAGTCGCTGCAGTCAGCTGCACTGAAGGAAAGCTGTTAGGAGCTGGCTGTGAAATCTCTTCCAAGCAGAACACAAACTGTTGGTGTAGCTTCCTTACAGCCTAACAAGGTTACTCTGCTCTTTGCAGTGTGAACACTTCTGTGCGCTACAGCTCTAGATGGTAAACAACGGGCTCGTCGCAGGTGAAGAGATAAGTTTGGGGGTCACGTTTTTGGTGCTGCCAGGTCTGCAGTTGTCCAGAGCACTGCCCAGCGGTGCCCGCGTCGGCCCGCGTCCGTCTTTCTCTTCTCACAGCGCGGGTCTCCCATTCGCCCTGTTTGCAATGAAGAAGTAATAGATGTGCAGTCAGAACAAGTAATGGAGTAAAATGCTCTGTGCTCTGCCAAAGATAAACAAAGAAATAAATCTGTGTTGTTTACAGCCGTCCCTTCCCCATGTCTAATGGACTTTATCAATAAAACAATACCAACTGCATCAAAGAAAAATCTGGCCAATTTAATCCAAGAAAGGTCTTCATTGAGCTAATCTCCCCCAAATGCTGTTTGCAGGAGGGATCTATTTATATTCTTTGCAGCCATAACCACCCGTCCATCCTTCCGTATCTCGTGCTCCAGCTCCGTGATCCATTACGGATGAGACAACCCAATTAAGCAAAGGAAGAGTCTGGTGGCTGTGGGAGTGTTTATGCATCTCTGCCCACTTCTGCGTCTTTACCTTCTACACTTTGCTCTCTTTCCTTAGGGAACCACAGTCAGGTGTCCCGGGTGCCCGTCGCTATCAAAGTTCTTGATGTCAATGACAACGCTCCTGAGTTTGCGTCCGAGCACGAAGCCTTCTTGTGTGAGAACGGGAAGCCTGGACAAGTGAGTATCTCCACCTCGTGTGTTTTGGGGTGATGGGATGGGACACAGTCTCTCCCCGGCATCTTACCTGCATCCCCAGGCTCCTGCCTGCGTGTTCATGGTAACAGCTCTTCATTTAAAACCCCTGCGACTGCCCTCTGCCAACCCTTAGCGACAGAAGCAGAGGGAAAGGCTTCAGGCTCCAACAGGGGAGGGTTAGACTGGCCATTAGGAAGAGTGGTCAGGCCCTGGAATGGGCTGCCCAGGATGATGGTTGAGTCTCCACCCCTGGATGAGTTTAAAAGCCGCTTAGATGTGGTGTTGGGATGAGCCTGTAGAGCGGGGTTGCTGGTTGGACTCGATGATCCCAGGGGTCTTTTCCAGCCTGAGTGATTCTATGATCTCTCTGTATGGGGCTGTACATCTGTTTTACTACAGGCTTTGAATTAAAGGTGGGTGTCTGAGGCAACATCAGGAGGAAACGCTGAGTGTCTTTAAGCTCCTGCTGTTTGCACTCTCTGCATGTGCAGTGCATCGTTCCATAGGCGCACGTGTGCTAGTAGCCAGGTGTGTCACCCACACCTGAGAGATGCAGAACCATCTTGCTCCTGGGCCCACGTGCGGGTTCAGAAGACACGTAGCAATCAGCTCGTTTCTCCTCGCCCGCGTTGCAGCTCTAATCTCTGTGTTTAGCCTCCGCTTTCCCGCGACGCCTGGGTAAAGCCACGAAAGCCAGCCCGGGCTTGATGGGAAGTCAAGTAAATTGCAGCCGCATTTGCGTGTCTAAGGAGAGCTGGGGTCTCGGAGAAGTGCAGTTCAAGTTTTGATTATACTTCAGCCGACTCCGCAGGTTACTCCGTTCTCTAGTAAATGGAGTAAAAAGGCTGGCAGGAGAATTCACCGAGCGCTCCGCGAGGTGGAACGAACACGGAGCAAACACGGCGCAGGATCGGGAGCAGGAGGTGACCTGCGCAGCCGTTGCTGAAGGAAGCGAACAAGTTTGCTTCGTCGAAAGGCATCTCCCGCAGCCACGGAGCCGCCGGAAAAGGCTGCAAGGGAACTGCAGGCTTGTGGAAAGTCAGGCGGTGCCCAAGGGATTGAACTTGTGTCCGGCTTGAGGAGGTGTCTGCAGAAGTGCCCTGTTTCTGAACTTCTCCTTTATTTCTGGAGTGTGACATTTTATTTACGTAAACAGCAGCTGACGGCGTGACACTAGGCTTGTTAATCCCGCTATTCCTGTGTCTCGCGTGGGTGTCAGGCATGAGGCTCACTGGGCTCCAAAGGAGGTTACCTGACAATGGAGCTCGAGGTTTGGGCTTGTTTTAGTCGTGGGAGATGCCAACGTGTGTAGCAACCTGCTTGTGCCAAGGCTGGGTTGTTGCCGGGGGCGATTTGACTTCTGGCACCCTCTTTGTTTGTCAGGAAGGTGTCAGAAGTGTGTCACTCGAGAAAGGAGCAGGCTCTCTGACCACTGGAGAGTGGGCTATGGAGATGTGCCCTCACTGGCAGATGGTGCCATCACTGGTGGTGTTCAAGTTCTCCTAGCTCGGGGTGGACAGAATTCGGGTGCCGAGTGGTTACGTTTTGTGGGATGTGTTAAACTCTTGACGAGCGTTCCGTTAGCCAGGGCTGGGTGAGCTCCCCTGGAATCAGGACGCTGTGTTGCGCAGTCTCTCTGGAGTGTTATCTGTCTGGGTGTTGCTGCTGAGAGGCTTAACTGACGAGGAGGAGATGTTCGCATTCCGTTTTGGAATGAAGCAGTGGAAGAGATAATTAGGAGTCAGCTACCAAAAGGGCTTTTGGCTGAGCACTGAAGGGAGTCTTCCATTAAACCGTGATAGTCTTCATCTTGACATCACCTCGTACACTCTTGATCTGATGGCAGGTGTCACTCTCGAGCATGAATCTTCGCGTGAACTTTGCAGATGGTTATTAAATATTTGGCTGCCGGCGCGGATGAGGTGGCACTGATCCTGCAGTTTATTCTGTGCTTTAAACAAGCAGCATTACTGGAGCAGGAACCAGTCCTGAAGATCAGCCTGGTTAGGTTCTGAGTGGAAGCTGCCATCCAGCAGTTAGCTGCTCATTTGAAGAGCGTGGTGTCCGCACGGACTCGCTGGTTGTCCTGGTGCTTGTGCAGGTTTTGGGAGACGTGCTCCGTGGTCAGGCTGTAGAATTCCAAAAGTGAGGCGTGTCTTTGCTGAGGAACAGCTACTCTGAGAAAGAGGCTCCTTTTGCGGCGTGGCTGGGGTGGTCCTCCAGGGTGTAAAGCTGGCTGCTCCGTGTGCGGGAGAGGGCACTTGTGTTGTGATGGTCTGGGCTGCTTACTGTTGCAGTTTGACTTTCATCTGAGGATCCAGTCCTGCATGAGGTCTGATGAGGGAGAATACCTTGGAACCTCTTCTGAAACCTTGTTCTGCAGCCCCTCGGTGCTTGAACCTTCTGTTCCAGCTCCGTGGCTCTTTTGGGTTCTGATACAATTGCAAGTGGCAGGTGCAGCTGCTGGAGAAGTGACAGGATGGTTTGAAAACTGGGTGGAAATCATCGCCAGATGCGGTTCCTGCGCTTTGAGCCTACCTCTGGCGGGGGGGTACTGCAGCTTGGAGGAGAGGAGAGCTTGAGGAGGAGGAGATGTGTTTTCCATGCATCTGTTCCTGTGCTCCTTGCACATTTTTCCAGACGACATAATTTTGCCACGATTGTTTTTAATCAGTTGTAGGAGCAAAACCAAGTCAATGCTTGCGTGGACTCCAGCAGAAGCCCTTAGCTAACCACAGCGCAGCGCCTGCTTCTCTCTGCTCTGCCTTTTCTTTGCCTGGCTCCATTTACTGCAGCTGGGACTCTCAGTCCAGCAGTTCTGCAGCCTGGTTAAGTCCGTTTTCTGTCCTCCAGGAACAGCATCTGGACCGTGGGGTGAGAAGCGCGCCTCGCTCACCGTTCCCCGGGCCGTGCCCAGACCTCTCCAGTGAAGTGCTTTGTGCTCCAAATGGAACCACAGCACTTCCAGCCACGGGGCTGGTGCAGGCAGTGACGTGTCTGTGCCCGAGCCCGTGTTCAGTCTAGAGCAGCAGCAAACAGAATCCAGTGTTCCTGCAGTCTTTTGCGATTTGTCTCTGCTCTACTCAGCTCTAATAGAAGGGGCTTGTTCCGAGTGAAGAAAGCTGCAGGTAGAGCTTGGTCTCCCTGAAGAGGCAAAGCTCATTCAGGTGGCAAAATGCAAGTTCCAGCAGCAAAGGGCTGCCTCTGGCTGAAAAGAGAAACTTAGGATTGTGCTGTCTGCTGGGTACGAGCCTGCAGAGCTGCTCAGAAACGACCTCCAACACCCGCGTCGCTGCAAAAGGTCTTTCGGAGCTGGAAGAACAGTTTTGGTGAAAGCAGGGAATATTTTATTGATGACAAGGAACCGTTCTGAGGTTAACGAGCTGCAGTGCAGGGAAGGACCTCTAAGCAGTGTCATGGATTGTGAGTGCACGTAGGTACTTAGGAAACAGTGCAGAGGACTGTTCTGCTGCTCGTCCTTCCATGGCTGCTAGTCGTGTGTGTTCGTGGGGGCGGGGGCGGCAGTGGCACGTGGTCCTGGGGGCTCACTGGGCTATTAGTTTTCACCGCTGAGGTGCTGTGTTTCTGAATGTATGCTCAGAATCAAGCCTAAGCCCGAACCTAATGCAACGTCAGAGTTGGACTTGCACCCAGAAGGAGCTGAGAAGTGTCAGGGCTGAGCAGGCAGAGTGTCACCAGCTCTCACCGTAGAGCTTGTGGGTGCAACTTCACCAAACAGCAGTTGTGTTCTCTGTGTCATCAGCACTGACTGGCTTTGCCACGTGGAAAACCCGCGTTCCGCACGTTCTCGGTGGGGAACCTGTAAGCCAGGTAAGGCAGGTCACCCCCAGAGGAGCCCACGTGTGTTCTGAAGCACGAATGAAGAGCTGAAGGGTTGCGAGCGGTGTTCCATTCCACGATCACGCAACGCTGAGCAGTAACACACGCTCCTCAGCGTCCTGATGGCAGCGCGGTAATGAGAGCTGCCAGGCTCCTTTCACCCCCACGGAGAGGAGGATAGGGCAGCTTTGTGTCCCTCCATGTGTGTTTTGCCTTCCTTTCTTTTAAGAGCTGATCTCAATGCAAAGGCACAAAGAAGCGGGGTTGCCATGGGAACGCCAACTCTTAATTCCTTGATGTGTGCGTGTAGCACAACAAGCGGAGTCCTCCCGCAGCCTGCCCTCTGCGTGTGATTTTCTGGGCGTTTTCGGAGAGCGACGTGGTGAGCAGTGGAGGGAGCTGGGGGGGAAGAGCTGAAACGTACCCATGAATTCGGTGGGGTGTGAAGAGGTGTCTGTGGTTCCTGGGGGGAAAGGGACAAAGGATGTGTCCCGTGTCTGCTCCTTGAGGACTGTCAATCTGGCTGGTCTCCTAAGCTTGTTCATTGAAGGCCATATTAGTAGTGGTCTGGGCTGCTGGCTCTCAGGTGCATTAAAATCATACAAGAACTGGAGACAGGGAGTTTGTACAGCTCACAACCACTGCCCCTTGTCCTATCACTGGGTGCCCCTCAGCAGAGCCTGGCTCCATCCTCCTGGAAATATTCCACGTGTGTAAACAGGTCCAGCTGTGCAGAGGGACAGGCACCGTCCTGCTGCTGTGTTTCCCCACTGTGTTGGTTGTCTCAGATTCATTCACAGGCTGTCTTGCAGATTCTTGGTCTCTGTGAAGACCTGCTCAAACATCTTTCCAGGTGTTTATGGTTTTGTGTTATCCTTGTGGTTACCTAGTAAGATTTTCTTCCGCCTGCGGCGCTTGAAGACCTCAGCAAAGAGGGTGGGGTGTTGCCTGGTTTTGTGTGTGCAACGTGCAGAGCGATGGTCCTTTCTCTTGTGCTAAAACCAGTAGGAACTAGCGGTGGTTGGTGTTTGGGTAGTGAAACCTGGGCAGTTGAAAGGCCAGCTCTGGATCTGGACAGCACTAGGCCCCATTTTCATTTTCTACTCTTTAAAAATGGAATTGGTACTGATTCGTAATTTGAATGTAATTGTCCAAGAAATTATTGGCCGGTTGCTTCAGTCGTCGCAGGAATATGGGGAGCAGACGAATACGTTATCGAACTCAGTGGACGTGGGAAAGGTCAATAATTCTCATTACAGATCATGTAAACCTCATCTAGCGAGAGCTAACAACCGCTGAAACTCAGCTCTGGGTGTGGGATCTGGAGCCACGGTCGTCTTTGTTTCTAAACAAATTAATTCGCAGAACATGAGGGTTTGGAAGGGACCTCGAAAGATCACCCAGTCCAGTCCCCCTGCCAGAGCAGGATCCCCTAGATGCAGTCATCAGGGATGGGAAGGGACCTCGAAAGATCACCCAGTCCAGTCCCCCTGCCAGAGCAGGATCCCCTAGATGCAGTCACACAGGAGCATGGCCAGGCGGGTCAGCACCTCAGGCAAAGTGACTCCTTTCCTGGAAGTTGCTCAGCCCCTCCAGGCAGAGTCTCCCAGCCGTAGCACCCTGCACTACTGTGGGGATCATTTGTGAAGGTGGTGTTTTAATGCGGACTGGTTGCTGGTGGAGGATTAACAGGTTCTAGTAAAGTTAAGGAGAAGAGCTGCGGACTCAGGAGGTGTACACGCTGTGTACACGGCGTGGAAGCTCCATACCACACACTGGCTTAAGGATGTTTGCTCAATGACATTAAACACGGGGCAGAGGAAGTGAAGACAGAGTTGAGTACCGCTCGCACGCTGTGGTCTGGTGCAGAGCGAGGCTGTGTGAATGAAAGGCCACCACAGGCAGCACGAGTGTTTCTGAAGCACACTGTTGCTGCTTTGTTAGTAAACACTGATATGTTACATGATCACCGGTTCTTACAGGGCTGTCTGATGCACCTGCCTGTCCTTACCTCTGCCTCCTTGTTCTGGGAACAGCTGGAGGGGCTCAGGGCTGTCCCTGTGGCACAGATGCCCAGGCTGAGGTCCGCAAGGGCACCACAAGGTGGTAATTTCACATGCTGAGTCTGTCCTGCAGACAACTGAGGGGAGCTGCGAACGCTCTACGCGTGGAATGCTTACCGAGAGCATCTTCTCTTGCAGGTAATCCAGATTGTCAGTGCAGTCGACAAAGACGATCCCAAAAGTGGGCACTACTTCCTGTACAGCCTCCTCCCCGAGATGGTGAACAACCCCAACTTCACCATCAAGAAGAACGAAGGTAAGTGCAAAGCGCGTGTGACGGGTGGCTGAGAGCTTTCGGTCGCTGTGCTGCCTTCCAGCTGCTTCTCCGCCCTGTCCCTTGGGCAACTGCAAGGTAGACAGTCTGTCTGGTGGGACCTTCGCGGTGTCCCCTGAGCCGTGTCCCGTAACTTTACACTAGAGTAGTGAGTTTGCACGGGGACTGCTCACTGGGCTGAGTAAAATGTAGGGGTGGATTTACAGCCTGTTTTACCTCTGTTAGTCTGAAGTCCAGAGATACAGGGTGAGATGCAAATCTGAGCCTGTGCTGATAAATAAATGTTGGTCCTGTGTTGACTGGATATAGACGGGGACATAAAATGAGGTAGCTGCTGAATCCCCAAAGGAAACACCTGTTCAGGCTGTTTTGTGGTGCGGGTAAAGGTTCCAAAGTGCTTGAGACGCTGCTACTAGAAAGGAAAACCCGCTGGGTCAGCAAAGCCCAGAAGGACGTTTTCTGTCACGGCGCTTCTGGAAGGGCGTCGTGTCATTGTGGTGTAGTGTGGAAGGGGAATGTCATGCGCGGTGGGAAGGAAAACAGACCCAGTCAGTAGTGTGGGCAATAAATTTACGCTGAGCCTTTTCTGTCGCGCGCAGATATATCTGAAGGTCGGGTGAGAAGGAGCTAGGAGGGATCCCAGGGCTGCTCTAAATAGGGCCTTGGGTGCTTAGGTGAATATTCACAAGTTTCTCCACCTTGGCTTTATTTTTTTTCAATAATAAAACACTACTCTGTCAGGAATCTCAGTCAGGAGTTCAGTCTCTTCTCATGATAATGAAGAAAACTCCTGTTTAGCCCAATAGGAAGATGTATGTGAGAGGGGTATGTGCAGAGCAGGAAAAGTCAAATAAAGAGAAAGAAGCCGTCGTCATCATCATAACAAATGAAACCAGAAGAGGCTGGTTTCATTTTTTTCCCAGCTGTTCCAGCCAGGAAGAATAATGGCACCGTTTTGTTAAATGATTCTGTAAAAACCCACCACATTCCTCAGTCGGCTTGAACCTGTCCTGGTTCCTTCTTCTCATTGGGTGCTTCTTCCTCCCTCCTGCAGCCTTCGCAACATGTGTCTGTGCTTAGGGTTGTGCTTCCGCGGAGGAAGTCAGCCTCTGTGTTCTGTCCTGAAAGGAGAAGAGCAAACAAGCCTCTTCAAAAAGCGTTTTTGCTTTTTAGACTTTTAGATTTTAGACTTTAGAAGACTAAACCTGCAAAAGAACAGTCTGCAGGATGCAGAAGGCAGCCCTGGCCAGCATCTCTCACAGCAGGCAATCGTCATCTCACAGGAAGGTGCATGGCAGCACGAAAGAGGTAGAGGTAAACATGAGCGTGTTCCAGTGTAGTAGAACCCCAACACAGCCCAAGCTCTCCTGTTTCCAGCCCCTGCCATCCGCCGGCGCACGGTGTGGTTCTGCAGGAGTGTTCGCGGTGTGAGAAGACCGATGTTAAATACCACGCCATCAATCTTTTTCTCAGCACGGCATTAAACCTGGACTTGTTTAAATAGCAAAGTTCAATGTTTTTATAAACTGAGCGCACCAGAGCGGCTTCAGGTTATTGATCTTTTCTTTTAAAGAATGATACAGTTAATGATGGAATTGTTAATAGAAAAGTGTTGAAAGGCCTCCTTTGCAGTGTGGTTGAGAGGTTTTGCTCAGTAAGTTCTCTTTGCTTGTGTTACAAACTGTAAGATCTAGGTGTTAACCCAAGAGAACATTGAGGAGATGTCACGGTTTTGCTGAGCTGAAAGGTCTAAGATTTGTCAGAACAACACACGTGATAGTTAAGGCAGCTGCGCATCGTGAAACACTTCAGTTCACAGAATCATCCAGGTTGGGAAAGACCCCTGGGATCATCCAGTCCAACCAGCAACCCTACTCTACAAGGTCACCCCTAAACCAGATCCCCCAACACTAGGTCTAAGCATCTTTAAGCTCATCTGGGGATGGAGACTCAACCATCGCCCTGGGCAGCCCATTCCAGTGTCTGACCAGTCTCTCCAGGAAGAAGAACTCTCTCCAGTTCAGTGGATTTAGATTGTTCTGACACTAGATCTTATTTCAGAAACTCGCTGTTATATTTTGGTTGTGTCTTTGCCTTCCCCAGTTAAACCAACACGTATTTACGGGCCTGAGCTACCACAGTCTGCGTATGCTCTGCAGGTGACACTGCACTGCCAGGTCCTTGCCTCTCTCTTAAGGCAGACCTCTCGGCTGTGTCTCGGGCTGTGCGCCGTGACGAGTGTGACCGCAGTGAGAACCCTGCACTACCCTGTCTCCCTCACTACTGGAGCAGGTAGATGGTGGTGCCATGGCTGGAGCAAGGAGAGGTGGGATTGCAGCTTCTACACGATTAATGTGCACAGCCTGGTACTTGCCTTGGAGCGAGCGGCCGTGCGTTGGGTGTAAGTGTCGAGCCCCTGAAATAATTCCAAGAGGAAATGGAGTTCCTTATGTATGGTGCTCAGGTTCCTTCATCCTTAGTCCTTAGACAATTGACCTGACTGAAACTGCTTTGGCTCAGAAGATGTTAGATCATTCTTTGCAGGAAAAGCCATCCCTTTGCTGATTTAAGTATCTGATATAATTCTAAGATGGAAGGTCATCCTGTGAGGTAATCGGCTGTGTCTGAAGGCTCGAGAAGATGAGCCCTTTCCGCTAGCCATAAAGTGATGAGCAGTGCGAAGTGGAAATCAGCACGACAGGTCTTTGTGCTCTAACTCTAGCAGACTGTTGGAATTCAAGTTCATGATAATGTTACCAGGGGCCCCCAGTACATTCCAGTAGTCCTCAGAAGTTCTGCCGTGCCAGGCGCTGCACGCGTTTCCATTTGCACTCTATGATTTCACGTTGCAGTCGCAGCAATGTACTCCGCTCCTTACTCTTCCATGCCCTAGTCCTGGCAAGGCTAACACTCTTCTATGGCACAGTAGGGTTAGTCCCATCTAGGCTGGGAATGTCGGTGAAGATACTCTCTCTGTATCTTCCATACCTGACGGCTTTCGGCTTCCTTTCCCCCGTCTCACTTTACTCTCATGTCTGGTGACTCTGTTCTGTTACTCCCTGATGTCCTGCTTTTCCTGGATGCCGAGTGTCAGCTGAGTGCGATTCCAGACAACGTCCCTGGCGCAGAAGGATGGGATGTTATTTTCTGACATGAAGATCCCATTAATGGGATGGGAGAACCAGCATTTTTCCACTCCAGTCCTTTGTGTGCTGCTTCCTTCATTGACTCCTGCTTCTGCTGTCTTTCCCATCTTTCTTCTCGCGTGAACGTCAGGGCAATGGGTCTGAGTAGAGCCACAGAACAAGCGAAGACCAAGTGCAGTCCCCTGCAAGCATACTTTTTGGCCCTGTCTGGATGATTTACACCTTCTTACAGGGGGTATGTGCTTTTCACCCCTTCGGTAGGCTGAAGGGATGCGTCCTTTGGTGCACATAGCTGCTCTAGCTGAGGCAGAATGCCAGAGCGATAGAGTCAACTCTTGAAACGCTAACTCAGCTGCCAAGCTCCTCCACACTTCGACCGTTCTGTCTGTTCTGTCCATCTGAAACCTTGTTGACTCCTCTCCTGTGTGTAGGGTACAGGGCTCCAGACAGATTCCCTCCCTCCTCCGCCCTAAGCCAGATGAGATCCATCAAGCCTTCATTTGAGTGGACAGGCCAGCTTGATGAATGAGCCAGCAAGGAGGGGCCATCTGGTCAGCTCGTTGTCCTCTTCTAGGCATCTTTAGGCTCTTCTTCACCCCTGCAGTGTTCCTAGCATTTAGCGTTTTGTAGCTGGCAGCGCTTCTTTGGGAGCACTTCTGTTCCAAAGGCTGTTCAACCTCTCAGTCCTGTTCTAGTGCAGCTCTCTGGCGACAACTTCTTTTCAAGCCTCATGAAACCAATGTTTCCGACAACTACAGAGGGGTTGCAGACGCACCGAGGAAGACCAGACTTACTTCTGCAGCATCACCTCCTTGCAGAGAGCATCTTCTTGTCATCACAGGAGTCAAGCACAACCGCACAGCTATGCCAGGACGCTCGTGTAAACGTGACCCAGCCCTGAGCAGCAGAAGACGGCGGCGAGGAAGCGCAGGGCGATGCTGTGTGCACCTGGCACGCCGTCACGCACACACGGCCAGCGAGACGTTTGCTTCGCTCGCCCTCAGCTCATTCTTCGTGCTGCCAGCACCGTAATGGCGCCAGCGTGTCGGCTGTGTTCCGTTTTATAAGTCAGACTAATGAGGAACCAGATGCGACCCGAGCCAGAAAGACGTGAGGTCAGTGCTGTGCTCCCCGTGTACGATGGTGCTCGTGCTCGGGGTGGGGAGACGGGTTGGGCTGCTGTGAATTCTCCTGCTGTAGGAGTGGCATCCTGCTCAGATGGTGGAACGTACCCACCTCTCCTCCTCCCCCTTATCTCTTTAATTCCATAATAAAACTAAAGAGAAGTGAGCAACACTGCCACGATTTTAACAGCCTCAGTAAGGGGTAGAAGGTTACAAAAGCAAAACAGAAGAGGCAAATAATTTAGTCAGCAAATTAGCATGAGAAGAAGTCTATTCCAGCAATACTATGGAACGTGGATAAAAGAAATAGCAGAGATTAAAACAAGTCGGGACTTCACTGTGACTTCATTCCAGACGCATAATGGGGGAAATAATCGTTCAATTAGCATCTCAAAACGGAGCTACTTAGGAGACAGAAGGGTGTTTTCCTTAATCAGTTCAGATCTTCTCAACTAAGTCCTGTCAGGACACCACTAGGATCCGCAGCACCGTCTCTCTGGAATTTGTTTTCCCGTGAAACACAGCTCCAACAGCCTTCCAATTCTTAAGGGTTCACCAAGAGCTTTAAGAACACAGTCCTTGAAAGCTGACAGCCCCGTGAAAAGGACTTGAGAAGAGGTTTGTGTAAATAAGTGAGGGCTGCGTGCGCAGAGATCAGCGCCTGGGGTTTCAAGATGCCAAGGCACCGTTTCTCCTTCCGTGGGGGTCTGATTCCTCCACCACTTTCTGGCAAGCAGCCGCTCCTGTAGTGAAGCCGATGGGTTGAGTGATGTCCTCCTGTTGAAGGTTCTGGTGGGGCCCCGCGCCGCCCGACGGACACGTGCTGTGTCTTGGGCAGCCCCCTCTGTTGTCGCCTCACTGCTGGGTTTTGCTCTGAATGTCTGGATTTCCTCTGGAAGCACCAGTCAGTAACTGTGGCCCGGGACAGTTGTCCTGCCTCTTCTCTGTGCCGTGTACGTTTCCCGGTTGCTCTCATGGAGTTTCTTCTCATTTGGGGTGGAATTTGGTGTAGCATGTTTTCAATATAAGCTGTTGGGGAGGACTGGCAATTAATTCATTAGTCGCTGTAATTGTACTTTAATTTTGTCAATTAATATCAATTATAGCAGCTTTACAGTATCTGAAGAGGGCCACAGGAAAGCTGGGGGAGGGCTTTTGGCACAGATGGTAGTGAGAAGGCAAGAGGAAAGGGGTCCAGACTTGAAGAGGTTGATTGAGGTTGGACATGTGAAACAAACTCTTTGCTGTGAGGGTGGGGAGATGCTGAAACAGGTTGCCCCCCGCAGCTGTGGCTGCCCCATCCCTGGCAGTGCTGAAAGGCAGATTGGCCAGGAAAAGACCTGTGGGATCACCAAGTCCAACCATCTCCCCTACCTTACAAGGTCACCCATAAACTAGATCCCTCAACATCTCATACAAATGATCTTTAAACACGTCCAGGGATGGGGACTCAGTCCAGTGCCTGTTCCAGGAGCAGTGTTCAAGGATGTGTGGCGTTTCTCCAGCCGAACTCTGAAGTCACCGTGACCAGGGCGTCTCTCTTCAAGGTACAAGAGAGGCAGAGCTTTTATTCTGTTGGTTAGAGGGGGTTTTGGTACCGTTTACAGTGTTTTCCCATCAACTTCGGATTTTGCGGTTTGTGTGGGTGGCCTTGTTGTAAAATGAGTCACTTTGTTGGTCTTCATTTAATTCTCTCTAATTAGGATGTATTCTGTTTGGCAAGCATCCAGTAATTAGTGATATATTTGTGTAATTATTAGCATTTAATATTTATGTGATAAATATGCCTAGAAGGCGATCCGGTGAGAGGAAGGAAAGAGGTGGGGGCCATGACTTTAGTGAAGGCGAAGATCCCGCGCACCGAGCCCAAGGCAGGGAGGACACGGAGTGCCTGTGTTGACCTGTCTAGTCGGGGGAGAGAGTTTGCATATCCTGAAATGATAGGATGTGCCTGCGTGGTAATCAGTGCTGATTATAGAGGGAGTGAAGAAGGGCCCCTGTTTGAAGTGAGATAATAAGCCAGCTTGTTAGGGAGAGATAAATACAAGAACTTCAAGAAAAGGACCAGATGTTTGCTCGGTGGTGTTGAAAAGGAAGAGCTAGTGGGGTGTTTCGAAGGTAGCAGACGGGTGCGTGGCCACGGTGTCTCTGGATGGGTTCTGTACATCGAGTACATCAGCTGTCGTCTCTGGAGCGCTGGACGTGTCGTGAACGTCAGCACAGAGTTTGTTCTTGCTTTCTTAAAAACACAGAGCTTCTGGGGTTCCTGTTTGCTTGGGAAACTGATTCAGTCTAAAGTTAAAGCTGAAATTTGGGTTATAGGAAATAATGAGAGATCTTGTTTCGTGTAGCCCTTCGAACTTGTCACCCTGGCTTTGTGGAGGGCCGTCGCGTCACGCCCTGTAACGTTTTCATCCATTACGTGGGGCCCTGCTGTAAATGATCCAGCATCCACGATGAAGCCGTTGCGACCTAAGACCGCTTGCCAGCAGTGATGGTTTTATGGTGACAGACCTGCTCTGGAGGTCAGGTTGGCTCTGTTCAGCGTGGCTACAGGTTAGCCATACGGCGCTGGACAAGCCGTTTGATCCCTGTCAGTAAGCTGCTCCTCACATGTGACACCAGCGGCACCAGTTAGCAGCTCCCTGTGGATTGGGAAAGACTGAGATTTTTCAAGAGTGCATTACAGTGTCTTTGGGTTCTTCTGAAAGCCCCAGGTGGGAAACATGCAGAAGTTACTCCGCAGTGCAGGGAAGGAAATGGTCCGAAGGAAAAATATAATGGTATCTGTAGCCAAGGCTTCATTGTGTCTTTGATAAGAAGCTGGATTACTAGATACAGAGAAAGGTTCTGCACAGCTCTGTACAGCTTTATCTGTCCCACCACGTCACAGCTTCTGTCTGTGTACTGTTTTCTGTGTTTAAATGAGAAGCACACAATCATTCAGCTTGGATAAGACCCCTGGGATCATCAAGTCCAACCAGCAACCCTACCCTACAAGGTCACCCCAGCACCACATCTCAGCCACTTTTCAACACCTCCAGGGATGGGCACTTAGCCCCCACCCTGGGCAGCCCATCCCGGGGCCTGACCACTCTCTCAGGAAGAATTTCTTCCTGATGGCCAGTCTGACCCTCCCCTGTTGGAGCTGGAAGCCCTTCACTCTGCTTCTGTCACTGTGACCTGTGAGCAGAGCCCAGCACCAGCATCTCTGCAGGGTCCTTTCAGAGAGCTGTAGAGAGCGATGAGGTCTCCCCTCAGCCTCCTCTTCCTCCAACTAAACAGCCCCAACTCTCTATCTCTCCCCATCACACTGATTCTCCAGCCCCTTCCCTAGCTTTGTTGCCCTCCTCTGCCCTCATTCCAGCCCCTCAATGTCTCACTTATACTTGAGGTGCCCAAAGCTGGACCCAGTACTCAAGGTGCGGCCTCACCAGTGCTGAGCACAGGGGGGACAATCCCCTCCCAGCTCCTGCTGGACCCAGAAGAAGAAACAGGGTTTTATAACAAATGAACCTTCTCTTTTTGTGCTCGTCTTCTGCTGATGTGAAAGACCAAAGGGTGCTGTTGGTGAAAACTTGATGGAGTTGTGATGCAGCAGAGCTACTTGCTTCAAAACTTTGTGTGAAGAACTTGGCCTTTTCTAGACTGAATCATTCTTCTCAATCTTTTCTTTGTCCCAGTAAGGAAACCTGCACCCGTCCCTGCACAGGATGGGGGGGGGTGTAACTGCATGAACTTGAAGGTCCCTTCCAGCCTAAACCATTTATAATCCTGTGGAGTTCAAGTGCATGTCCACCTGTGTTCCTGCAGACCTGCTCTGGTTCTCGCTTATCCGACTGCGTCAGCTAGTTTGGAGCTTGTGGCTGCGCCAGGTTTTCGCTGTGGTGTTTACGTCGAGTGTGGAAATGTCCTCAGAGTCTCTGGAACGTTTCACTTGAGAACTCTTCAGAGTGCATTTCCCTCCCCCCAGACAGGTGATTCGTTTCCTCACGTGCTGACATCCCTTCCCTGGGTGCGCTCTGGTGTTCCCTGCCTTTCAAGTGGCCATTTGTCTTCACTGTAGGAGACACGTCCTCGTCGAGCGCAGCGCAGGCAGTCTGTGCCTACTCTGGGTGTAGGACAGAGCTATAAATTACTGCCATTAGTGGCCTGATGATAACAAATTGTTATTGTTGTGTGTCATTTGCATACGAGAACGACTTCAGAAAATCGTTACCATGCTGCCGTGTGCCCAGGGGCGATCTCACACCGTCGCGTTGCAGTCTTCCAGCTCCTGGTGACACTTACAGCAACGTCCGGGCACTCCTTTCAGCGCTCGCACAGGCGTCGTGTCGGGGAAGTGAGTGGGACCTTGGTAAGCATAAGGACTGCAGCATCCAGCACGTCTTAAAATCAGGGCCACAATTTACTCTTAAGTGGCACCAGCTCAAGAAAACGTTCAGACAAGAGAATTTTTTAGATTTATTTTCTGACCTAAAACACCTCAGCCAACCCGTCATGTTTCACTTCCAGAGCTCTCTGGCCGAGGGTACGCGCTTTCATAGTCAGTTGTTGTGTCGGAGGTGTAAGCCCCATAAAGTCGTCATTTTGTAATGGAAGTGCTGACAAGACCTTTATTAGGCCAGTGCAAACAGGCTGCATCCCAGTAGGGGCTGGTTGGGTTTTAACAGGCTGTGGTTGCTTTCTGCTGCTGTATTTCAAACGGAGCATTGTAGGAAAAAAGTCACACAAGTGCCCTGGAGTGGCTGGAACAGGCTGCCCAGGGACGGGGTGGAGGCACCATCCCTGGACCTGTTCAACGAGCAGGCAGACAGGGTGTTTCAGGAGATGGGTTAGTGGTTCGGGGTTGTAGGGTGGACGGTGGCACTTGATGATCTCGAAGGTCTTCTCCAACCCTGATGATTACACGGCTCTGTGAATTCAGCTCTCTGATTGTTGCAGCAAAGCTCCAGTGTGGTTGGTCCGTCAGAGTCCGGAGCCGGTTTCCAAGGACCATTACTTGCTCCAGCAGCAGAATGTTTTAAATTCTAACCACACGCAGGTACCTGCTCCGTGTAGTGTGGGAACAGCCAAGACAACAGCGGGATGGAGGAGTGGATGTTGAGTTGCTTAGAGTAAAACTCGGTGCCAAGAACACCTCGCATTTGAAAAGGAAGCGTTCTTGCCTGAGTTTTGTTTCTCTTGCTGTAGCATTCGTAGTTTACACACCAGAGAGAAAGATTCACTTCAGACATCTGCGATTGTCTTTGCAGGCGTGAAGGCTGAACTTCTCCAGACCCTAGAAGTCACTAAAATAAGAACCGAAAGATGTTGATGAAGTGAGGAAGAGCACAGGATGGAATTCTTGGAGCTCTTCCATCCCCTAACAAAAGTGCTGTAAATCCAGTGCATCTGCTTGAGATGCAGCTTTGCACATCAGAGAGTCAGCGTCTCGGGTAGAACTCGCAGTGACCCGCGGGGCTTCGGCACCCGTCCTTCACTGCTTTGCCTCTTAGACTGCGCTTGTACGTGTGAATTCGTAGAGGGAATAAGAATCCATTATCCCGAAAGAGAAGCACAGATGGCAAAGCCTTGGGATATTTTGGCTGGTGTTTTTTAAGTCTCTGCAGCATGTTGTTGGGAACCGGTGTCACAGTGATGGCGAGTTCTCGGCTCAGACGTGAGCTGCAGCCGTTGTTTTGTCGGAGCTCTGTAAGGCACAGCGCTAGTTTCCAAAACTTTTTGGGTGAAATAGCAGGATAATAGAATTAACTAGAATATGTAGATTTCAAAAATGATCCATCAGGCTATGCAAATTGCTGTGTTAATAATGTATTTTTAATGCTGAGCACAGTTGACAGCCATTTCATCTCTCTCTCTAAACGGGCGCTTGGCAACCCGCATTAATCCGTGCGTCTTACAGATGTAGCGCTCGGTGCACATGCCATGTCGAGATGTGCTCCCAGGAAAGGAAAGCGTGTCAAAGCAGTGTCATTATTAGTAAACAAGCGTGTGGCTGGCTCGTTGAGTACGGGAGAGAAAAACGAGAGGCACAAGCCAGCGCCACTGCATCTTCGCTGTCTTGCGTCTTCGCCGGCCTGAATTTGCTTCAGATGATGGGAGTGTCAGTCGTAGCTGGCACCGGGGGATTCAGAGGAGATAAGCGGCGTGACGTCTCAGCGGGTGAGATTACAGTCAGGTATGTCGGGTAGAGTTCAGACTGCTGTGATAATCGTGTCGCTTTCAGACCGGCCTAGAAGCCGGAGCTCCCTGCTCTGACTCGCAGTGGCTGCGCTTGAGAAACGTTGAGAGGTGCTGCGTCCTAATTGTTTCTCTACCCTATTTATTTCTCTCTGTTCTTCTCCAGTTTTATTCTCTCAGCAGACTCGCTTCGAAAGAAGTATTTCGTCAGCGGGGACTTTCAGTCCTTCCTGCAAGGGGTTAAAAACCCAAGGTACAAACACGAGTTGCTGTTAGACTGCGGGTGACCAGACAGATGGGTTTGATTATAGCTCCGCCGGACTAAAGGTCAAAGGGAACTTTCAGAATACTTAAGAGACAATTATCTAAAGTTCAGACTTTTCCAAAGGACTAGAACTAGAAATTACACAGACTATTATCTAAAGTTCACACTTTTCAAAGGAAAAAGGGAGGAGGGAATGCTTATTTCATCACTTTGCTGCTAAATTCTCTGGGTTCCTTTTTTTATTTTGTCAAGAATTTATTGACTGCCAGTTCTGCATCACTGTAGCATCAAGGTGGTTGTTCTGTCCTAGAGTCGTGGAATCATTCAGGTTGGAAAAGACCCCTGGGATCAGCAAGTCCAACCATCACCCCTGCTCTGCAAGGTCACTCCTAAACCAGATCCCCCAACACCACATCTAGGAAGCAACTTTTAAACTCATCCAGGGATGGGGACTCAACCCCACCCTGGGCAGCCCAGTCTAGGGCCTGACCACTCTCTCCGGGAAGAATCTCTTCCTGATGGCCAGTCTAACCCTCCCTCCCCTGTTGGAGCCTGAAGCCCTTCCCTCTGCTTCTGTTGCTAATGACCTGTGGGAAGAGCCCAGCACCAGCATCTCTGCAGGGTCCTTCCAGAGAGCTGTAGAGAGCAATGAGGTCTCCCCTCAGCCTCCTCCTCCTCAAACTAAAGAGCCCCTAAGTGGCAGATGTGCCACGATGGGGGGGTGACCTCCTGTGGTGCAGGAGAGGCAGTTTGATCAGCTCAATTTTTATAGCACAAAAAACTTTCTTGTTTGAATCTCTTGCTGTCGTCAGAGTTGATAGCAGCCATCAGTCTGCTCCTTTGGAGACGTCGCCAGTGGTTGACGTTCATGAAAAGCAGGTCAGTTTGAAGTGACTGCTTCATCGCCCACATGGTCTGGCTGCCACAAATGGGACAAAAAGTGCCGCAAAGCGACAGCTCTGTGTTTTCAGATGGTTGTAGAAGCCTTCTACTTGGAGTGAACATCAGTGCCTTTACCGCACACGTTTAGGCAAAGGGTCTTCCTTGGGAGCTGCTGTTAGCAGGGTTTGGCACGAGGTGGTCATCAAGGACGGTGGTCTAGTGCTCGTGTAAAATCGTACACGAGACAGTCACGCGTATGAACGTCTGTCCGTGTACGAGCGCCCCTAAAATCGCAGCTGGTGTGTGTAAACACGTCCGTGTGGAAAAGACTGCCATCTGCTAACAACTGGCAAATTTATAGCTTGTAAACTCGATCGGGGTCTGTTTGCATCGGGTTCCTTTAAAAAATGTCTGAGACAGGAACGAAAAAGCCCCAAGTTGAGAGACATCACAGCTGGGCTGTGAGAACTGGGTTGCTGAGGCAGTTTGTTGGTCTTGTTTCAGCTGTGTGATACCTCCAGTCAAGGTTGGGTTTGATGAAGGTTGGGTTTGTAGCTTATGCAGTGTCTACACAGACTTTCTGAGAGATCTGCATGTCTTTGGGATGCTCCATGTCTTCCTAGATCCCACTGTTTCTCTGCAGCTAGGTGTGAATTTTCCAGAAAAGCAGCACTGCACATCTGTTGAAAACTCTGTTCTGTGTTGTAACGTCTCCAGTACTGAACAGTAAGTTTTTCCTGCAGCACAGAGGTGAAGTGATAACTGTGCAGTGAGCTGAAGCGGTTCTCCTCTGGCTTGGCTCTGCTGTGCTGAAGAGAGCATCTGGAATCCTGTGTCCAGTTCCGGCCCCCTCAGCTCCACAGAGCTGCTGCAGAGAGCCCAGCGCAGAGCCACAGGGGTGATGGAGGGAGGGGAGCATCTCCCTGCTGAGGAAAGGCTGAGGGAGCTGGGGCTCTGGAGCTGGGAAAAAGGGAGCCTGAGGGGTGACCCCATGGCTGTTGATCAATGTGTGAAGGGTGGGTGTGAGGAGGATGAAGCCAGGCTCTGCTCAGGGGCACCCAGTGACAGGACAAGGGGCAGTGGGTGAGAGCTGGAACACAGGAGGTTCCACATCAGTGTGACAAAGCACTTCTTCCCTGTGAGGGTGATAGAGCCCAGGGGGGTTGTGGAGTCTCCTTCCCTGGAGCCATTTAAAACCCTCCTGGCCCTGTTCCTGTGTGACTGGATCTAGGGTACCCTGCTGTGGTGGGGGGATGGGACTGGATGATCTTTCAAGGTCCCTTCCAATCCCTCATGTTCTGTGAATCTCTTCTAAATCTCAACGTGACCGCTAGGTACAGCAGGATTAACATTTCCTGGGGTCTTGTACCTTTTGGTTTCTCTGCCTGTGCCCTGGTAGTTTCCACCAAAACCTTTGTGGTCCTAACTCAGTCAGTTATTTCAGGTTTTCACGCAAGAGGAGCTGCCATTTATGAAGTGAGAAAGGAAGCGAATGAGCTGTGAATGAGCTGTCCTTGTCTTTTTGTTATCAAGGATAACAAAGGCAGGGAATGTCCTGGTCAGAACGTTCTTGCTGCTCTTCTTGTTGGTGCCAAACAACTTTGTGTTGCAGAGGGCCTGCTTCAGACCGGGACGTGCACACAGAGGGGAGGTCGAGCAAGCCTGAGGACACACTGGGTCCAGGCGTTTCCAGCTGCGAAGATTCCACTTGACATTTCTTGCTTTGCATAAGTGACATGCCCGGCGCAGATAACAATTTCCACCACAAAGTCCTTAATGCTGTTAATGATTTGATCTTTCTGAGAACATTATGAAAGGGACGGAAAAAGAAAGACAGAAAAAAGAGCTGTGGAGGTGCAAGGTTACACAGCAGGGAAGTCCACTGATCTCGACATGTTAAAGAGGCTGTGAGGGAATTAAAGAGTTGGAATAACGTGTCCCGAGAAGATGACACTTGGATGCAAACTGCCTGCTTCTGTTTTCACTTTTGTTCTGTCTGGCTTAAAACTGCAGCATTCCTGCGTGGAGCGAGAGCTGGAGAAGCCGACTCCTAGCTGCTCATTTCACATCCAGGTTGGGTCAGGGCCATTCAAGTCACTCGTGTCCAGCAGCACAAAAGCAGCTTTGTATTCAGAGCATTACATGTCCTTGTCTCAAAGCCTTTCATCTAAGAACCTCAGAAGAGGTGGTGGGCTGGAGAACACTTGGGAATCAGCGGGGAGCGCATGACCCTGTGGTGAGTGTGTCCGTGGTTGTGGATATTCCAACGACTTTCGTCTAGGAATCAGAGTGACCATCTCCTGCGGCCCCTCTGCATTGTCACTCCTGGTTCCAGCTGCGAGGGAGATGTTCCCAGAACAATCTCTCTCAGGGTTATTCTGCAGATCCATTTGTGAGCTTCAGAAACAGTCATCTTGTGATCTCGGTGACTCATCTGGCTGTACCTTTGGAAAAGAGGTAAAATTGGGCTCCAGCTCCAACCTGGAGCTGTGCTACTGCGGCCTCACACTGGTGCAGAAGATGCTGCTAAGACCCTTCCTAACGCCTGCAGGACAGGGTGCAGCTCCTAGGCCACCCCAAGTAGTCGGCGCATGAGCAGCAAAGCGGCGTCAGTAGAGCTTGGGTATTTCAGTGAACGTCTTCAGCCCCTTCCCCGTCATGGAAGGGTGCGGGATTCGAGGAGCCTCGTTTAGACTGAGAATGTCAGAGGACCACCTGAACCAGCCTCCTGGTGACGGGGCAGGCTCGGTGTCCCTTTACCTCAAAGCAACAGCGAGGGGCTCTTTTTCTCTGCGTGCGGTTCAACTTGTTTTGCTGGGAGTGAGATGAACAAATAAACGGCCTGAACAGCGCTATGGTGGAGGATCAGTGGGTTAATTGGAAAGACGAGTGGGAAGTGAGTGTCTCCTCTCCTGCTGGGCACCTGCTGCCAAGTTAATTCATGCAGCAGCGCTGGAGGTTGTTCCTGGAGGACAGTCCCACTGTTTTGTGGGTGAAGGGAATGTCCATGGGAAGGAGAAAGCAAATCAGATAAGCAGAGGTTAGTGCTAATCACCTGCTAGGTTTTATTTCCAAGTTCTAGGAGCCAACTAGAGCATCAAAGAGAGGCATCTCCAGCAACACCAAGGTGTTTTATTGTAGGACAGGGCAAAGGAGGGGAGGGAATTTGTTGCTGAACAGATTGCCAGGTCTGTTAACAAAGAAGGGTTATTCTCTCCCCTGTCCTGCATCTCTTCTTACCACTGCAACTTCTTGTACACCTAATAGTTGAGCTAATGTCCCAAATACCTTACTTACCTTTTAATTTGTCTCATGTCTTTTGAACTGGAGTTGTTGAGTTGCTGACTGCTGCCAGGTAGCTCCTTGTACTCCGTGTTGTTTCACTCACTGGCAGAAACAGGCACATTGTTTTCACCACCCCTCCTTCCTCTTCTGTTTGTCTCTTCCTAGTGCTCTTCCTTTTTCACTTTGCTTCGCTCTCTGATTCCATCTTATTAGGGTTTTCTGGACCAGGCAGAGTAGCAGCGAGAGTGTTAGAAAGATGAAATGGTTCTGAAGCTGCCACCAACAAGAGCAGCTGCTTTCCCCCCGTTTCTTTCTACATCTTCTGTGAAGGGCAGGGATGTTAGGGCCCAGCATCTCAGTGCTTTCCTCCAACGTGGACAGGGAAGGACCGTGCCAGGCTTACAGGAAGGAACAGGCTGCATCAGAACAGAAGTCACTGTGTAGCCTGACTGAGAAAGTCTCTGGAGCTGGGAATAAATGACTACACTTGAGACACTTGTGAGTGGGATTTGTCTCAAAGACAGAACGAGCTGCAAATGGAGCCCTGCATGGTTTTTCCTCTGTTGAAAGGTCAAAGGAAAAGGATTAAGGATGCAACTTCTAATCTTGCAGGAGAAAGCCAGATGGACCGATAGAGTTGTTCTGCAGTGCTTGAACACGGGAGGAGGTACGGAGGAGGGAAGGAGCGCTGTCGGGCAAAACCTTGGTTGGGTTTATTTCACTAGAACCTTCAGTGTCTGCAAAGCAGGATTTTTCCAGTGCGTCGTAGCAGCACCTCTGACCGTGCACCTCGAGGAGTTTGGTCCTGCTGGGGTTGTCACAGTTCTCAAGAGCTTGCACCTGAAGCTTACCCTGAGGAAGCACATGTGCTGCCTTTGCTTTCAGAAAAGGCACGAGGAGGGACTAGACTGGTCATTTAGCTCCGGGGTGCCATCAGTTTTGATGGGGATGTTTCTGACTTGGATGGATGAAAACACAGGGGCGATGGAGAGAAGAATCATTAGCAATGGTTCTTGTGCTGCGGAGGTGTTACCGAGTGGCCCTGTCGGTACTGCTTTGCAAAGCAGGAGGTTTTGAGGTCAGTCTGCGTGTCATGTCCTGTGAGTGCTAAGGCAAAGGCAGACATTCCTTCAGAACCTGCGCTATAGGTTGTAGCGAGGACCTACGTGCCGTTGGAAGGTGATTGCACCATGGAAGGGCTGTGCAGCAAGACTGCCAAACCCAGAACTCCGTAAGGAGACGAGTTCAAGCACAGCTTCTCAGTCACTGACTGGGAAAACAAGGCTTCTTTGTTCTCTTGTATGAGGCAGTTACCCCAGGGGCTTAGATATAAAATCATCTTTCTTCATCTTCTGTTAATGGCAGTAATGAATTAACTGCGGGAGTTATCTGCCGACTGATGTCTTGCTAGAGGTGCAGCTCATGATCAGCTTCAGGAGTGTTTTGCTCTGTAATCGTTGCGTTCTGTACCTACCGTTATTCCTCATCACTAGTCCTCCTTGCCAGGGTGAACTTCACGAGTTAAATCCTGCCTTTTGAATATTGAGGGGCTTGGATGGGAAGAATGTCTGTACCGTACTGGTGTCTTGATTGTCTTCCTCCTTCTCTGCATCGTCCTTGCTCTGTTGTACTCTGCTGACTGCCAGCGATTTGGAGCATCCCTGTGTTGGTTTATGGGCTGTTTGTTGTGTTTTATTGCTGTCGGGGCAGTGAAACGCGCTGCATGAACGCCGTGGGCTGTCAGGAGTGCTCCTGGTGACACAGTTAGTACAAGTCAGACATTGCTAAACTTTTTCACGTTTCCGTTGAGTACCTGGCCAGTACCAAGATCAAAGCAGACACAGAGCTTTCTGACAGTCTGAGCATACACGTGTTGTCATGTGCTTCAGGTTGCTTTGTTTAGTTAAACTCAAGAGCTGGGTCTTTGTTGTATCTGTCTTGTGACACTGCCTGTCTCCAGAGTCTGCCTTACACCTGCCTTTGCTTTCCGTGGAACGGAGTGCGGTGATGCCACGCGCCCACTTCGTGGCATAAATGGCCGGTGGGCGCAGACCTTCCATGATGCTGCGGGAAAGTGCCTTGTGCAGCGCAGGGGAGGAGAGGCTGAGGAGCTACAGTCTCCTTCCAGATGCGCTGTGCAGTTTCAGTTGTGAGTTGTTGTTGGATTTCTCACTCCCTGCTCCGGGTGCCCGTCAGAATCGCCTTATTAATTAGTGGAGTTATTTTTGGTGCAAGCACGTGAGCCCCGCGTTAGCAGGGGTCAGCCTGCACCGTGCACGCGCGTAACTCACACCGCGGCATCGCTGTGTTTAGTCCACAAGGACGAAGCAGTGGAGAGCTGTGGCGAATGTTTAAGGTGCCGATAAAGCCGAGCGCTTTGCGTGTTGGACTCGCTCACCAATCATGGCTGTGGCTGAGCATGCTGGCACGTGGAAGACCATTGATATTTGCTAGTTGTTGTTAAACGACTAGAATCCACAATAGAATCTATATGATTACCCTAAGTAAAGTCAACTCATTTCTTAATTGATTGCAGCGATCAATTACAGTTAATAGTGTTTAAAGTATCGCACGTACCATGTTACGCGTAAGTATTGAGAGCTGCAGTGCAGCCGTCGCGTTGCTGAACTGAGAGGGTGTGAGAGAGGGAAGAAACCCCCTCACGTGTAAATCCTGAGTTACGTGTGTGCCTCACACACCTAGGGAAGGCACATGTCACCATCAAGATGTTCAGATTGCCAGAACTTAGGGCTACAGCTTTCACTGCACTCAGCTCGTCCTTTGATCGTCCTTGTATTTCTCAGTAAGAGCAACCAAGAATATTTTACACCTGGGCAAAAATACTTGTGATGAGCAGAGTACTTGTTGTAATCGATGGCTGTGCTCCGTTGAGTTACTTTAAATATTTCACTTCTCTCTTTGTTTTGCTGGTTGAATTTTGGTGACTGTGTGACTGGAAAAACAGTGATGAATTGTGGTGGGAAGACATCTGTAGGGATGGATGCAGAGAAGGAAGCGAGGGGTTGTCACTATCAACATCATAGAATCACAGAATGTATTGGGTTGGAAGGGACCTCCAAAGGTTGTCCAGTCTGATCCCCCTACAACAAACAGAGGCATCTGAAGGGGGCTACAGGAAAGCTGGAGAGGGCTTTTTACACAGGTGTGTAGCATGAGAACAAGGGGAAGGGGTTCCATACTTGGAGAAGGGAGATTGAGGTTGGACATCCAGTCCCTAATGTTCTGTGACATGAGGAACATTCTTTCCTGTGAGGGTGCTGAAAGTCTGGAACAGGTTGCCCAAGGAAACTGTGGCTGCCTGATCCCTGGCAGGTTGTCCGGGGATGGCATGTTGGCCATCTGGAAGGCCAGGTTGGATGTGGTCCTGAGTAGCCAGCTCTAGTGAAGGTGCCCCTGCCTGTGCAGGGGATTGGAACCAGATGATCTTTAAGGTCCCTTCCAGCCCTGGCTGTTGTATTGTTCTATGACCTCTAAGTAGATCACATTGCCCAGAGCCCCATGGAGCCTGACCGTGAATGTCTCCAGGGATGGGACCTCGCCATCTTTCTAGACAACCTGCTCCAGTGATCCACTACGCTCATATTAAGGAACCTTTTCCTGATGTCCAGCCTAGATCTGCCCTTTTCTGTCATCATCACACCACGTGACACAGACAACTGCCTGTGCTGCTCTCGGGACGTGGGCAGCCGGGCTGAAAGGAGAAGGATTGCTGCGCCGTGCCGCTGGTGCAGTGGGTACAGCAACGCGCTCAGAGGAGTTCTGCGCACAGTAGGGAAGAGCTGTGGGTTTAGCAGTTGCTCTGTGTGCTGAAACGACTCAGGTTTTCCCTTTTCCAGATAACACCCTCAGCATACTGGCAAAGCACAGCGGATTTAGCCGGCAGAAGCAGGAGGTGTATCTGCTGCCAATCGTCATAAGCGACAGCGGGAACCCTCCCATGAGCAGCACCAGCACTCTCACTATCCGCGTCTGTGGCTGCAGCAGCGATGGGATTGTCCAGTCCTGCAACGTCGAAGCGTACGTGCTGCCCATTGGACTCAGCATGGGAGCCCTCATCGCAATACTGGCGTGCATCATCCTGCTGCTAGGTACGTACTCGTCTTGCAGCCCGGCCTTCGGCGCGCTCCTGACTGGCTCTGGGCAGAGGAGTCGTGTAGAAGAACACACTAGCTAACGCATGGTAGGGGCAGCAGCACTGAGTGACCTTCAGTGCTGCATCCCTGCTGAACAGAAGCAGGGCTCCGGTCTGCAGCAGCCATGCACATGAGTTACCCCATAAATGGGTGTGGAACATGAAAACAGAGATAAACCAGGCGTGCTAAGCAGCAGGGTGGGCAAGGTATGTGCCCACGTGACAGAGGATGGACCGGTTGTGCGTTCTGAGGGTTGTGTCAGTGTGTCCTGGGCTGTGAAGGCGCGGGAAACACTGCAGCTTCGCAAGACAACAGCGCTGTGTAGTTTAATAAAACATACAACGTTTGCATGCGACATCAAGCAGGGGAGAGAGCAGGGAAGGAAGAGGCCTATTTCTGCACGTAGCAGCTTCGCTTTGTAACTGAGATTTGCATCAATAACTGAGATTTCAGCTTCAAGCTGGAAAATAAGAGTGTAACCGCTTTAGAGCTTCTTAAACACATGTCCGTGGTTCTGTAGTTGATGTGTCTGGGCTCCTTCTTTCTCCCTGGCTGTCTGATTCTCTTTTTGGTTCTGTAGTGCGAGTCTGTTACAACCTGTTAAAAAAAGACGCTGATTCCTGTCTATCATCGGGCCAATGTTTTCAGGAAAATGGCTTCTAAATTTGAAAACCTCCATCCGCAGTGTAGAACATCATAGCCTGTGTTCGGTGGCTGGAGGTAGCTTGACGTCACGTAGTTCTGTCACTTTTCCAAAGGGAAGAGTTTGGTGTCTGAATTCCAGGCTCAGAAATGGATGTGTGCAAAGTCCCAGAAGCCCAGACTGACTGGGGCTGGAGAAGCCCTCTGAGCTCATCCAGCCCAGGGCACCAGTCTGTCCTTCAGCACCTCCAGGGATGGGGAGTCCACCACTGCCCTGGGCAGTCCAGTCCATGGTTTGATCACTCTTTCTTTAAGGAAGGGCTTCCTAATAGCCAACCTAACCATCCCCTGGTGGACTTCAGGCCCAGCCCTCTCATCCTGGTGCTGGCTGCCTGGGAGAAGAACGTGACCCCACCTGATTACAACCTCTCTTCAGGGAGTTGTACAAATGGAGAAGCTTCCCCTTGAGTCTCCTCCAGACTAAACACCCCCAGCTCCCTCAGCCTCTCCTCATCAGCCTTTCCCTCCGGTCCCTTCCCCAGCCTTGTCACTCCTCTGGACCCACTTCAGTACATCAATGTCTTTGAAACTGAGCTTCAGCTGCAGATATTGGGGTAGAAAACCAGAGAATTCACCAAAACTTCCGATCAAACTTTCATCACTTGAACAGTGTTGAAGTTCTAGGTCCTTCAGCTGTTCACTACCACGATCGCTATTATCACAAAACCCGACCTTCCCTTCCACAACTGTGTTTGGCTGCGATGTGGTTGCTTTGATTGGAAATCTCCGAGCTAATCAGCCTGTGGTGCTTTCTTTGCAGTCATTGTGGTGCTGTTTGTAACACTGAGACGACACAAGAATGAGCCTCTCATCATCAAAGATGATGAAGATGTGAGGGAAAACATTATTCGCTACGATGACGAAGGAGGTGGAGAAGAGGACACGGAAGCCTTTGACATCGCGACTTTGCAGAACCCGGATGGGATTAATGGATTTTTGCCTCGCAAGGATATTAAACCTGATCTGCAGTTTATGCCCAGGCAGGGCCTCGCGCCTGTGCCTAACGGCGTCGATGTCGATGAATTTATTAATGTCAGGCTCCACGAAGCCGATAACGACCCCACCGCTCCGCCGTATGACTCTATCCAGATTTATGGCTACGAAGGGAGAGGGTCGGCGGCTGGTTCCCTTAGCTCCTTGGAGTCCTCGACGTCAGACTCAGATCAGAATTTTGACTACCTCAGTGAATGGGGTCCTCGCTTTAAAAGACTCGGAGAGCTTTACTCAGTTGGAGAAAGCGACAAAGAAACTTGACAGTGGATTACAGACTGTTTCGCTGTTGACTTAACGAACGTGTAATATTCTAGGGCCACTGCTGTTAGTTAAAACTGATGTGGCTTTTTGTTTTAGAGGCAAGTTTAGCGCCAGTCATCTATAAAATCAACTGCATTGTAATGTTGAACCAAAAAACAAGTGTATGTTAGGAGGTTAAGTCTTGTGGAGTGTGAAGTAAAGTATGTGGAGTGTCTAGAAGTCTTTGGACCTTTGATATTCACTTGACCACTCTGAAGATGGAGATTGGGATCTTTGATTGTCTTCAGCGAATCGGAAAGAACAAAGAGTAATTGGTGCTTTCTTGGGCAACGGCCTTGCGGGGGTTTTGCCGTTGAGCAGTAGCTCCTGCCAGTGCGCGCAAAGCTGACCGTTCGCTTCCGCGTTGCCAACAAAGATCCTGCCACAGAAACGTTAAAAGCAATATCCTGGTCTTCTTAGCAATGCTGACTAGAAATAGCATTGTCAGTTCCTACTGGCTTCTACTGTGCGGTGACCGTTCCTTGTACATACAGTGAGTGTTGGCCACGTCACCACAGACTCGGCATCATCTCTAAATATTGTGTCAAGCCTTAAAATATTCACATGTTCTGAATCCATTCCAGTGAGGGGTGATACCTCCTGCTGATGTGCAGAGTTCCAGGGGCAGGGCTTCGCAAAAGGAGCTTTCTTCTAGAAGAAGGACCGACCCTGTGCTTCGTCTTCTGAAAGGAAAGGGAGAAACTGTGAAAGGGGATGGACTTGCGAATATGGAAGAATTGCTGATTTTAT
The DNA here is from genome assembly GCA_013400115.1 of Rhinopomastus cyanomelas. Classification (NCBI taxonomy): domain Eukaryota; kingdom Metazoa; phylum Chordata; class Aves; order Bucerotiformes; family Rhinopomastidae; genus Rhinopomastus; species Rhinopomastus cyanomelas. The sequence continues at coordinate 858,009 of VXBP01002354.1, forward strand.
TGCTAAAGATCGAATTTATTTGTTTAATCTTTGAAATAAATATTTTATTGATGTCCATTACTGCTTTTATTTATTAAGACTGATAATCTGTAGAGTAAGATTATGAAGAAAACTAAATTATATCCATTAGATCTTTTTTTTTTCTATATATAATGAATGTTTACTACGTGTATGTTTTGAAGAGAAACGAGAGAAACCGTTCCAGGTTCCAGCAGCAACCGACCCATTTGCCGTAGCCGAATTTTAAGAGAACGCTGGCAGGAATCAAACTTTCCCAGAGGAAAAAAAACTTTTGACAGTTTTATACCTTCTTCATAAGTCTAGTTCCTGGTGTTTTTAATACAAGCACAAACAGCTGGAAGTAAACTGGTTCATGTGAATATTTAAACTATAGACTTTTAGAAGCCCGCACCTCACACAGCACCGTTACAAAACCAACCATGCTTGTCGTTCTCCACTGTCTTAGAGCAGGAACCAGTGTGTACATCCTTCTGCCGCTTACGTTGTAGCCTTTCTTTTCTGTTGTACCCCTAGTGATGCACCAGGCTCTTGCACACGGGGAAGGACGGCGCTAGGAGCTGCGAGCGTACCCGATTTGCAACGCAGACTTGCCCTTTAGGAGTAGCAGTTGTATAATAGAAACGACGTCTCACACGCAGATCATTTTAATTTTCTACTTTGTTCCGGGGCGGTGTTACCGTTTGTTTATTTACTCCGTGCATTGTATCCAGAGAAACTCCTGTACCGTTTCCTACTTTGTGAAATATATTTTTATAAATACTCCTCTTGTTACTGCTTTTCTTTCAGTTTTCACCTGTGAGCTGCAGGAAGGAAGCTGCCTGAACAGCTTTTTAGTCTGTTGAGGACTGCAAGGGGCTGCCCAGGGAGGTTCTGGAGTCTCCTTCTCTGGAGCCTTTTCAAACCTGCCCGGCCATGTTCCTGAGCGACTGGATCTAGGGGACCCTGCTGTGGCAGGGGGACTGGCCTGGATGATCTTTCAAGGTCCCTTCCCATCCCTAATGATCTGTGATTCCTTCAGACTCATTCGCTTATTAGTTGGGTGCAGTCTGAACAAACAGGGTGACGTTTGAAGCCGTGTCTGTGTCTGCAGAATCAGCTGTGCAGCAGCCTGTGACCACAGGAGCTACGTGTGGCTGTTTCACCACACCAGGATGAAAGATCACCTAGCACCTGCTTTGTTAGAGCACTGCTAGGGGAAGCAATCCACTGTCCCTGAGCTCCTCGGCCATGTTCTGCAGACTGAAGCCTCTTAACGCATCCCACCGATGTCGCCATCACGTTCACTTGGCGTTAGCTGTGGCAGGGCTGGGGACAGCGACTGCAGTGGCACACGACTGATAACCCAGAGCACTGCTCAGGGCTTTGTGACTGTCGTGTGGAAGCTGCTGCAGCACCCAGTTCATTCCAGTTACGCTGTGTTGCAGAAGAAGGGTCTCTGAAGGACCTTATCCAGCACGTCCGGCGATGCCGTACACCAGAGCAAAGTCATCTCCAGACAGAAGGGAAGCAGCCATCAGGGGGTCAGTAAAATCAGACAGAATCACAGAACATGAGGGATGGGAAGGGCCCTCCAGAGATCACCCAGTCCAATCCCACTGCCAGAGCAGGATCCTCTAGATCCAGTCGCACAGGAGCAGGGCCAGGCAGGTTTGGAACGCATTCATGTAGCAGCCTGTAGCAACAGCCAGACTCGTTCTTACCGATCGCTTGCTCCAAGTACTGGGATGTTCTGAGCCCTGGGAGCCAGGGCAGGTGCTGCGAGATGGAATCGCTCTATTGTCTGTAGTCACGTAAGCGTTCAGAGCAAGTGCTGTGGCTACGAGTTACGCCGCAGAGTGTTGCACAGCCCTTTTGTAGGGAAACCCACAAATGGATAAACCTTCTGATTGCCTTTTTGATTGAAAGTTCCATCTGAGACCACGACAGTGCATTCAGTAATAAGATTTCCAGGAAAAAAATCCCATCACTGGCACCGTAGGAGAGGCAAAGCGTGACAGAAATCTCATCATTGTCAGTCGGAAGGAGGTGGTAGCTGCTGCTGGTGGGCACCACGGTAAACTCTGCATTTATACAGGTTTTAAACTTCAATATCTACAATGCAAAGGGGAGAAACATCAACTTGGGGTCTGTCGATGGCAATGTGCTGTTTCCTCAAGTCAGTGCTACCCCACCGAAGGGAAATGACTCAGTCTGCAAAGTCTGTCTGCTTTGGTACAAAACTGATACCACTGCTGGTTGGAGAGAACTGTGTTGATCACCGAGTTCTCCTGCAAGTGTCTCCCTCTTTGGAGATGGCTAACCTGCCTGGGTATGTTCTTGTGCGACTGGATCTAGGGGATCTGGCTGTGATGGGGGGATTGGACTGGGTGATCTCTCAAGGTCCCTTCCCATCCCTCATGTCTCTGTGGTTCTGTGATTCTCCGTGCTCCTTCTTATTAATTCTTATTAATTATATTAATTCTTATTAATTATATTAATTCTTATTAATTCGGTGGAAGATTGTCTTGGACTGCGTTGAGGAGGATTAGAATGGTCTCGCCCTACATTTCAGATCTGGGTTTAGATGTATTAGCCACATTCTTTTTAAATATGTAACACAGTGATTTGTCTTTTTCAACAACATTTAATGAGCAATTGGCTCATTGTAAGTGACCAGGAAACTGCATTAAATTCGAATTATTAATACTGATAAATTTGAGAATTAAATTCTGGAACACTTTTACAAGCGCCATCAGAGTCTGTTGGGTCTGGGTTGCCTTCACCTCGCTGCGTCTCGCACTCGTTTGTCAGAACCACTAAAGTAAATCCTTCCACAGGAAAAAGCTGGGATGGTGAGTGCTTGAGCTGGGCGTTGTCCAGATCAGAATCCGGCTCGGTCCTTGCCCCGTGCGGGTCGGTTTCAGTGGAGGTGTGTGCGTGTTGGCTGGCTGTAACTGAGACGGCTGAAGGTCTTCGGCACGTTGTGTCTGTCACAGCAGCGGAAAGCAGAATCCTTTGTGTGTCGTGACCTTGAGAGCTCGGTTGGACACGTTTCTCAGGCGGTGTCGTTTGTACCTTTGTGGCTGTGATGAATTTGCAATGACTTTGAAATGCACAGCAGAGAAAATGGCTGAAGATTTCCATTTAAATCAGCAGTTGCTGATCGCAGGAGAAACATTTAACACTATGGCAACTCCAAACACCACCAGCTCCGGCGCGGCGCAGCAGCAACGGTTCTCGAGCTGGAGAACAGACCCAATGTCTGCAGAAAGGTACGTTGGCAATAACTTCATCTGCAGAGCTCTTCCAGCGATGGGTCTGCTGATTCCAGTGCAGGCAGGAATGAATCAGCCGTGCTGCAGCCCTGCCGTGGCAGGCTGCTCCGTGTCTGTGCCTGGCAGTTTTTGCTAACGGCCTGCATGGCCATTTCATAATGGAAATGGCTAAACAGGCGCTAAAAGCCTCTCCAAGGTTTGTCCAGCTGGAGGGAGCCTTCGCAGGTACCTGTGTTCTGTGTTCTTGGGGTACAATTTCGGTCTCCACTGAGCTCTGTGACTGTTTCTCTGCCTTTGCCTTCACCTCTCTCCACCATTCCACCCCTGCTGAGCTGCAGGACTGTGAATGCAGCGCTAGGAAGTTCATTCAGACCATCAGGCTCTTCTACAGCTGGTGACTGGAGCTTGGGGGTCCTGCTGTGGCGGGGGGATTGGACTGGATGGGCTTTGGAGGTCCCTTCCAATCTCCTGTGATTCTGTGTGCCCAGTGCCTGGAAGCAAGCGGGTGGGCTGGGGAAGTTGAGTTCCCTAAGCTCTCTGCCTTCTCTCTTCTCATGCTGTCTGTGTTTTAAAAAACAAAGCGGCAGGCAACAGCTACAACAGACACACCACCACCACAGCTACATGCAGATGGCTTATGTGTTCAGAAGGGCTCGGAGGACTTCCTGTTCCTTGAACAAGTTCAAGTGCTACCCAAGGAAACGGAAAAGCACGACCAGACACAATGCAAAACCTGTCCCAGGAGGGCTGATGGTGAGCAGTCTGGGTGGCCAACGGGAGAGGGTCCAGTGCAGAGCCACAAAGATGCTGAAGGGAGTGGGGCATCTCCCTGCTGAGGGAGCTGGGTCTCTTCAGGTGGGAAAAAATGGAGGCTGAGAGGTAGGCCCGTGGATGTTGATCAATATGGAAAAGGCCAGTGTCAGGAGGATGGAGCCAGGCTCTGCTCAGGGGCACCCACTGATAGGACAAAGGGCAGTGGGTGTGAGTTGGAGCAGAGGAGGTTTCACATCGATATGAGAAAGAACTTGTCCCAGTGAGGGTGACAGAGCCCTGGCAGGGGCTGCCCACGGTGAGGGTTGTGGAGTCTCCTTCTCTGGAGAAGTTTAAACCCCACCTGGCGACGTTCCTGTGTGACTGGATCTAGGTGATCCTGCTGTGGCAGAGGGATGGGACTGGATAATCTTTCGAGGTCCCTTCCAATCCCTCATGTCCTGTGATTCTGTGACACTAAAGGACTGTTGATTTTAAATTACTCTAAAACAAACCCTAAAGCCAGTGCTGGTGCTTTTGAGTTACTAGGGGATTGGACTAGCTGGTCTTTCGACATCCCTCCCAATCCCTAATGATTCTATGGTTCAGCAGCAGCCCCGATCACAAGTGTTTCTGATCAAGACAAGTGAAAGTTGTTCAAGAAATTGTTGTTCAGGTTTGGGAGGTTCCAACAGCAGCAGGACGTCCCAGTAAATCCAAGGTTAGTAAAAGGGAGGGGGGGGGGAAGAAGCAGTGGGAGTGTTTGTCATTTTTGGGGTTTGCTTTCCAAAGAGGGCAGGTGTCATGAGCAGCAGCCAGCACTGATGGAACGAGCAGCGGGAACTCTCCGCAGTCTCTCGGCGACGCTGGCCCCGTGTTATTTCTGCGTTTGTGCACTATTTGTGCAAGATAACGCTCCGGCTCTGCGGAAGGTGGAAACCAATTTAACTTGCTGTATAATTCACTGTGATGGGTTTTGTAATCACACTGCAAAACGAGCCTGGCTGCTGTATTATCCAGTCCTGATACTGGCTTACGTGCTGCAGAGCTCGTCCCTCTTCAGTAATGCCACAGGATTCCAAATGAGAAAATATAAAAGCCCTGACAATGCTTTTTGTGCAACTGCGACTAAGACATCTTCCAAAACGGCTAATAAAAGCGAGCTGAAGCACGGAGCTTCTAGCAGAGTCTTGTAAATGTGCTCATTAGCATCGCAACGCAGCCCGTCCCTCTTTTCTTCTCCTCCTCTCCCCACCCCTGCAAAAATTAAATCAGTGAAATGAGCAGAATGAAGTTTCCAGCCTTCTCGTCAGAGAGGAAGTGCAGTCATTCGCCAAACCCCCCGTCTTCTCCTTCCTCTATCTCAGGTGCTTCCTGCAGTGAAGGCTGCGTGGTGGCGACAGGCAGAGAGAAGGGATGAGCAGAGGTCACCTGGCTCATTACAGGGGTGGAGAAAGCACTTGGGGTGTGAGGGCAGGAGGAGCCTCTGTCAGAATAACAACCATGCAGGTGTTCCTCCAGGGACTTGACTCATCACACCACATACATCCAGGGACAGATTGTCCTCTGTGCACTCCCAGGCTGGTACTGGCACCTCTGATGTTCCTGTTCAGAGAGCAAACACAGGGCAGCTGTTCAGTGGTAGATACCTACACACACAACTGCTGGAGTTGGAAAGGAACCTCAAGAGATCATCTGGTCCAACGTGCCCACCAAAGCAGGTCTGCCTGTAGCACATTGCACAGGGCTGCATCCAGGTGGGTTTTGAGCATCTCTAGAGAAGGAGAATCCACAACCTCTGCAGGCAGCCAGTTCCAACTCTTTGTGACCCACAAAGTCATGTCTACCTGAAACTTCTTGTGTTCCAGCGTGTGCCCACTGACCCTTGTCCTGGCACTGGGCACAACTGCAAAGAGTCTGTCTCCACCCTCCCTGCAGACACCCTTCAGGTGTCTCCAGGCACAGGTCAGGTACGCAGAGCTGTGGTGCTCATGGACGCCAAGACGTGGGTTTTACTGATGTGGAGGGGTTCTGATCTGCAAAGTTTGGGGTAAACAACCAGTAGGGCAGAAGGAAATCCACCAGATGACCGATGGTAAAAGGATGGATGACTCTGGAAAGGGTAGTTTTCTGCCTCACCCAGGTCTTTGTGGTGGCTAAGCTGAGCCTTGATTCTTTTTACCTTCCAAATAACGTTTTCAACAGCAAACAAGGCATTTCCCTGCTCTCCAGAACAGCTTTGTTTCTGATTTATAAATCAGGTCTTTTCTTCGGGGTGGGTTTGTGTCTTTGTCATTTCTGGCTTTGTTAGTGGGGCTTTCACTGATGGCAATGTTGACACAGCTCATGCTGCCAAATGTCACCAGCTGGCAGGTTCAACAATTGCTATGAAAATAAAAGATGTGCACTTTTTATACACTGAAGGGTGAGTTCTGTAACTGGAAGAGAAGTAAAAACAGCTGAACCAGCCTGAAGATGAAGTCCTGCAGTCCCACGTTTCCAGCCACCACCACAGTCCCGTTCGGACTCCTTTCCAGTGCTCTGGCACAGCTGGACTCACTGGCCAGGGAACATCCAGTCTGTTTAGATCTTGCCAAGGAGTCTCCTGCCCAAAAAGAGTGTCATGACTTGAACCTCAGGACAGGGCAAGAGTGGGGGTTTGTGCTCAAACCCACAAGTAGGATCCAGAGCGGAATTCAAAGTGCCTGGCCTGTGAGATGGAGGCTAGTGGACACCAGAGCTAAGTCACAGGCTATTTCTCCTTTTCTGGAGGTGCTGAAGACCCACCTGGATGTGTTCCTGTGCAACTGGATCTAGGGGATCCTGCTGCGGCGGGGGGATCGGACTGGGTGATCTTTTGAGGTCCCTTCTGATCAGGTTCTGTGATTCTGTGAATACGTGTGACCTCCTTCCTTCACACCCTCAAGGGGTCTGGTGGCAGCTGTGGAGCCCATGGTTGTTTGATAGGTCACTCACAGCAGGGGCTATCCCATCCAAGGCAAAGTGGTGGAAGCAGCCTGCTGTCTACAGCAGGGTGGATGTCGCACGGAGGCTTCGTGTTAAGATGCTCTGTGTTAGTCTTCAGCCGGTGCCGCCTTCCTTACAGTCTGTGCAGCTTCATGTCTCCACTGCCCCAAGATGAAGCAACCCGGTGTGAGCTGCTGCTGCACCACCAAATAAAGGCAGGGCACTGTCAGGTAAAATGTCATCGCGGCGCAGCGCAGGAGACACAATTAATCTTTGCAGAAAAAGGTCAAGAGTGAATCACCCGGTGCTGCCGGTTGTTAATGGGTGTTTTCCAAGCCCCGATTGCACAAGCAGCAGCGTCCGTTGATGTCATTGTATAGAACAGTTCTTCCTTAAGCAGAGCTAACAGCCGATGACGAAGAGGCCTTATTTCAACTGTCACCATGTTCTGCTGGTGGCTCTTACAGTTTACAAGCCAAAGGGAAACGACTGCATGGACCCAGCCTACAGACCCACACTACGATGCTCTCTCCTTTCTGTCCCATCCTCGTGAAAGCTTCCAGCCCGCCTCGTTAGCTGATTAACCGGTCACACACTGGTGTGTCTGGTCTTACCCACGAGACAGTTTGTTACAGGGATTTTTTGATCCCAGACTGGAGCTGGAGCCCTTTCTTTCCAGGCACTGAGCTAGTATCAGATAACCAGCTAACATCAGGGGGGAGAGCTGTGATCTTCCTAACTTCTGGTTGCTTTAAAAACTGATTTTCAAGTTCTCCTTCAGTTTCTGAATGTGTTTTATCCCATTGCCAGCCTAAAGTGACACAAGTGGCCTGTTAATTCTGATAATGGTGGCCAAAGGAGCACATGGTGAGTGTTTTGTTACCACAAACCAGCTTCTAGCTGAGAAGAGAAAGGGGGAAAAGAAGAAGACATAAACCCAAATTAGTTGCATTTTGCTAGATGCAGTCTGGTTTCAATTTGCATTTTCATTTCCCACATATGGATTCTAATAATCCCACAAGGAACTTGCGCCGAGTGCGGTGTGTTCTGGCAAGCTCCGCGTGACAAAGGGGGCTGGATTTAGCCCCCAGACATGCTGCACCAGATGTTTACACTGTGGAGCAGAGCACACAGATAAAATCCCTCTTCTCCACTCTGGAAATGAGATAATGAGGGTTCAGGTTAAGTTTTTGTGATAGAAAGTTGTGTTTTACATCGACAGCCTCGTCTCCGCTGCTGAACGAGGCCGACTGCCTCCTCCATCGCTGAAGCCCGATTGTGAGTCCCAGCAGACAGAGGATGCTTCTGCAGACTGCAGTCTGCTCTTTCTCCTCATGAAATATTGACCAGTGGCTACAGAATCCTGTGTCAGAAATACTCTCCGTGACCTTTGTGGGGTGTTTTGTGGAAGCTGACAGGCACAGGAAAATCTATTAAGAGAACACACACTGTTGCTGCAAATCCTGAGGGCCTGATACCAATTTAGTTTTCAATAATTATGGGAGCTCCAGTCATCGCTGGAAGTCGTAAGTCAAGTTCCTGTGCAACTTGATCTGAGGGATCCTGCTGTGGTGGGGGCACTGGACTGGATGATCTTTCGAGGTCCCTTCCAATCCCTCACGTTCTGTGACTCTGTGATGACAGACAAAAAATGTGGGAGCGAGCAGTGGGGCTACAGGGTGTGAGGAAAAAAAGCAGACTAAAGCCATGTGAGCAAGCCTTTTGTAGTGCAGTAGTAGCCTAGGGTGGAGGAGGCAGCACGCAGCAGGACGTGTCATCGTGGAGACGTCTGTGAGCGAGGACTGCACTGCTGAGCACAGGTGTCATGAGCTGCCTCTACTCCTAGCAAGCACCTGCTGCAGTGGGTGGGAGTGCCTGAGGCTGGGGAGGGCTAATTTGCTTATTTCTGGGCTGGCATGTGTTTCTGATTGCTTTTAGGTGGAAGGGGAAGTACAAAAGGCCCTCAGTGAGATGCAAGCTGAGGCACCCAGTTGCATGCAGCACACCACGTCCTGAGCCACCCTACCAGGTAAGACTGTGCAATCTGTGTTTCTGTTTGTCCTGGGGACCCACAGAGTCTTCTTGGGAAGCTGAGGTGCAGGTTATGAGTAACTAAAGGTGCCTGGGGAACACTGTTGGGGTTCACGTCACCTGACTCTTTGCACAGAACACAGAAACAAGCCTCCAGAAGTTGTGAGGGGCCAGCGATGAAAAGGGGGCACAGCCAGCAAAGCGCTTCAGAAACAGGGCTGCTGTAAGTAGCCCTCCTCCCTCAAAGGGTAAAAGCTTCCCCCGTGCAGGGAACCAGAGTGAGACCTGTGCACCACTTAATTAACACTTAAGCCCACAAAATATGGCCCTCAGCACTGCAGAGATTTTCTCTGAGGACGCAAACACAGAGAATAAGCTCCGTGCTCGTGGGCTGCTGCCGTTGCGCTGGCAGTCTCGTACATCACTGGCTGGCACGCCGGTACCCGCTGGCTTTGCGGTTCCTGGTGCAGTGTAAGCTGAAAATGGTCGTGCTGCTGCTAGTGAGCTGGTGAGGAGTCAAACAACCTGCAGGAGCTGAGAGTGAGCGAAGAGCTAAAACATCAGGTGTCAGTGCGATCGCATCGCCGTGTTCCAATCTGAGTCTGAGCCCACTTGCTGTTGGCGTGGGCACCCCCAAATCTGATTGGGAGTGTGGAGGGTGCTGGGATGGGCAGGGAGCAGAAAGCAGCAGCAGTGAGAACCTCCCAAACACGTTACAGATGTGTGTGGAGCAGGGGAGGGAACACCAAGGGAGCTATGGAAGTGTTGGAAAAGCTTCATGATGTTTGGATTGTTGGCCCAGGCTATGTGGTACTTGAGTACGTCCACCCTGGTGAGGTGACCACCATACAGGCTGCTTCCTTCCCTGCTGGCGTGTGCAGGGCCAGCAACCTCATGTTTTCCAGCTGTAAGAAGGAATCCCCAGAGTGATGCAAGCTGAGCAGTTGCGTTCAGGTGTCTGGTGGCCTCGTGGCACCTTAAACAGAGCTCTGTGTTCCAGGCTGCCTCTCGCCCGAGGCTGAGAGACGATCAAACAGCCCTCGGTGCTCCTCTGTGATGTCGCAGGGTTTCACCCCTGATGTGATGATGTTTGCACCTCTCCTTTGCTGACTGCAAGCTGGAGGAGGTTGGCTCCTTTCACCAAGAGGACCCACCCTTACTGGTCAGTCACAGAAACAGCAGGGGTGAAGAGGTTCTTCTGTCCTGGTCAGTGGAGTCTCACAGCAGCAAGCAAGATACTGTTTTTCTTTAGAAGCCATCTTCCAGAGCAGATGGGTTTCCCTGTCACCACTAATCTGTGCTCTAGGGAGAGAGCTACACTGCTGTAGGTACCGGTGCTAAAAAACAATCTAGGCCATCAAAGCTTTTCTTGAAGTCACAGCTTGAATTTGATTGCCAGTGAGTCCTTCAGAGTGGCACACACACTGTGGGCAGTACTGGCAGCAGGAACGAGCATCCACACTGCACACAGAGCTGCCTCACAGGTGGTGGGTGCCAGGGAGATGATACCAGACAGCATGCTTGTATTTTCAGAGCATCATAGGAAAGATCCTGCTGAGACCACATCTGGAATGTTGTGTCCAGCTGTGGGCCCCTCAGTTCCAGAAGGAGACACAACTGCTGGAGAGACTCCAGCGCAGAGCCACAGAGATGAAGGGAGGGGAGCATCTCCCTTATGAGGAAGAAAGGCTGAGAGAGCTGGGTCTCTTGAGCTTGGAGAAAAGGAGACACAGGGGTGACCCCCATGAATGCTGATAAATATGGAAAGGGTGGGTGACAGGATGATGGAGCCAGGCTCTGCTTGGGGACACCTAATGATAGGACAAGGGGCAATGGGTGTGAGCTGGAACAGAGGAGGTTCCACATCAGTCTGAGAAGGACCTTGTTCATAGTCATGATGCCAGAGCCCTGGCAGGGGCTGCCCACGGGGGTTGTGGAGTCTCCTGCTCTGGAGAAGTTCCCCCTGGCCCCGCCTGGCCACGTTCCTGTGTGACTTGGTTGAGGGCATCCTGCTGTGGCAGAGGGATGGGACTGGATGATCTTTTGAGGTCCCTTCCAATCCCTAATGTTCTGTGATTCTGTGGTTAGTTGGAGAAGACCCCCCCAAGGCCTGTAGTCCAAGCTCCTCCTCAAACCCCTAACTCCAGAAGCAAACAGTGTTGCCCAGGTCTCGGGTAAACATTAAAAATTGAAAGTGTCCAAGGCTGGAACTTCGACAGCCTCTCTGCACAGCTGCCCAGCGGCACATCCCTTCCAGCTCCGTATGGCTGAAAACCAACACAGAATGCCCCCCAAATACCAGAAAACACCCCAAAGCACTCCCAACGTTTCTGGGAGTCTCCTGGTGTAGCCTGGGTGACTTCAGACCCATCAGAAAGGGACCAGCACACGAGGTTTTTGCTCTGAAACACTGAGCACAGCACTGAGAATAACGAAAGGCAAAGATGAGAAATAAAGCATCTAGTGCCCTCCAAGATTAATTCCTCTGGAGAGCTGAGAATAAAAGGACTTTCAGATCTCGTTTTGCACAAAAATATGCAGTAAGTTTAAAGAAGTGATGTGAAACTATAAATAACCTGGAGTTTTGCGCCGGGATTGTCATTGTGACTCGTGGATCAGTGCGGAGGATTTACACAGTGCCCAGGCAGGTGCTTCAGAGTGAGGGTCAATTCCTCATCACCTTTTATTCTGTGCCTGTCTTGTTTTATGTGCTGCTCCTCAGAAAACATTCCTGACGTGTCTGTGTGCTCTGCCGGCGCTGTTCCTGTGAAGCGCGTTGCTGGGGTCTGACTTAACGTAGGGTGGGCAACACCAACCAAGATCAACCCTCCTGCCAGTTCTCCTACCTCTACTCTCTTTTCCAGCAAGAAGGCAGGTGCATTTCACAAAGGCAGGTCTCTTGAGCTTGAAAAGAAGTAGACTGAGGGGTGACCCCATGGATGTTGATCAATATGTGAAGGGTGGGTGTCAGGAGGATGGAGCCAGGCTCTGCTCAGGGGCACCCAGTAACAGGACAGGGGGCAGCAGGTGTGAGCTGGAGCAGAGGAGGTTCCCCATCAGTGTGAGAAGGACCTTCTTCATAGTCATGGTAACAGAGCCCTGGCAGGGGCTGCCCAAGGGATTGTGGAGTTTCTTTTTCTGGAGAAGTTTCAAACCCTCCTGGGCTGTTCCTGTGTGCCTGGATGTAGGGGATCCTGCTGTGTCAGAGGGATTGGACTGTATGATCTTTAGGGGTCCCTTCCAATCCCTAATGTTCTGTGATCTAGGGGATCCTTCTGTGGCAGGGAGATTGTACTGGATGGTCTTTGGGGGTCCATTCCAATCCCTAATGTTCCGTGATCTAAGAGGATCCTGCTGTAGCAGGGGGACTGGACTGGGTGATCTTTGGGGGTCCCTTCCAGTCGCTCATGTTCTGTGATGCTGTGACGGTTTAGTCAGCTGGGTTTTTAATTAAATCCATTTGGAGCCCTATGGACGAGCCGCGTGTTCGTCGCAGGTTTTCGAGGTGCGTTTGAGTTCTGTGGAGGCGTCGGCGATCACTAACCGTAACTGCTCATTTAATTGGGCCAGTTATGTGCCAAAACAAGAAAGGCCAACAAAATTACAGTCTCTGAAGAAAAGGCAAATACAGCACTGAAGCTGGGTAATTTCTGAAGCCAGTCTCATCAATAGAGAAAGATTATGAACAATTTGCCCTGACATTGCCTGAGGTTAGTGGAATGGAAAGAAAGAAGGAGCGAATGAGTCTGGATTGGCAGGAGACAGAATTATAATGGAGGTTAGAGAAAAGATTGCTGCTATTCACAGGAGGTTCCTGGAGCATTAGCCTGGTTATTTGCCTCCGTAGCGGAGCACGGAAAGAGCGCATTAATAGTTTAATTAATAGCCAGACTTCAGAGACTCTAGGATTTCAATAATTTTTTTCTTGAGAGACTGATTTCATCAAGAGTCGAAGGGAACTGTACAAATTGAGGGACTGAAACTGAGATGTTAAAGGCCACACAGCAAATGTAATAAAGCCTGAAACCCACGTGTGTCCTGTAGGGCCAGGGCGTCCTGGCTCCCTGTTTGTGTGAGAGCAGACAGCGCAGCCGCTGAAGGCAGCGGGACACACTAATCCTGATCTGTTTGTGCTCTTTGGTTGCCTTCTCTTCTTTAGCGTGATGGTGCTCAGCTGCTGCTGAGCAAGAGCCTCTCATCGAGTCCGTGTCAGGCTGGCCAAATGATTTCCCAACATTGAGATGAGTGAGCTCCTCACTCCTCAGCAGGGCATCCTAAGGTGGGTCAGAAGAGGGGTGGTTAGCAGATGAAGAGAGGTTCTCCTCCTCTATTCTGCTCTGCTGAGACCACAGCTGGAATCTTGTGTTTGGTTCTGAGCCCCTCAGCTCCAGAGGGACACAGAGCTGCTGGAGAGAGCCCAGTGCAGAGCCACAGAGATGATGAAGGGAGGGGAGCATCTCCCTGATGGGGAAAGGCTGAGGGAGCTGAGGCCCTTGAACTTGGAGAAAAGGAGACTGTGGGGTGACCTCATTAATGTTGATAAATATAGAGAGGGTGGGTGTCAGGAGGACAGAGCCAGGCTCTGCTCAGGGTCACCCAATGACAGGACAAGGGGTGGCAGGTGTGAGCTAGATCAGAGGAGGTTCCACATCAGTGTGAGAAGGACCTTGTTCATAGTCATGGTGCCAGAGCTCTGGCAGGGGCTGCCCCAGGGGGGTTGTGGAGTCTCCTTCTATGAAGTTTAAATCCCTCCTGGCCATGTTCTTGTGTGACTGGATCCAGAGGATCCTGTTGTGGCAGGGGGATTGGACTGGGTGATCTTTCAAGGTCTCTTCCAATCCCTAATGTTCTGGGATTCTGTAAACAGATGGAGAATTTCTTGATCAGTTCAAAATCCTGATCCTTTTTGTCTTGCAAATCAGTAACATGGACATCTCTGTGCTCCTCTGAGGAACATGTGAGTGGAATGGAAGTGCAATGTGGGACAGGGGTTTCTGAGGAGCCCAAATGGGGATGGTAGTCTTGGGAGAGAAAAAAAATTACCTTGGCTTTCTTTTATACCAGAGGGATGCTTTGGGTAATCGTTCAAAAAAGCTTTTGAAATGACCCTTCAAAAATTTTAGATCCCTCCCTCATAAAAGGCCTTTTCTGCATCACATCAGCGAGATGAAATGAAGATGAAGGTTGCTCTGTTTAAAATTACTTCTTTGTGACATTAGTCTGAATCCGGCTTTTATTCGCTCTGCAGCAATCTCGGCGGAGACCGTGTGGCAGGGCTGCTGTTCCCGTGCTCGGAAATTTTACATTTCAATGATATGTTTGTATTTCCAGATCTGAGCAGATAGAGATAAGTGGTGGTTTGAGCATGCCCTGAATCTGGAATGCGCCGGAGGGAAGGTGCCTGTTCCGCACCAGTGGCTGGCGTTCTGGGCGTCGGCGGGGCTCAGCTCGGCCTGAGCGTGAGTGCAGAACATCCTTGGGTAGTGTGGTCCTGCTGAGCATGTCCTCTGGAGCTGAGGGGCTCCCCTCTCCTGAGGGAGCAGCTCTGACGCTGGAGGACTTGGACAAATGGCCGTTGCTGCTTGCTCTCAGCTGTGAGGAGGAAGTAGGGGCAGGAGTTGGGGACAGGGTAGGGTGCATCTCTGTAAGTTTGGGGACTTCTCATCCAAACCCTTGATGTATCTGACAGCCCTGGTACTGTTCCTTTTTATTACAACATGATGTGTCAGGCTGTCAGCTACACAAATGGGGTGGGAGTGGCTTCCCAGACAGATAGAGAAGGGGGGTTTTTGTGACAGTTATGATCCAGAAAACCTCAGGTAATGACACTCCGTACATCACCCATCCCGATTCCTGAGCAGCCCTCACTCCACTGTGAATCTGCAGAGATCCCAGTGAAGCTGTAGCTCAGAGCCAGCTGAACCAGTGAAAACACCTGGCATCCGTGGTCTTGCCTAGCATCCTGCTTCTCAGTTTCTACTCGAGGAGTCACGGCCGCACGTGGACACTGATCCCTGGCCACATCTGCGTGAGAATCCCCATTAGCAGCTTTGCTTTCATCTTGCTGCTGTTCTGTTTGTCCCACGTGATAACGGGTCCCAGGCATTTTCTTCCCTTCGGTGTTTTAAGGAAGCCAGTAGACCCGCAGAGAATGTCTGCAAATGACTTCAGTTCTGCTTTTCATGGGGATTATGGATAAAAGGATGAGATAGCACCAGTTCCACAGAAGAGCAGCGTCCTTTAAAGGGATGGCGCTTCCCCTCACGGTTATGCGTTGTTTCTTATCTAAATATTTCCATCTCCCTCCTCTGTGTTTTGGCAATAGCAGGACTTATCAATCACCTGGAGCCGTGCTGATGTTTCCATGGCAGTTTAGTAATTAGGTCTGTTCACCAGGGGCTCCGATTAGTCCAATAAAATCCTTTATGCAATCCTTTTCAGACAGAGCAGTGCCAGCCCAGGAATAAACTAGAATTATTCCAGACACAGACACTTATTTTCTCATTGACACATAATGCTTGAGCCTTAAACCTCTTCATCGCGTTCGTTTAGGCTTCTCAGTGTTCAATGCTGATCTAGAAACTCAAGCTCTGACCAGAGAACGATCCTGTGTTCCCCACAGGGAAGAGGCAGGCAGCAGTTTGTACTGTCATCTAGTGATACTCGGTGTCATCTAATGGTAGGACAAGGGGCAATGGGTGTAGGCTGGAACACATCAATATGAGGAGGTTCCATATGAGTATCAAAAGGATCTTCTTCCCAGTGAGGGTGACAGAGCACTGGAAGGGGTGCCTAGGGGTGTTGTGGAGTCTCCCTCTCTGGAGATGTTTCAAACCCACCTGGATGTGTTCCTGTGTGACTGGATCTAGGCGACTCTGCTGTGTCAGGGGGATTGGAGTAAATGATCTTTTGAGGTCCCTTCCAATCCCTAATAATTCTGTGGTTCATGGTGAGGGTGATGGAGCCCTGGAAGGGGCTGCCGTGAGGGGGTTGTGGAGTCTGCTTCTCTGCAGACATTTTAAACCCACCTGGAGACGTCCCTGAGCAACTGGATCCAGATGATCCTGCTGTGGCAGGAGGGCTGGACTGGACAATCTTTCAAGGTCCCTTCCAACCCCTCATGCTCTGTGATTCTGTGTGTATGTGGAAAGGACTGGCTGCTGCACAGCTCCTGCAGCCGCATGGCCGTGGCCAGTAGGATGGAACTGGTAGGCACTGTCTTCAGAACAAAGCGAAGGGCAGCTCTGCAAACAGTCTGAGGTATCTGCACAGCTACCTGGCCCATCAGCATCTAGAACTTCCCCTTCTACTGAGCTCTGAGAAGCCAAAGCAGTGTCTCCAGCTGGCAGGAATGGAGTGGCTAAAACAAACTCGACCTATTAGCCAGAGACATCTACCTCCTGTCAGTGAGCTGACAAAGCTGGCACATGTCCCTCACTGTGGCCTGACTTGCACTAACACTTTGAAATCCTATTGCCACAGTTGTGATTTGAGCTTGAACTGCCAGTTCCATCTCCTGCTGACAGGTACAGCCACAGGGAACTGCTGAGGTGCAGTGGGGAAGGGTGGTGTGAGTGAGGTGTGGGAGCATCTCATGTTACACTCTGGAAAGAGAAGGTAAGGGTGAGTTGGTTTCCATTCTGGAGGGTAACTGCAAACACAGGTGACTTGGAATTTCATGTGAATTTTTGGTGCTGCAGAGAATGAGAAGGCAGATACTCCTGCAGGGCTCAGTTCTTTCCTGTCTCGCACCTTGCCTGCCTTCTCTCCCGTCTATTCAACAATTAGTTCTGCACAGTAAGTTGCTAATTCTTCTGTGCTCTCCAGTAACATTAAGCAATTAATTCTTGTCATGTAAAGTTTTCAATTGCTCTTTATTGAAGATATTTAAGTATTGTTTGCAGGCACTTTGAGTCATAAGCCTCTGCCATAAATATAATGAACTTTTGGGTTTCCTAGGCAGTGTAAACAAACACACTGCTTGTTGTTTCCTACGTAGCACAACACAATCACCCGAGTGCATCGCTCCAAACTCACGCAGATACTTAATTAAGTGGCTAGCAAATTAAAAGTGGCACATACGCCATCTATTCACAGTAGCTGAAGGATCACAGAATGGAAACTTCTGCCTGTCGCCTTAAAGTTTACGTGTGAAGTTTCACAAACTTACTCAAGTTTGGAGCTTTTGGTTTAGGCTGGAAGTGACCTTAAAAAAAAAAAAAGACCCAAACAGCTTAAAATCTCAGAGAACTTAAAATTCTGGGGAAGTCAAGTGAGAGTGAGGAAGAAAGGCTGAGGGAGCTGGGTCTCTTGAGCTTGGAGAAAAGGAGACTGAGGGGTGACCTCAATAATGTTGATCAATATGTGAAGGGTGGGTGTCAGGAGGATGGAGCCAGGCTCTGTTCAGTGTCATCTAGTGATAGGACAAGGGGCAGTGGGTGTGAGCTGGAACAGAGGAGGTTCCACATCAGTGTGAGGCTGATGGAGCACTGGAAGGGACTGCCCAGGGGGATTGTGGAGTCTCCTCCTCTGCAGACATTTCAAACCCACCTGGCCATGTTTCTGTGTGACAGGATCTAGAGGATCCTGCTGTGGCAGGGGCACTGGACGGGGTGATCTTCTGAGGTCCCTCCCAATCCCTAATGTTCTGTGATCCTGTGAAGTGACAGGCTTTCCCCTGTTGGGAAAACCTGTATTTGCCTGGGGTGCTTCCACTTTGCTCTTGTACTTTTTCAGTTAGTAGGGTCTGTAGCAGATAAATGATGTTTTCCCTGGAAGATTCCCCACAGCAGAAGGTTTTGTAAACTAAGATGGTACAAGTCTGTGCTGTAGACTGAGGATGTGGAACTTGCAGGAGAGCACAAGCAGGTGATGCTGCAGTAAATGCTCTGATATCCTCTGAGAACTGAAGCCCTGGGTACTAGGTTGATGTCTGCAGAGTAGCATCGCTGGCTCTTATGTAAAGAAAAGAAGATAAAATTGCTTAAGAATGGGACATTTAGCAGACTGTGACTCGTTCTTGCTGATGCTGCTTGTCTGTCAGTGCAGGATCCCACAGTGAAAAGAAACTTGAAGATATTTGAATATTTAATTAGTTTTTAATTAGAAGCTCAAGGGTATAACCAGATCTTTACTGAAATCTGTTGTAATCCTCACTGTCTAGTTCATCCAGCCAGCAACCTGTGTTTTTCCTTCCTATCAATTACTGGGACCTTGGAAGTTCTCTAAGAATAGGGAAAACGTGGTGGAGTGCGAGTATCTCTCCAAGCGCTGAGCTGTGGCTCTTCTCAAAGGTAACGGGGGGCCAAGTGAATTGAAAGTGATGACCACATTTCGGTTCTGGAGAGAACAGATGCTCCACCCCCAGCATTGCCATGGAGACCTTGGAATTCCTGGATACCCTCCCTGTTTCTGAACCTTTAGAGATGTAAATGGGACGTGCAGCGCTCGTCGCTCTCGCTGAGTTTCGAATATGCATAAATACAAAAGTGAGGTATCATCTGCCTACCTGCAGCCTGTAATTTCCTTCAGATTGATTTGTGAGCGGTGGTGCTAATTTTAGGCTTTTTGTTAGCGCCGTTGCGCGTGTCACGAGCTAAATGGCAGAGGCTGCCCTTTTAAAGTGCCTCGGATTTCCAAACGCACATCCAGAGGCTGGAGCAATCCGAGTCACCCTGTGTAAAGTCGGGAGGTTCTTGCCAAGTGCTCTACCACTTCCAGCTTTTCCCGTAACCCGCGTATGGGTGAGAGCGATACGTGAACAGCGGCAGCATTTCTGGTGGAGGTGCTTTCCTTAGTAGATACCGGAGGGCTGCAAAGGTACTGAGATGTCTGTCAATATGTTTGATGTCTCTGAGGTATTATTACGGAGCTGTTCATGTGTGTCTCGATCAGATAGCTGGTTGTGTAATCACCATGATTATCCCAAATTAGTGTGTTGGAAATTACAATGTATTGCACACTTCATTTACATTATTTAGTCTTACTGGATTAACTCGGATGAGTAATGCACGCTCTCTCCTGTATTTGTTAAATATTTCACTTTCGGGTATGTTATTAGATGATAACCAAGTAACTCATGATTCAGGACGCACAAAAGCTCTGCACGTTCCCCACACGTAAGCAGTAACCAAACTGCCTGAGCAAATCAGCTGAATCCAGCTTTCCAAGCAGTTTTGTCGTGACACGTCACAGAATCATTGGGGATTGAAAGGGACCTCGAAAGATCATCTAGGCCAACCCCCTGCCTGCAGGTGTAGAATTTGTGACAGCTCAGACAAAGAGGGATCTGGATCTTGCCCCAAGACCTGACTTCTATTTGGTTCTTCGCAGCTCCAATTGTTGTGTGGAGCTGAAAACACACAAGCAGTGTCAGGGAGGACATACAGCTGGTAAACAATGTTAGGCTACTTGGGAGGGCAGGGCAACTCGGAGGGCTTAAGAAACACTCATATCTTATTCTACATACCAAGGTTGGTGCTGAGAGGCTGTAACATTGCAGCCTCATACTTCTGTGCTCCTTCCAGGCTACTGGGTACAGAGAATGGGTTAAGCAGGTTTAAAGCTCTTCACCAGATTAACCAGCTTCAAGCTAAGACTGTTGACCGTGTTACTTGTCCTCCAGTCCATTAAGTTTAAGTCCCACTTAAGATTCTTCTATCCATTCAACATTGACAATGCAGCCAGCAACAAAAACATCCAACAAGAAAAACCTTAATAGATCCTCCTTACCCCACTCGGCTCCCTCCGAGATGAGATTTAGATTTGAACCTGGTTTTAATGAAAAACAGAATTCAATATTCAGGTTCAGAATGTGCTCGTGCCTGACACTTGATATTTTTGAGTGTACTCACTTCTTCCTGCCAGATACTCGTTGTCCGACTGTCTCAGTAGCATTTCAGTCCAAGCTAAGAGGTTCTTCTCTCGGTGGTAAAACAACAGCGTGTCTCCTCCAGCAGCGCAATGTTTTTGTTGAATTTCTCAGTGCGTTATGCTTGAATGTCAGTTTTCTGTTAGATGAAATGAAAATTGTATCCTTAAGCAAACAATGGGGGATTCTGCCAGTATGACCTGTAGGGTCAATCGTCTCATTAGCAGTCAGCTTTTACAACTGCCTGTTATTTATAGGAAAGGGATTTACAAGCTGTTAAACTAAACAACAAATTAAATTCTCCATGAGCCCTCATCATCTGATATAGAAATTCCCCGTGGGTAACGAGCTGCTGCTTTTTCAATGGGAAGGTTGGGAAAAATCTAATACAATTTATTTTTCGCCGGCGTAACCTTTGTAGGGAAACAGTCCCTTTTTTATTACGACGGAAAGCTGAGCCATCAGTGTAAACAGCTCCAGATGCACGGTGAAATTCAGCAGCCACAATCCACAAGCCTCATTTTAATGAATGCTCACAGGCATCTCTCTCATCTGCTAATTGTTTTCAATCAAATTTAAAATACTACAAATAAAGAGCAGCTCAGTAGTGCATTTACAGTGTCCATTAACTAACAGTCTTTATTAGATATATTTTAAAAGCAATAATCTGTGCAGACAGCTTTAGGAAGCAGTTCCATCCTGTCGTTTGGGAAAGAATGGGATGGTTCCAAGTAACCTGTGAGCCTAGCGTGACCCGATGGAATGAAGAAATGCACCACGACATCATGTGCCTGGTGCCCTCAAAGAGGGGGTAGAGCAGGCTTCTACCTAATGGTGCTGTGTGGCACTGGCAGACTTAAGTGTGCTTGCCCTTTGGTTGCCGCAGGGACTCCTCACCTGACACGTTTTGCTGGTTCTTCCTTAATCCTTAAGGTGTTTGAGTCCTGAGTATTAGTCGCCTCACGCAAAGTCTATTAATTGTTCTGTTTGCAATGGACTTGCTTCCAGAAGTCAGCGCTCGGTTGTGTGCTTGGTGCTAAATTGCCATTTCCCATACTTTCGGTAGCTCATTTTTGTCCAAGAAGTGTTTCTGTCAGGTCAGACCCAGAGAAAAGCTGTTTCTGCTACTCACTGTGCTTTGGGCTTGTTCTGGCCGCTCTTTATCCCCCATATGGGTAGGTGGAGAAACACAAAGCTGCTTTTAGGACTTCTGAGTGCCTTAGAGTCAGCTGTTTCTGCACAGAAACCCCACAGCTGCCCTCCACCAGATGGTGGCAGGTTGGGTAGGACAGAGCCAACCCCAGTCCTGTACCATTGACTGAAACAATCTCATAACTCAGTGTCATTTGTGACATCTGCATTAACCTCTCTGTGCCATGGTCCGAAGAAGTCAGCAAACCCTTGACAACTTACTTCCTCCGTGACCATAACTGGTGCTGGACTAACTTTGTGCATCTAAGCAAAGCCAAGAGTTTTTGAGAAGCTCGGTGACTCTGTGACTAATAACACTGCCAACATCAGGCCTTCGCGCTGACCTTCTGCTTAAATTGGCGGTAGAGATACAAGAATGCCCTGCAGGACGTACAGGGATGTATAAAACTCTTCCAGTTCATCACCCTGCACGGCTGCAAGCCTGCCTCTTTGCTGAGAGAGCTTCTGTCAGGGCAGCGGCTCTGCAAAGGTCATGACTTTTTGTCTGGGCTTTTGTGAAAAGGTGAACCTAAGTTCAGCCTGGCAAGAAGCAAAGGAGGACGTGGGGGTTTCACTGAAAGACCTGTGTGGTCTGTACCCACAGACTGCCGTGTGCCCCATCGCGTCTTCAGGACAGCTTCTCACAGGATGGTCTAGTTCCTTAATTCCCTGATGCACGAGGGAAAATGTGGGAGATAACACAGGGCTCCTAAGATCTACAGGAGAGAAAGACCATTCTGCCATGGGCTGAAGACCAGCGGTGGATGGCTGTGGGCAACTTCCACCTGGAATGAAGATGATGCAAGGACCTATGTCCTGTGCTGTGGGATTTAATTCTGCATAGCTCTTGAATGGGTTAATTTAAACAAGTGGTAACTGAGTTTAAACTCACAATTAGCTTTTAATTGTCTTTTTCTTCCCTCCCGCTTGTCGGTAGAACCTTGTCTACATCCTGCAGTGAGGGTGCCCGTTCAAGGAGGAAGTACGTTTAATGACAATTTAGGAAACAACTCAGTGGGTAATGTCAAAATATGAATTGCAAGTTTAAACCCATGAAAATGTTTTAAGACTGGGTACGCTGCGTTCACAGAATCACAGACCATTAGGGATTGGAAGGGACCTTGAAAGGTCATCCAGTCCAATCCCCCCACCTCAGCAGGACCTCCTACATCCAGTTGCACAGAACATGGCCAGGTGGGTTTGAAATTTCTCCAGAGAAGACGACTCCACAACCCTCTTGGGCAGCCCCTTCCAGGGCTCTGGCACCCTTACTGGGAAGAAGTTCCTTCTCACATTGAAGTGGAACCTCCTATGTTCCAGCTCATGCTCATTGCCCCTTGTCCTATCATTGGGTGCCCCTGAGCAGAGCCTGGCTCCATCATCCAGAGCGATAGTATTTTGTAAATGATGCTAAGCTCTAGCAGTGTCATCTAAATTAGACTTCTGCAAGATATTGGGCCATAAGGTACTGACATCAGTCTGCCCCCAGCGATTAATTCAAGTAGCACGTGTCTGCCCCCAGCGATTAATTCAAGTAGCACGCGCCCACTTGGGTGGCAGCTAGCCTTCCTTGTGGCTGTCGAGCCAATGGAGCCACGAGCTGGCCGTGTGCTGCGGCATGCGTCATCGGCAGAACTGCAGCTGGGACTCACTGTAGAACTTTTATTAGAAAGATGATGTATGAAGCAGAAGGAACGCAGCTTGACTTTCAGCTCCCAGACAGAGTTTGCTGCTCTAGCAGTCGGGGAAGTGGGAGAAAAGGCTTTTGACATGCAAATTCTGTATCACTTTGGTACAAAGGCAAATGATGGGTGATAAATACCATATCCCGTTATATACACTTTACACTTTACCCACAAAACCGCGCTTTGATACACACGAGCGCGAGAGAAGGAGTCAGAGGGGGACTATGATAGGGACATAAATGCTTACAAATAAATGAGCAGCAAGAATCCCTGTTGTGTTATTGACGGTGGCTGAAAATGGCATAATAAGGAGCAATAGCGTGAAATTGCTGCATAAAAAGAATCATTTAAATCAGACATTAGGGAAAAAAAGTCCTTAACAATGGGAAAAATTAGGCGATGGAAGTACCTGCTTGTGGAGACACTCAAAACCTCGCTCCGAGGCGTTCCAAAGTGTGACTTCATTTGACACACCACTACGAAAACTGCGGTTCCTTGCCTGTTGAACCTGTTTGCTCAGTCATGTTTGCTGATCCTTAGTGACAACAACTTGGTTTTATACCTTGTGGTTCTTGTTGTGGGCACTAACAAGCAGCAAAATGAGAGAAGAGGGTGAAGCTGACTGGGCTTTGGTTGTAGAACTTGGTGTGTTTTAGTCTTTTGGATTCCTGGAAGAAGATCTTGACTTCAGAACTGTTTTTGAAGCATTGCCTCTCTTCTTAGTGCCAACTCCAGCCCTGTAGCCATTCAAAGCAGACGCATAACTGTATAGAAGTGTGCAGCTGTCACTGTGGGAGTTGGTGTAAGAACGAGAGAGAATCAAGCTCTGCTGGGGGAAATAATATTTTTAATTAAAAAGTGCTGATAGTGCTATTGAGCCACGTCTCCTAGTCCGGCATGGCAGTAGCCCTTAGGTCTCAGTCTCGTTTTGCAGGTCATGATGGAAAATGAGACAAATTCCAAGGGTTGCAGTAGTATGGACATGCTGAGATGTATGGAAAACGGTGAATGTTAACAGCAGCTTGGTTCTGCAAGAGGCTGTGAAGTTCCTATTTGGTTTGTTCTGTGTGATGAACCGTGGAGGTACTTTTTTTAGTGAAAATATCCTGTGACACAGGCAACGACTCAATTTATTGCCGCTTTTACTTGAGTAAGTAGGAGGTGCTTGGTTTTGACTTTGAGTGTTGCTTTGTGTTTTAGTCCTTGCTTGTTGTAGAGACAGTTTGTTTCACATTTGGGGAGGGTAGGGGCAAATTCAGGATAGAGGGCAAGCTCTCACGTTCGGTTATAGGGCAGAAGCCATCTGTAAGGCCCTCTGTTGGTCAATGGGCATCTCAAAATGCAAGCGTTATGCAAGTCCTTGTACCAGGCACATATGGCGGAGGATTACACGTGACTGCACAGAATCACAGAAGATTAGGGATTGGAAGGGACCTCGAAAGATCACCCGGTCCCATCCCTCTGCCACAGCAAGATCCCCTAGATCCAGTTGCACAGGAACATGGCCAGGGAGGTTTGAAACCTCTCCAAGGAAGGAGACTCCACAGCCCCCCTGGGCAGCCCCTGCCCGGGCTCTGTCACTCTCGCTGGGAACTCCTGCAGTAAGGCAGCAGTATGGCAGCAAGAAGGGAAGCATAATCCAGGCTGCGTTCCTGTTTCTTGGGCATTTGCTAGAAACAGAACTGCTATGAGAAGCAGGATGATACCTTCTGGGATTTGGGGGTTCAGTTTTCTACTTAAGGAGGACATATTACTCCTTGTACCAAAAACTACCAGAAACCACTGTCTAGTCTCTTCTCTTTATTTCTCAGTCTTTATTTCCTTCCTCGTCTTCTTTGTTTTTAAGGAAGTTTCCAACTTACTTTTTGGGAGCCTCTGCATTTCTGTATTTGGAGTGTGCCGGGAGTCCTGTCCATTCCTAATTTGCTCTAGATTCTATTATGAGCCATCAATACTTGCTGCTTACTCATGAACCACAAGAAATCCATTATGTGTGGTAAGCTACAGCCCTCGATGTTGCAGCATATTGTATGTGTTAGACTATTTCATTATTTAGCTTAGTTTATTTTAAGATGGATCAATACCACCTGCTGAATCGGGTGCTGTTTCCAAGGCATTTGCTAGCACTGTGGGTAAGAAAGCCAGTGCCCAATCACCGTGTCTATTCCTTTTCACACACTTAAGATAATTTCATTGAAAGCAGCTTATGTTCACTTCAAGAAATGGAACGTTAAAAGCGCTTTAAGAGGACTCAGGGTTAGAATTACTGAGACTTTCAAATGATGCTTAAAGTACAATGTTATCTGTTTTCTATTAAACATATCAACATCTTATATTTTTTCCTTTTAGATAATAATTTTGCTTTTGTTCAATAGTCCTGTGTAAGAACTTCCCATATCTTTCCACTCTGAAATCACAAACAAAATCACTGTTGCAGTTCACAGTGAAAACTTTCTTGGTAAACCTTGGGGATCTGTGGGTGTTCCACCTTGAGAAATCTTTGCTGACTGTACTTATCCCTCAGTGAGTCTCCTTCTCTGGAGACATTTAA
The DNA here is from genome assembly GCA_013400115.1 of Rhinopomastus cyanomelas. NCBI lineage: Eukaryota > Metazoa > Chordata > Aves > Bucerotiformes > Rhinopomastidae > Rhinopomastus > Rhinopomastus cyanomelas. The sequence goes on from VXBP01002354.1 coordinate 883,329, forward strand.
AACCTCCCTGGCCATGGTCCTGTGCTACTGAATCTAGGGGATCCTGCTGTGGCAGAGGGATTGGGCTGGATGATCTTTCGAGGTCCTTTCCAATCCCTAACGTTCTGAGATCTGGCCACCAGTCTGGAAAATTCTGCCTGTGTTCAGGGAGTCAGACAGGAGTTGTTTTGCTTTATTATCTATTTTTACTGGTGACAAAGAGCCTATTTGCTGAATTAAGCCCTAAGGGCATCTCTGTAACCCCTGTGGTACAACTGTACCTGAGCAGAACCTACCGAACTATTTCAGTGATGCACTGGCAGCAAAACCTTGCAGTTAACTCCAAACTATTTTGGCCCCAAGGGAATAATAGGAATGAACTTTTGTCAGTAATGAGATGCGACTGGCTACATATATAGATCAGACTTGTTGAGAAAGAAGGTGCCATTTTATCTTGTCACTTTGCAGCGCAGAGGAGTGCTTTAAATAAGAGCTGACAGAACACTGCTCTTTCTGGTGCCCGAGCGGACAACTCGATACCTCGCTGTGTAACATCACCATTTGTTTGCAGTTCTTCAGCCAGCATCCCGTCCAGCTGGCTTCTTTCCAACCCATTTTGAATTGCATCTGGAAGATTGTGTAAGACATTCTGCCCAAGAGTTTATTACTGTAGAGATCTTGAGCCAGATCATCCTTTTAGAAATGGGGTTCCCCCCCCACCACCCACTACTTTTCTATATTTCTCTGAGGGGGAAGCAGCCCTGAAGCCAATTTACAAAACTTTTAGAGGAGTTTTTCCAACACAGGGAAAGCTCCTGGGGCAGACAGTGGCTGTAGAGTCCCCATCCTCCGATCATGTTTGTTGTCTCTTCTCTCTCTGATACCTTACGGAAATGCTCTGTTCACTTATTTGTTAGAGTCTCGGGTCTGTAATGCTATAAAAAGGGATTAAAAGCAACAAGGACAGTGAAATCAGAATAATTCAGGTTGTGAAAGACCCTTGGGTCACCAAGTTCAAACAACAACCCTACTCTAACAAGGTCACCCCTAAACCAGATCCCCCAACACTGCATCTAAGTGACTTTTAAATACATCCAGGGATTGGGATTCAACCCCTACCCAGTGCCTGACCACTCTCTGGGGGAAGAATTTCTTCCTGATGGCTGGTCTAACCCTCCCCTGTTGAAGTTTGAAGCCCTTCCCTCTGCTTCCGTCACTAATTACCTGTGAGAAGAAACCAGCACCAGCATCTCTACAGGGTCCTTTCAAATAGCTGTAGAGAGCGATGAGGTCTCCCCTCAGCCTCCTCTTCCTCAAATTAAACAGCCCCAGCTCTCTCCATCTCTCAGTGCACTGTGAAGAACTTGTTCTCTTTTGAGTTCAGACCTCAGTTGTGCTCTTTGCTCAGAACTCTTTGCTAACACTTTTCTCCTTGTGCCCAAGTCTTCCCTGTATTTGGGGGGCAAGAGGGGGGGGCAAGAGGCACTAAAAGCCACCTGCCTAGATGGCTCTTTTGGAGCTACTGTTGCTGTAAATGTAGATTAAAGTGAAACGAAAGTGCTTCTTTTCTAGCAGAGCTTCATCTTTACTCGTTTCCTGGCTCCTGCAGACGAGCAGCCTAAAAGCTCTGCTGGAGCTGTCCTGCACGGAGCAGGTGCTGGTGCTGGGGATCCTTAGCGCGGTGGTGGGTCATGGTTCAGCGAGACGACAACGTTTCTCACGTTGCTGAGAAAAGAGATACTAGGCTGGGTAATTTTTAGGTTTCTGTTTTTCTAAAAATGTAATGTCATAACTCTCCCATCTCCATGTTTTCTACTTCCTGTTATTGCTAAAAGAATGAGCCAGAGAGATGGAAACGTAGCTGCTGTGAATAATTTACAAGTGGTCTGAGAATAGCAAACCATTACTTCTGGTGATGCTGCTTGTGATGGTTACACAGTGATAAGGTTATCAAAAGGATTGTGGGAGACAGAAAAATGGAAAGGATGCATTAAGTGATGCAGTCATTTTTGCTGCTATGGGACTATGCCTTACATTAGTTTTACTAATGGCTTGTCTGGCTACTTTTTAAAAGTTTGTGAAAATGGATTTTCAGTATTTCTTCAGCATTATCACTGTGCCTTCTGCCTCCACTAAAGGATCTCTTTCTTTTTTTAACATTTATTTATTTTATTTCACCCTAGTCATTCTAGAGACAGTTCTTGCTGCTGAAGACTATACAAGTTGAAGCAGACAGTCTTCACTCCCTTTCCCTCATCATCCAAGCGATGAAAAAGCTCCCTTCCTATCCCTAGTGTTCTGCGATTCTGTGATACTTGGGATCTGCTGCAGAACAAAACCGCTTGATGACAGCAATTACTGAGCTTGCAGAGTTCATTTCTTTACTCATTTTGTTTTCTCCTCTATCTTTGGTCCCTCTTTCACACTAGTGGTGACGAGCAGGATGCACACCCTGAGGACTGGAGCTGTTGTCCAGCCAAACCATTTCTGTTTGACTGTGACAGTAGGATGTCAGTGCTTGTCTCTTTCATTCCCCAAGTAGCAAAAGGATAGGAAAAAAATTGCTTCATTAAGCTTTGACAATCCTCAGCAAATTGTGTAGCCCTGATTCAGTTTGATACCAGGTCTAAAGATGAGACAGACCCCCATTTACTCCTTCATTCTTGTTTTAGAAGGCTGGCACCACAAAAAGCCCTGAAAGGTTAATGTGCTCTAGCACAGAAGCAAGCACACGAGCAGAACTCTGAAGACCCACAGCAATCCGGATGGGAAGACACCACTTCCCATCTGCAGTTTCAGAATCCAACACCCATCTCCAAACTGAGCTTTGCTGTTTGCTTTTTTCCCGTTAACACTGTTTTCATAAGAGATTTTAATCCTTAACTCAGGCTGAGCAAGGTCTGGAATTAGAGATACAAATGGCTCAGGGATACATACAGGCGGTGGATAATTTTTTGCTGTGTTGCCTGCCAAAACAGAGCAGTGGCTATTTCCCGTTTGGCACCACTTTAATAAGCTGATTCCATTGCAGCTACACAATTACCTGCCCATTAGTATTGCTTAAGCCCTGCTAATTTTCAGGAGAAGTCTACCTGTGAAATTGAGCCCCTTCTCATGGCTCTAAGCTATTCAGAAGCAGGGGATATAAATGTGAAGGGACAGACCACAGCAAACCCCCAGAGCTGTTTCCATTGTTCTGCAAACAGACAAACTGACTTGGAGGAGCTGTCTACCTTCTGGTCCTCAGAGTACCGAGGAGTAGCCAAGAGCTGCCCTGGCCATTTCCTCGTTCTTGAGCTGCATGCTGCCTGGTCAAGCCCTACCTTGTCACCTGCACTGGCATATTTGATTAAAAAAATTCGCTTCACTTGAGCTCCACAGACTCCATGGTTTTACCTGAAGCTGTGCTGTTCTTTTATCACCACTGGTGCTGTTCTGATAGGAAAAAGAAGTTGGGCAGCCTCTCTGCTTCCTTTCCTCACAGTTTATTGAGCTGATGTCTAATGGGCACATAAAAACTGGGACCAACGCTTCAGAAATCCCTTAAGTTTCACTCAGAGGCCAAGTAGTTACAGTCGCCTCAAGTGATCTGCACTTTAACAAGAGCTGATTTTCCTCTAGCCTCTCTATTTGTCCTTCTCTCAACGTTTTTCCTCCCAGATTCAAGTCACAGTTTTAAGTCTTTAAGAGAATTGGTCACTTGTAATTGCTAGTAGATCTTTCAGCAGGAGGAAATCTACTTCAGGGAAAGACACAGTCACCCATCATTAAAGTTTTCTGACATTGTTCTCTACCAGAAACTGCTTCTGTTTGGTTTTGACTTCAGCAAGTTAAAGCTACACAAGTTGAAAGGTTTCCAGCCTGGATGTTTCTCTGTGATTTTGGGGATAAGAGAGAGTGGGAGACAAGAGGGGACAAAGGCTGATCAGGCAGCTCCTGAAGTGAGCTCTTGCTTGTGCCGAGGGACAAAAGGCATCGCTTTCCTTTGAAAGCGCTGCCTGTCTCAGACACCAACGGGTATTTTCTCCTTTCTTGTTCAGGAGATACCAGCCTAACGTCTCTGATTTTTCCTCCATGGCTGCTGGGCAGCTGCGCGTTCCCTTGGCCCTGTGTCCTGCACAGGGGGATGCCAAGCTGGCACAGAGGAAAAGAGCTCAACGACAAAGGCTCTGCACTCTGCTCTTCCTTCAGAGCAGCATTGCCAGGGGCTGCCTCCCTCCAACCCCAAAGCCAGGTGCCTTCTCCTCCCTCCATCCTCAAACCCAGCCTCTTCCTTCACCTTTACCCCTCCTTCATCTCACCTTCAGGGCAAAGAGGAGGCAGCTGGGCACCTTCGTTTTACAGGGCTGCCCACCTGCACCTAACATAGCGGCAGATGAACCATGAGACAGGAGGAATTGAACTGGCCAATCACAGCCAGCGCAGCCCCAGGCCGAGCATGATTGGCTGAAGGCTGCAAGGCGGGAATCTGAGGGGAGCTTCACCTGGCAGCAAGAACCTTCTGGAACCTCTGAGGGCGGGAAGGCTGCAGCTGCTGGTTCTCAGTGCTTTCTCTTCACTGTGGCTACCTGAGGGCCCTTGGCAGCACTTGGCTGTGATGATACGAAACTGGGGGAGTTTGGTTTCTTCCCAAGGGGAGAAAAAAATCAACTCCATTTCAAAATGACGAAAGGAAGCCCCTGACAGTGAAGACCGTTGCCGTTTGTCTTGCCAGGGCCTCACTGCCTAGTCACTGACCGACTACAGGTGAGTCACCTCAAGAAGTAAAGCTGAGCTGTTAGTCCTTGGCCCTGACAAAGGGCTCGAGTGCATGAGGGAGATGGTTTTTCTCAAGGCATTTTCCACCTTTTTCCAGAACAAACGGGATGAGAGATGTTCCCTCAAGGTGGTGTTCGGGTTTTACCAGAATAAAAGGAGTGCAACTCCTGCGTGCGAGGGCAGGTGCTGCTTGTTTCCATGCACTCCAGTTTGCTCAGTTAGGGTGTTGGGACCACCTTAATCCCTTCTGTTTTGTCCAGCTGCTGTCTGACCTTTCAGCTTTGGGAATAGTTAAACTTCTTGTGTGAGCTTCAGGACACCCAAAGTGTGTGAATTTGGACAAAGCTATAGGCCGTGTCCAGAGGGTTCAATTCTCATTATGGACCCAAATTCTGATAAACTCCTCAAAGATTAAGGAAGAGTTGCTCTGTCCAGGCAGTAATTTTGCAATTAAAATTCTGCCCGTGCCAGAAGGACCATCGTTTATTTCTGTGTTGTCCTCATCTGAGATTTACGAGGTCAAAGTTTTACTGCTCTCAATGACTCTCTTTCTGTGCTGTGCTGTCAGTCTAATTTAAAGCTGGGTAAGCTGATAAAACCACAGATTGAAGGGTCACGGCGAAAAATAAATCAATAGCTTCAATATTCAATTAGGTTTTCATAACTCCTCACAGCCTCTGTTTTCTACAAGTCTTTTCCTCTTCTTCTAGAGGATAACAGGTAATTTCTTCTTGTTTAACGAGTGTGGAGTTTGGCCAAAACTGACCACCCTGAAGTTCAGATCATTCACTAGTGGAGAAAAAGGGTTTGTGGCTGTCCTGGGGGTGTTAAGGAAGCTCTGAATGCTGGAACCAAGACGTGTGGACTTCAGCCTCTTGTTAGTGGACACTGACAGGGTCATTAATGACGGTGTTTAATGCACATTGTCTCTGGGAATTTTCTGTCTTGAAACACTTTTGAATGTGACCTAAACCACTCATGTTTTAGCTGCAGGGCAGAATGCACTTTTGTTTCATGGTGAGTCCTTTTAAGGACTAATTTTTAAAAAATTATTCTTTAATAATAACATTTGCCACTTTTTTTTTAAAGTATTAAAACATAGACTCTGGTTTTCTATTAAAAATATTTTCTGCTTATTAAAACATTGAGGTAGCTCTTTCTGTTTAAGATAGTCTAAAATGAAAACCTATTATAGATGATGAAACACTTTAAAGCAGTAGCTTTCTCGTTTCAGTTCAACAGCATTCAATATTTCAGTGCTGTGTAACTCCCAGTGTATGTATTTTTTATGCCAGGCAAGTGAGCCCTATCCCTTTTTAGAGACTCAGTTATGCATTTTGGTTCATTTCTGACTTCTGATAATATCCCGAGGGTTTATTGGGGTTTTTTGTGTGGGAGGGGGGTTTTTCCCTCCTTGAGATAAACGTCCCACACATTAACCGCTCTGTAAATTCCTTCCTCGTGCTTAGCAGCTGAAACCTACATCGTGGCTCTGCCCTAGCGTTTACTTGATGGAAGGGAAGGAATGTTTCATTGCACCTTTTTCTTTTTGGAGTGGAGGGAGGAGAATTATTATGTGTTAGGAAAATAAATAGATCAAAGGCTAAGTTACAGACAAGTGCCAAAACAAGGTTCTTTTTCATGTAGGCTTGAGAACAGGAAGTATTGAATTAATCGTAGTAATGCTTTTCAAGTAGGATTAGATTTTCATGAAATGTCAGAAGAACGGCGTACGGAATGGATAATGCTAGTTGTAGTTGATACCATTACCAGCAATCCCTCGCAGGGGTTTGTGTGTGGATTGGAGGTACCTGGGGCTCCGTGAAGGTGCGTTCCTCGGCAGTGTCCTCGGGCTGACAAAGCTGCTCTAAGTGCACAGTGTTTACTGGTGAGCAGTCGGCTGGTCTCAGAGGTTTAGTTTTCATCAGCCCTGCCACATTTTCTATGGAGAGTGAATCTAAAGACATTGCTCATGCTCGCGCTGCTCCGTCCGTGGAGAAATGCAGAGGGTGTCAGCTTAGGTTTCTAAAGAGTGGCCTCTCTTGTGCCACACAGTGGATTCTTTCTGCAGGGGAGGATAGCTGTGGGGTCAGGCAGGTGGCACAGAACGTGTGCATGGGGAAAATTAAAAACAGATGCCTTTTGTTGAAGTTTCCCCCCTTTGATTGGTCAGGGAGTGGCTGGGATGATCACCTACGTGTTGGGGATTTGCTCTCCCATGGGATTCTCCTGAGTGATGTTCCCAGCATCTCTGAACCTGAGGAGGAGTCCAAGCGATGTGCTACAGAGCCTTATCGCTTCAGTGATCCTGTTTGAGCTGGGTGGAAGACTCTGTGTGTGTGTTCTGAAGGAATGTTTTTGGAGCAGGTTTTAAAAATTCCCCCCTGCTGGGGNCTTTGTGTTTTCTGATTTGTTTTGTTTTCTTCTCAATAAAATTATTGTAAGCAACAAAACAGTTTTGCTATTTCAAAGCTAGAAGAAAAAGTGCTTGAAAAGAAAAAGTGAAAGACCATGACAGAAATATTTGGGTTTTGTTTAATTTTTCTTGTAGACTCCATTCTTTTGAAGAGGCTGCTGACAGGAACCTCCTGGAGGAAAGGAGCAGTTGTCTGCCAAGGGAGCTGCTGAGCAGGCCCTCTTAAGAAATGGAAGGTTCAAGAAGCTGCAGGGTGTGGTAGAAATGGTTCTGCTGGGGTTTGCCATGCAGAGAGGGAGATCCAGCCAGCAAGGTTAAAGAAAGTGCGAAGAACTGCCTGTGGACCCAGAGGGTAACGGGCAAACCTCGCCGCACTTGAGGAAGGCATCGAACCAGCGTCAGCAGCCGAGGAAGTGGAGAGCTGCCTGGAGGAACGCAGTAGGTAAGGAAATATTCATAGCATTCCTTCACTGGTTAGAATAGGCTACAGGCACAGTTGCTTCAGAACTTTCCAAAACTGATCTTGAAGCTTCTTGGTCCTTTCTGTTGAGTCATTGGAGTAGTAGGAGTGTAGTATTAGCTAGAAGACAATGCTAGGAGATACTAGGATGATCTAATCCCAGTTTACAAGTGTTGTTTAGTACTTAAAACTGTAAATTACATGTTGCATGAACATGCTGTAGACTTGATGCTCTTAGTAATGACAACATGTGATGTGCAAGCTGACACGTGGGCTCAGTCTGTTGAAAGTCACGTACATGTTTGTGTACCTTGTGTCTGTCCTTGCCATTGAGAAAGTGAGTGGAAGAAGACAGTTGGTGGCCATCAGTGCACTGAAACAGATTTAGAAGGAAGTAGTGGTTGCCATTGGGATATTTTGGAACTCTAATCTGAGAAACAAAGGTTTGCTTTGGTGTCTGCAGTGTGGTGACTTCCCAGAACTCTTCAGTCAAGCAAAGTGTATGAGTTGTTTAATTTGTTTCGTCACTTGGGACTGACATAGTTTGGGAAACTGGAATGAGACTGATGAGGTGCTGTGTAACAGCAGGAGAATCTGTTTTAGTAACTATGCAATTTACATGTTATTTCAGTTTTTATTTTGCATTTTCTGGTGCTCTGTTGAGCTGCACTTCAGCGTGCTGCTATCTCTATGTTGTGTGGTGGTCACCGCTCTGCCTGGACCCTTCTTGTCTAGTTTGTGGACCCGTTGTGACTCATTCTGGCCCAGGCATGCAACCTTCTATCTCGGGAGAATCAGATTATAAAGCAGAAGCCCTGGCACAGCCAGCCAGCCAGCTGTGCACATTCATTGAAGAACTGGGGAGTCCCATCAGACTTGCGGAGGTTGGAAGTAGCGGAGGATCTACTGGGTAGATAATTATTTCTTAGACTGAGAAATAATGACTTACGGAGGGTGCCAAGTTCTTCAGAAGCTGCAGGGCATTTCTAAATGTTTTTGAGGATTACTTTGGGTTGGTTTGATAGTGTATCGTGGCAGTTGTTTGCCACAATCGACTTTCAGTGTTACTAACAGTCTGAAGCAGCACAAGTAGGCAAAAGACATCTTGGGGAGAAGGCAGATAATGGCTGCTCTAATCGCAAGTGATAGGCTCCAAAAAGCGTTTCTCAGTTCACCTTCCTACTCAGTGGATGTGTCTGCTGTTGACTGAGATAACACTGTTTTCTGGAGCGGCTAAGGGAATGAAAACTTCTGCCGAAGCTGAGCAAGGCAATGCAGTTAAAAAAAGAGTGGCAGAGGCAAACACCCAGACAGCGCAGGTTTCAGTGGCAGATCTAGAATTTACAGTGCGACTATGTTCTCTTTCCGAATCATAGAATCATTAGGGGTCAGAAGCAACCTTGAAAGATCGTCTGGTGCAATCCCCCTCCGTCATACTCTTGTGATGCATTCGATCGAGGTTTGGATTTCTGATCTGTGAATGATGTTGCTTAAAGGTTGTGTTTCTAGACGCAGAAGTTCTAGGATGCAAAGGTGAAGATTTTGGGTCTGTTGAGTCTGGAGAAAAGAAGGCTGCTCTGCTGCACACGTATGGGATTCTGTGTCAAGAGAGACCTCTTGCCTTTAATTGAATTGCTTTCCTGGTTTGTATTGGCATTCCAACTGAACCTAATCAGACTGTGAGGTATCAAGGGCGGCAGCAGAATTGTTTATACTCCTGTTCAGGTTTTGACACCTGACAGCTGTAGACTAGGATTAAGACCTAGGTTAGACTAAATGCTGTAGCAGATCCAGCCATGCTGAATTCTGCTTACACATTGCGTAAGGAGAGGCGGTGTCATCTGTACTTTGTATCTGTAACTGGTTGTGTGATGCGTTCGACTCATTAGGGTTCAAAGAGCCAATCTTAAGTACTCTTCCCAAATATCTATATTGGGGCTGGAAGGGGACAGGAGGAGAACTCTTTGTTTTCAAAACCTCTGAAGTACTTGAAGTGTGAAATGTTTTCTTTAGGTCAATTGATTATTGACATCAGATATTCCCATTTCTCAGATGGTGAACTGAAACAAGTCCTGCTTGGTGAGAACAAAGGCTGTTCTATTACAGGGCATGATTAGACTTGCAAACCTAATTATCCCCTTTGGGACTGAGCGTGGACCTAATGCAGCTTGGATTACGGAGGCAGGTTCTTACTTTCAGCTCTGTTCAATGGATTTCTGGCAAATCTGGTCTTACAGATGATTAGACTTCAGTACAATGATTAGAGAGGTTCTGTGAAGGAATCATTGGGTTTTTTGGGGGGTTGGAATGGAACTGGACTTCTGTTTCTCTTTGAGATTTGGTTTTTATTTTGATGCAGGAATAAAAAAATAGTCGTGTTTCTTTCAAGTGTAGGGCTATCCTCCAGGTCTGATGTGTGAGACGTGTTTGATGCACGAGGTATCTACCAACTGTATCAGGTTTGTGACTGCAAACTCTCATAAATAAGTGGTAACCGTGGTCACTGCACAACCTCATTGCCACATCTAGTTTTAGCTTGGTGAGCGGATGAGTGGCCCAGAGGGAAGGCTTAGTGGGCAGTCATGGTCCCCGTGGTGCACACGCAGTCTACCTGACTTTTAGACAAGTTCATTCCTACTCATGGTCCCCCCAAGGCTGTCTGTTAAGGTGCAACAGGTGCAGGTAGGCTCTAGAGCTTCAGTGATAAAGTCAGCTGATCCAACCTAAAGCTGAGTCAACTGACATTGTCTTAGGTGTTTGCATTAGCTGATTGTTACTGAAAGCATGACTGATTTCCAAGAGGAAAACAATACAAATATAAACATATTGAAATCAGATTCCTAAGCCTCAAGAACTTACTCCTGAGGTATTTCCAGTGTAAATGTCTGTCCTTTCTCCTGGCTGTACCTTCCACTGAATTTATGTTTGTAACCCTCAGTCAAGCTGAGTATCAAAACATCTCTTAATAAACCCAGCTCTTACGTGACTGCATTCTTGTAACGAAGGTGAGGATACTTGCAAATAATCCTGCAAACTCTAATACTGGAAGGGTGGAACTGCCCAACAATTGTGAGCATCCTTGTACAGAAGCCTACCCTGTGGGCTCTCTTAGGTAGATTTTCTTGTGTCGTTTTGTCCCTTGAGAATGGTTGTAATAGTCTGTCAGCCTATCCTATTTTCTGGGAAACCTGAATGACTGTCATTTCTTTGAGACTGCCATCTCAAAAAAAAAAAAGAGGGAGAAGGAAGGAATTGAGGGGTTCAGGGCTGGTTTTCTTTAAGCTGGTGTTCAGAGCTGGTTTTTTTTTTTTTAAGCCATCTTTCTGTGTGAGCAATATCTTCCCCTAAATCTGTGATAGTCTCACTCTAATTAGCTGCATGTTCCCTACACTGAAAAATTAAGAAACCCCTACAGCCTTACAAACAGCTCCTAGAAAGGCAGGCTGGAATGTTTGTTGCCCATGAATGAATTATTCAGGTAATAATTTAGTGATCAGTAAGAATGCACTGTACATTAAACTGATTAAAAAAATTAACGAGTAGAAATGTCATGCATTAATAATGGCACTGCTTAGTTAAGATTGCTTTTACTGTGGCTTGGCACAGTCAGGCTTCCAACGAGCTCTACAGCAATCCTGAACGTTATAAATAGAGTCTGGACAAAACTACTGACGCTTTGCTCTGTGGATATTGAAAAATATCTGCTGGCAGGGAAAGGAATGCCCTGCCAGACCATCAGAGAGTTCTTACTGCAGTGTTCTCAGCAGACAATGGATTTTTGGCATGATGGGCTTGTCAGAAGTGAGGGATTAGAATCATAGAATCATTTAAGTTAGAAAAGACCATTATGATCATCAAGTCCAACCACCAACCCTACTCTACAAGGTCACTCCTAAACCAGATCCCCCAACAACACATCTAAGAAACTTTTAAACACATCCAGGGATGGGGACTCAACACCCACCCTGGGCAGCCCATCCCAGGGCCTGACACTCTCTGCGGGAAGAATCTCTTCCCGATGCCCAATCTGACCCTCTCCTGTTGCAGCCTGAAGCCCTTCCCTCTGCTTCTGTCACTACTGACCCGTGAGAAGAGCCCAGCACCAGCATCTCTGCAGGGTCCTTTCAGATAGCTGTAGAGAGCAATGAGGTCTCCCCTCAGCCTCCTCTTCCTCCAACTAAACAGCCCCAGCTCTCTCCATCTCTCTTCCTAAGATTTATTCTCCAAGCCCTTCACCAGCTTCATTGCTGACCTCTTTGTGGCCTTGTGAAAGGACTTTGTGCACAACAGCACGCAGAGGAAGTTTTTGGCATCTTTAGGGGCTACCTGCCTCCTGATAAAATCTTAAACCTACAAACAGCACAAACCCCCACCCAGCTAATGGTCACGTTCCTTCCAGAGTGATTGTCCTCCTGTATGAAAAAGCTAACCTGAAGAGGGACCTCGTGTGATTGAGCAATGTGTTTCCTATATTTTTATATGCCATTGGACTGTTACATTGTTATATTGGCTATTAGTTTATGTGTGGATGTTTTAATGCTCTGTAAGGGACTGTGTGGCTTGCTGTGCTGTGTGCATGGGCAGAATCTGGAGAGCGTGGAATCGCGGAACGTTTGGAGCTCTGTAACTCCTGTGCAGTGAAACAAATGCTGGAGGGCTGGTGTCTGAAGATGCTCTTTAGGAAACAAAAGCCAAGTGAAGGAAACCTGTTTACATCCATCATGCAGATACTAGTTATGATAAAAATGACAGGCCTCTTATTTGTGGTTCACTCACCCTTTACAGAAAGAACACATGCTAGAATGATGCTTATACATCCCCCAGTCAATAAATCCTACCCATCCTGTTGTTACTCATTTTTTCAACCCTGATAACATTGTGTACAGAGGTAAATTACCTCAGAGTTGTATTTTGCTCTGGAAATAACCAATATTAGATGTTATCACTGATCTAAGATGAGAATAGAGCTGATGACTGCAGTATTAATCCCTCTCAATTGAGTTAAGGGAAACAAAACTGTTTAAAAAACCCCACATGGTAGAAACAAAGCAAATGATTCTATCTTTGCTATGACCATGTCTTATGTCAGATGAGTATTTCATGTGGGAGTGATTGAGATGGTATTGCAACAACATCAGTGAGAAAACTTCAAGGAATAATAGAATGGCCAAGGTTGGAAGGGCCCTAAAGATCATCCAGTTCCAACCCCCCTGCAGAGGCAGGGACACCTTCACTAAGGCAGGTTACCCAGGGCCCTGGCCAACCTGCCCTTCAACACTGCCAGGGATGGGGCAGCCACAACTGCCTGGGGCAACCTGTTCCAGCACCTCAGCACCCTCAAGGCAGAGAATTTGTTCCTCATGTCCAACCTCATTCTCCCTTCTTCAAGTCTGGAACTCTTTCCCCTTGTTGTCTTGCTACCACCTGTGTCAAAAGCCCTCTTCCAGCCCAGCCTTCTTGTAGCCCTCTTCAGATATTGGAAAGCTGCTATAACTTCTGTGTTTTTATACCAGGTAGTAGTTTACCCTCCACTTGCTGCTAATGATCTAATGAGTGGAATTTAAGTAAATGATTTTAGATTTTCAGATCATTTTTGAAGGCCTGTACAGGAGAGAGCTTTCCTGTCGATAGAATGGTCTAAAGAAGCTGAGCAGACCAAGGCTTGCAGTATCTTTTACTGGACCGGACGATAGAGCTGGAAAAGCTTGATGAGTTTTAAAGCACATAAGCCTTTCTCAGAGTCTGAGCTGGAAATAGCAGGTCTCAAAGCTAAATGTGAGCAGAGAGCTATTGCTGAGTTTGCCTTAGGTGTACAGAAAATTTATCATATGTAGGATGAAGTTAAATAAGATCCCTGTTGTATAGTAGCTCTGGTAACCAGCGATACACAGCAAGAGCCTTGGCTCCAGAGCGTGGAAGGGCTGTGCTTGCTTCTCCAGAAGAAACAAAAAGGTATAATTATTGTTTTAGTGTGGAACATGAAAAATGTGTGCAGGAGTGTTTTTCAGTCTCTTCCAGCTAATGGTCATGTTACATGAATTCTCAGGAGTGCAAATAGATAAATGGAAACAGAAATAATGTGCATCGAATTGCTCCCGTGAAATTGTTTGATGTTTGGAATTCGTCTTGTTTTAGTTACTGGCAAGGTGTTGGACTTGTTTGCTTCTTTGAGGTGGGGACAAATGTGTGGAGTCCCCAGCACGAGTAGAATGTAGACAGACTGCAGCACATCCAGAGGAGGGCCACTGCAATGATCAGGGGGATGGAGCTCTGGGGGGACTTTCTTTTGACCTTCCAGTACCTGAGGGGTCCTCAGTGAGGGCAGGGGAAGATCTTTTCAAGAGGGTTTGTATGGATAGGACCAGGAGCAGTGGGTTCCAGCTGGGAAAGGAGAGATTGAGGCTGGATAATAGAAACAAGTTCTTCAACGTGAGGGAGGCTGGAATGGGCTGCCCAGGGAGATGGCAGGAGCCTGATCCCTGCAGTCATTTAAGGTCAGGATTGGTGAGGCTCTGAGCAGCCTGACCTAGGTGGAGTTGTCCCTGTGTGGGGAGTTGGACTAGATGGCCTCCAGAGATCCCTTCCAGCCTAGAACATCCTATGTTTCTAGTGTAAAAGATGTTTATGTTCTAAATGTACACGTATTTGGTGAAGTGCCTTTCGATCCAGTTCTAAATTATTATTTCAGGTATCAGTTTCGACAGGACTTCAAGCTCCTTACGAAATGCAGCACTTGGCTGTTTAGTCACAGAATGCTTCCTCTGAAATGCAGAGGTAGTGGAAGTCAGACATAAAGATGGGGATCCAAGGGAAAACACATATACAGTGGTGATCTGTTTTCTACAAAACAAACTGTATGTCTTCACTGTGTCAGATTCTCATTGTGTTGAAGGCACATTATTGTGATGCCAAGCTGGCCTGGCAAGTGTTGAAATCCTGGTTTAAGAGAACATGGAGATGATTTCTATGATTCTATGATTTCCCTGAACGTTTAATTCCAGCAAGAACAGAATTGTCATATCAATATTTCTACACTTAAAAATGTGGTACTTTATCCCTGCATAGGGTCACCTTGATGTTGGTGGACTCTGTGTAAGCCATGCAGATCTGAGACTGGATTAAAGAACAGGTACCTGGTTCCTAGCCAAACAGCTTGACTTTGGCCAAAGTCCTCTGTTTCCTGCTACTGCTGTTAGGTATTTAAAAATATCCAGTTGTTTGTAATTATAGCCTAAGTTCAGCTGAGAAAAGAGAAAGCTCCGGGGTGACCTAATAGCAACCTTCCAAAACATGAAGTGGGCTACAGAAAATCTGGAGAAGGGCTTTTTGCAAGGGACCGTAGTGATAGGACAAGGGTAATGATTTGAAACTGAAAGAGGGGAGATTTAGATTGGATATTAGAAAGAAGTTCTTCACCATGAGGGTGGTGAAGCATTGGAACAGGTTTCCCAAGGAGGTTGTGGCTGTCCTGTCCCTGGGGGTGTTCAAGGCCAGGTGGATTGGGGCTCTGGACAACCTGGTCTAGTGAGAGAGGCATAGCAGCAGAGTTGGGACTAGATGATCTTCAAGGTCTCTTCGAACCTAAACCATTCTATGATTCTCGATATCTTCCAGTTTTTGAGGTTTATAGTTGTTCCTGCTGCCAGAGGTGCTCAAAAGCTCAATGTGCATCTTCTGTTGGAGATGCTTCACCCTTAGGTACAGGCTCTTTGAGGATTTCATAGAATCATAGAGTCATTGCCTGTAAAACGTTCCACGGATGATGTACTGCCTAATGTCAGCGTTTGTGAGCCAGATTGGAACCCACCTGTTCGAAAGGTGGCCCTGTCTTAGGACATTAGCAGTTTTTTCTGAATAATTGGAGCAGTTAGGCAGCAAATACAACGTAATTAAGTAGAAATGTCACTTCATAGCTCGGAATCCAGCGCACGGGCAGCGCTGGCTTCCCGAGATGAGCGGAGACCTATTTAATTCAGCAGGAAAGCTTGACAGCCCTCCTGCTTCGGAGGCATTGTGTTGTTGGGGTGGTAACACACAATGCCTCTTAAAGCCAGGGGGTTCTAACCTTCTTTAAACGTTCTTCAGAAGCAATCAGATGCCAAATAAACACTTTCACAGAAGCAGTTTCTGCCACAAAGCAAGCGAGCTTTGCAAAGCCGCTAAACCTTATAAAACCTGTTATTACTTGTGTCCTTTATGCTCCGGGTGTTGCAGCTTTTAAAGCGATATTATCAGTTTAATTAAAAACTTATCAAAGCCTCCCTCTCACACAGAGGCAATTCAGAAATTGAAAACACAAGCACCTCGCTGTGTAAATGTGATGTCAGAAATCATATCTGACTTCAGGTATGTTGTATAAACATGTTTACAAAACAATCCGGTGTATTTCATGAACTAAATGATCAGAGACCTTGTTAAGGCTGAAAATGTCTGTGACCTCTAAGGGAGTGGAGGCAAGTAATCCCCTTGGTGCAAGTGAGCTCGGATTTTTGTGCCCGAGCATGTCCAGGAACCTCGGAGTTTTTCACAGAAAGCGGTATTAATTGTGGCTGGTGTGATGGAAAAGCCATTGAAGCCTACAGAAGCGCTCCTCAGGACTTGGGATCAGGTCGTCCTGAGCTCCTGTAGCTCCCAATCCTGTGACAGAACCTGCCTTTTCTCTGAGGATTGTCTTTCTGTCTAGAGTGAGCACCAGAAATAACAGATCACAGAACATTAGGGACCTCGAAAGATCATCTAGTCCAATCTCCCAACACAGCAGGGGAAGATAATGGATGAAAGCTAAGAGCTTGTTTATGATGCACAGAACCGCAGAACAGCAGGGACTGGAAGGGACCTCAAAAGATCACCCAGTCCAATCCCCTTGCCAGAGCAGGATCCCCTAGATCAAGTCGCACATGAGCATAGCCATTAGGTTTGAAACGTCTCCGGTTCAGTTATGACTGAATTATAAAAATTATGGTTCTTACGGTGTTTTTTCCATATTTATCAACATTCATGGGGTCACGCCTCAGTCTCCTTTTTCCAAGCTCAAGAGACCCGGCTCCGTCAGCCTTTCCTCATGAGGGATATGTTCCACTCAGGATTATGGATATTGTGTTGTTTTCTGTTTGAAGTTTAAAAATTGCTGGTTTCACAACACCGTATTATCAACAACTGTAGAGGTGGGTGGAAGCAACGTGGTGGGTTTGTGTAACATTAATGCACTGTACGCTGTGTACCTGTTTGCTTTCCAGACACTGCAAGTTCCAGTGGATATTTAGAGCATATCCCATCCCAGAGCAGATGAGAAGTTTACTGCTGTGGTTTCAATAGCTGGTTTTACTATAGTGGAGGATATTTCTAACCTATTTAAAATTGGTCTTGTGTTTGAGAGTAGCAAATTACCAATTCACTTTCAAAACCATCCCCTGTTCTTGGGTGAACCCTATATAGATTTTTTAATTATATTTTTCTGTTAATACCAACTCTTAAGAGAGAGCTCATCCAGAATCCTCTGGGGTCCTTAGTTAATGCTTGAGATGTTTTGTGAACCTAGAAACATGCTTTCTGAGAACGTGCTATTTTTGGCCCCTCTTGGTCTGAGAGAAGCACATAGCGTTCTCTTGAGCTGAATGGACAGTGAAGGAGGAAGGAAGAATTTCCCTAATGGTTCAACAAGAGTGCTTAGTAAATAATTTATCATCGTCAAGTGCCAGCTTTATCTGAAGCCTCGCAGCTCTTTTTTTTTATGATTCAGTGGTGTCTGTGATGACCCGCTGTACACACTGGCCGTCAGTGCTGTAAACCCATTTGGGTGTTATCTAGCCACCGCTACCTCGTACAGTACAAAAAGTGGTGGATTAATAGTGTACCTCAAGCCTGTGTTGGCAAAGGTATGAGTAAGTGGCTTGAGGCTCATTAGTATTTTGAATACAGAAACACAACTTTGTGTATGAATGTGTAAGAGACGCTCGGCGATAGCGGTAAGAAAGCGATTCTGCTTATTGATTGACATTATCAAGCAGCCGGGCAGACACCCCAGCAGGTGGAATTACCTTTTTGTGTTGATGTCTGCCAGGAGTTAACAGCAGAAGTGATGTCCTTTCTGCTAGCGAGAGCTAATATGCAGGCAGGTAATGGGTTTTAAAAATGCTGCAAACCTAAATGGTGCAAGATCAATATTACTGCTACTACAGGTAAAATGCTCCTACATATATTATTAAGGCCCTCTTGAAAATTGAATTACTCGAAGCGCTTTGGGACTGTTAGAGGATCCAGTATTTTTCTTCACAATAAAATACTAATGGGCCTGTATTTGGAGGAATAATATTCATGCTTTCCTTCTAGTTTAAGAATATGAATAGTCATTTCAGAAACGCAGAGATGATCACAGCACAGCCAGGCAAATCTAGCGCTTTCCTTGCTAGCAGCTAACGACGGAGATTTAGGGGAAGATAAATTAGCTGATGCAGGAGCCAGACCGTTTTGCAGGGATTACATGCACGCCTGCGTGTATATTTGTCTGATGGGAAGAGAATGAGCAAGATAATCCTGTTTCGTTCTGTTAGCAGTGTGTTCATAACCTTGATAGCAAGGGTATACGTCCCTGGTGAAGCCTCAAGACGCTGCAGGATGTGTAGGGCCTCGGATAGTTTGCAAGCCCCACTGTTTGAATATTAATGCGAGCATGGTTCTGAGGTTACACGTGTTAAGTGCAAAGCACACAGCCAGTACTCTGCTTGCAGCAAACCGTCTTGCGTTCCCTACCTCGGGAACGTTCTCTGCAAATTCTCCTGTCAGGGTTTAACCTGCCTCGTACAGTTTAACCCTTTGTTTGGAACGGGGGATCAAGCAGGTTGTTGGAGAACTCTTCTCCTCCCGACGTTTTCCCATCGTCCTTACCTTATGTCAGTAAAAGTAAAAATAGGACTTTTTGACTCGTTAGATGCTCTTTGGCTAAACAGGCTGGGCTGAAAGAACACCGAGGTTACCTCAGATGTGCTAACTGCAAAGGAACAGAATACTCATAATCAGAGCTGCCTTCAACTCGGGCTGGTTTCCAGCAGAAACACATTACAAATCTGTAAATGTTAGTCGCAGTTTTAAAAGCTGCTGTTTTTTTTGGTGGTGTTTTCAGAACAGTGAAATGACTGCATTTACATTGGGACTTATTACTCAGTATCCTTGCTGAGCCTTTTCACTTGCGCTACACCCTACGTGGGACAAATGTGGGGATAAATTGTAGTAACTGGCTGTGTGTCCTGATTGCAGCTCTGTTTTACTGATCTCTACCTTTGGAGTTCTTTCACCCCCTGTTTTTACCTCTCCACGGCATGTGCTACAAACCCAGCCTTAGCTTGCTCAGACTAACACATGGAAAACGAAATATTGTGGCATAAGCCCGCAGTCTAGTTTCTCATCCTGGACAGATGGGCAAAATCATCATTCCCTAAAGATCTAGCTTTGGGACTAGTTCACTTGCCACGGTAAATATATTCAGTGTTCCATAACATTGGCACAGACTGACAGGAACAAGCACCAGCGTGGAACAGGAATCCTGCTCAGAGTTTTCCAAACACTTTCCTACTGCAGCGGTATGTTCGAACACATGAACAAGTGTGAGTTTCACATGGAGTGGCAGGGCAGAGACGAGGCTTATGAAAAAATGATGTGTAAATATTGTCATAAGGTGAGAGGCACATGGAGTTCATCCTGCTCAAGCCTGTGGTTGGCATTAATCTACCTGCTCTTCTGCCAGTGATTTGTCTCCTTTGCCTGTGCTTCTCCTTCCGGTGCCAGTTGGAAAACAAGAACTCCATTCGTTTTGTCAATAGGGAAGGGAACCGCTTTCCCCTCGTTTGTGTGTGCGCACGAACCCACGTACATATGTGTGTGTATATAAGCTTCCATCAGCCGTCGTGCATCTCTGCGTGTGCACTTCCCCGCAGATCCTGTGCCAGCAGCCTGGAAAAACGGCAGCAAAACCGGGAGGCTAAGAGGACAGGTAGCAAAAGTGAATGCAGACCTGGAGAACTGAGGCACAGTGTGCAGAACGCGATGTGTTCTGTTTCTTTATGGTAATGTGTGCTCATAGGGTAAAATATCTTGTAAATGATTCGCTAGTTTAGAGCACCGTGTTTGTGCGAGAATTCATGGATAAATTAATTCCTGGTGTATTCAGGCAGGAGAAGAGATGAGTCATGTTGAAAAAGCTTGTTGAAGTTAATCCAGTATCCCTGCTTGTCTTCCCTCTGAATATATGCGCCTGTAAATGCATAAAAATGCAATTAATATTGAACTGTGATGTGTACCTATGTTCTATTGCTAATAAGTTCAAATTATTGTGCTGCAGGAGGAACTTGTTCTCCTTCGTTCCCAGTTGGGTGGTTGTTCTGTTTGGCTTTGTGTGGGTTTTTTCCTCTCTTCTTGCTGATGTTGTATTAAATCCTTGTTGGCTTTCAGTGCTAACAGTACATGAAGGAGGACCAGCATCTCAAGCTGACTTCTCGTTTTTAGGGTAGCCATTTTCAGTGGGATTTGCTTTGTTTTAGCAACCTACTTCAGTATTTTACTTTTTTTTACCATGCAGCAGTAAGGTTGGACTAGATGATCCTTTGAGGTCCCTTCCAATCCCTAATGTTCTGTGAATCTGTGAGAGTTACAAACCCTAAACCTTGTCAGCAGCTCTTTAGATGCTGGAGCCTTTGGTCTCCAATAAAGAGTAAGAAATTGTAAAGAGCATTCCTGGCTTGCATGCAGTTACCCACTTGGGGTCACCTTCTTGCAGAGTCACTGTCTTTTTTTCAAAGAGAAGCAGAGAAACAGCAAATAAATATGAGCTTTCAGAAAGTACCAGTTATCTGGTCACCTGGATGTACTTTTGATCATAATGTGCTTAGATCTATGGCTCATGTCTGAGAGACACTGTTCCTGCTAAAGAGGACTTAATGGTGAGTGCAGGATAATGATGCTGTGATGTAAATAGGACAGGCTGCGACAGAACGGTGCATTTTCTGAATTAGATAATATTCCAGGGCATCATTAACAGCTATATCTGACTAGGCTCCACTGGAGGTGCATCCAAGCAGGTTTAACAGCTGTGTCTGTGTTGATAACAAGCAAACCTGGATTGCGATGTCAGAAAGCATTGGGATTGTATCTTCAACTGACATTTTGTAGGATGGCTCCCTTTTGTATTTTGGGTGTAAAAAGTGAAGGGGTTACTTCAAGGTGATAATTCACTGTGCTCTCTGTAGCTTTCGATTGGGTTCTTGTAACTAAGGTGAGTGAGAGCAGTGAATTTATTTATCCACCTAAGGACCGGTTTGACTCTCCTTCAAGCTGCATTTGTCTCGTGCCCTTGACATTCTGGAAGGTTTTCTGGGGAGGTTAGGCTACGGAACTGAGTGAGGCAATGTGGCGTTCACCAGTCTGGCTGGGTTTGCAGCAAGTTTTGCCATACACGCGTGAATTACGTGCGAAGGCCTTCAGCACTGTGGGGTTTGTTTAATGT
Source organism: Rhinopomastus cyanomelas (assembly GCA_013400115.1). Lineage (NCBI taxonomy): Eukaryota > Metazoa > Chordata > Aves > Bucerotiformes > Rhinopomastidae > Rhinopomastus > Rhinopomastus cyanomelas. The sequence goes on from VXBP01002354.1 coordinate 904,437, forward strand.
TCTGTTAATTGAAGTTTTACCCAAAATATCTGTGTGTTCTCTGCTGCCAGACCACAGGCCACAGAGTCTGCCATGCTGCTGTTCCTATTTCACAGATTTGGGACAAGACATCATAAACATTAGAGTTTTTATGAAAATCAAGTGCTCAACAAGTGAAGGGAGGCATGGCTTGTGGTTTGCTGGTTAGAGGTGCCATTGAATCCCACCCATGTTAGCAGAAGCTCTGTGCCTCAGGTGCATCGATTGATGCCCTGCCTGCTCTCTGGAAGATGCTGGCTGCTTATCCCCGGTGTTTCCTTTGTGCCACTGTCCCACCTTGTGGGGAACCACCTGAAAAAGGGGGCTTAACCTCGGTAGAAACACAACCAGGTGTTCATGAAATCAGGAGTGTTGGACCCAAGGCACGAGATATGATAGTAGAGTTCAGGTAGTGATGGAGTCTAGGTTTGGATGACTTGGAACTGAGGAATCATTGACTTGGGTGCTGACTGGCTTGTCCCGAGTTGTGTTACTCATATGTTGGACCGTAAAAAGCCGTAACACAATGACAACCTAAACATCATGCTGCTGTGTTATTTCCAGAGAAGTGTGGAGAAAGATTGTGCTCTGTCTGGAGAACTGAATGTGATATTCTGAACCCTTGGCTGATCAAGTTTGTCTTTCAATGCAGCAAGCCCATCACAGTTCTTAATGCTGTTCTTTACATATTTTCATGAGGGTTTTTGTATTAGCCATAGAATCACAGAATGTTCTAGGCTGGAAAGGGACCTCATCTAGTCCAACATCCCTGCACAGGGACAACTCTATCTAGGACAGGCTGCTCAGACCCTCATGAAGCCTCACTCCAGGTTTGGGGCCCCCTCCACCTGCCTGGGCAGCCCATTCCAGCCATCAGCCACACTAACATTGAAGAACTTGTTTCTAACGTCCAGCCCCAATCTCTCCTTTCCCAGCTTGAACCCACTGCTCCTTGTCCTGTCTGTACAAACCCTCTTGAAAAGACCTTCCCCTGCCTTCACGGTGGTCCCCCTCAGGTACTAGAAGGTCAAATGAGATCCCCCTGGAGCCCTCTTTTCTCTGGGCTGAACAGCCCCAGCTCCCTCAGTCTGTCCTCATCTGCCTGGTTCTTCATGCTTCTGATGGCCACAGAGCTATTTGTGAAGGGAAAGGCTGCGCTCTGATAGAAGTTTTTCAGTGAACTGTGTGTTTTGTGGGTTCTCTTCCTTTGACATTTTGCAAAGTTAGCTCTGTATTTAGTAAGTATTTGATTGCTTCTCAGTTTGTTTTGTTGGGAGCTGGATGCCTTTTTCTTCTTTGACATCTGCAGCCTAAACACCTCTCGCTATGTGCACGTGAGTAACACAAACCAGTGTTTCACGTAGCTCATGGCGCTTTATCTGTTATCCGTAGAAAGTTTCCATTGAATTTCTAACCCAATGACAAAGGCCAAGATGTTCTGCCTTTGTTCCAAGTTTGTTGAAGTTGCAAATTCCTGAATTCTGAAAATTGCTGCCTTTGCCTTGGTTTTGTGTAGATATAACTGTCCTTCTGGACGTGCTTTTCCCTGAGCGAGCTGTAAAAGTGTATTTGCAGAGCAGAAAGTATAAGGGACAGTGTCTCCCCTCTGGTAGATGCTGTTTTTCAGCCTTTTGGGGTCACTGGCTGATGACAGCCTTACACTTATGTTTCCATACACTTACAGGTACTTTGTGTACACCTAAAACTTTCAGAACCTGGCGTTTAATTCTAGAAAATAGATGTCATCAAAACCTTCTTTCACAGAGTCACAGAAGCATTGAGGTTGGAAAAGACCCCTGGGATCATCAAGTCCAACCACTAAACCTGCTCTACAAGGTCACCCTTAAACCAGATCCCCCAACACTACATCTAGGTGACTTTTCAAAACATCCAGGGATGGGGACTCAACCCCCACCCTGGGCAGCCCATCCCAGTGCCTGACCAGTCTCTCTGGGAAGGATTTTTTCCTGGTATCTAACCTAAACCTACTTTGTCCTCGCACTACAAAGGAGAAGATTGCTTACAGCTTATCTTTCTCTGCTGCTCCTAATGCAGCTGCACATAACAGGGTTTCACTCCTTTTGCTTTGAGAAAGCAAGCACGTTGTGCGGTGGAATGCGCGTTCTGCATGCGCGCTGCCGCAAGTCACGGCTCAGTTTGGTTTAAAACCCGTTTGTTAGAATTGCTTATTGGCTTTGTCGTAAGCGTTCTGCCGCTCTACACCAGCGAGACAGCTGAGCTAAATTAAAATCAAAGGAAAAAGTGGGTGCCTCTCTACGTAAACAGGAGGTGGAAAGCAAGTGATTTCACCTTCACAGGATGAGTTATAAATTTTGTAGTAGTCGACGCAAAGCAATTCTGCTGCAACTTATTACTCTTCAGGCATCTCGGAAAGGTGCTCAGGATCTGATTGCTCCACACATTGCTCGCTGCCAGAGTAGCAGGCTGGCTTTAGTCTTTGAGTTTTATGTGCAGTGCTCAATAAAATACAGTGCTGATTTTGAAAATGCTCTTGATGTTGTCCGCAGAGCTTGCGTTAGGCTGATCTTCATTTCAGTCGTACGTAGTAAGTGTGTCTTTTATGAGCGTGATAGCGGGTGTTTGGACTTCCCTACGAGTGTTATGGCTCATTTCACTGTGCGACAATTTGGAAAACACAATGTTCGAGAAGCCATAGGATCACACGAAGCATTATTGTGTATTGCTGAATCCTCACAGTGGCTTGATTTGTGACATTTCTTGTGAGATGTGTTAAAAAAAAAAAAACCCAAAACAAATCCAAACCCAGGGATCCTCCTCTGCAGTGGGAGTGTTGACATTTGTATTTAAAAATTAGTGATGGAGCATTGGGTACTAGAGCACTGCAGCTGCAGAACAGTATTCAGAAGCCCAGTTGTAGCAGCAGTGTTTCTGGTAGCTCAAAGGGTGAACTGAACAGGTTTGCTTGTAGCATGCGGTGATGATCTGGGCTCCAACTCTGAAATCCAGTCCCTGTGAATAAGTTCTAGTGAAACCTGATTAAAACCAGTGGGGCTGACGCAAGGATCTTCACACATGAATGCGATTGCAGGCTGAATCTGAAACAGCAGTCCTGTCCAGGCTTGTCCTGTAATCTTACTATTCATTTGATCCTTAAACTTCACTCCTCTTCGAATACCTAAGTAAGATAAAAATACTCAGTAATTTAAAGAAAAGTAGGCTTGGGTTTTGGGGGCTTTTTTGCAGAAATGGTAGTAATAGGAAAAAAATAGGTGTGAGAATCCGTGAGTTAATATAGCCTGTTGCTGTAATAGAACAAGACTTATCACTTCGTCTGGATTCATGGGGAAATCCTTTGTTCAGAGAAAGAAGGCTGGAATCCTGGAGAGCACGTTTTGTGTTGTTGGTTGAGACGGTGACGTTCCAATTAGGAATTATTATCTCTTGTGTTTTTTATTTCTTTCTTTTCAGTGCTCAATATAATCATTGCAATAGTTTTCCGTGAGTTTTCCTGGACTCACGAGTGGCCCATTTGCTGATGGCACTTGCAAGGGAAGTCTCCCTCAGTTGAAACTAGACAGTGATAACATGCTGCAGCTGCTTCCAGCTACATGTTGCTTTCACTACAGCTGGGAACAACCGAATTTCTCAGCAAGCAGTGATTAGCATTTTGATCTTGACAAGCACTTTCCTGCCCGAGTACCAATGTCTGAATGATTGTTTTCTCCAAGCAAGGCATAAACAGCTATTGCACATCCAGCTTGTAGTTAGTGTCTGCCTACTAGAAACATCGGGTTGAAAACTTGCACACTTGATTTTTTTTAAGTTCATTAGAAGCAATCTCCTCTGGTCTGTAGCTGTAGAAAAGGTGTAGCCTATGTGCCCGAGTGTGCTAAATTGACTGGTTCCAGCATGAAACGTTAGATGTCTAGAAGAGCATTTAGTGGGAGGTGTCGTGATCTAATATGTTGCTGGTTGATGCCAGTGCTCCCAGCTACATGCACATTGACAGTGTTCAGGTGTAACCAGACAGCATTTACAGTCTGCAGATCAGCATGACCTGAGAAAAACCCAATTATCCCCTCCATGGCTGTTTACCTTCATTATAGTTTTGTTTCAGGGTACCTTCTTCTGTTAAGATGTTAGGATTATTTATAGAACCAAAATCAGATTTATAAGTAGCAAATGGTAATATGAATCACCAAGCAGAAGTATGACACAGTGTACTTTCTCCATCCTTTCAGTCAAGGAAACATCTCACAAATAAAGCCCGGGGACTAGGGGGACTAGAAGTTAAGCTTTGCTGTGTCTTTCTGTTTTGCTGCAAAAGAAGTTTAAGTCAAGACCAACTTATGCTTGAGCCCTGGATCAGCTGTTAAAGAAAAGCCTTCTGCCTTGTAGTCAGAGACAGAACCACTAGAAAGAGTTTTCTTGTGGAAAGCTGGACATAATAGAGGCGACACCTCAGAGTGCTACTGCTGGTGCCCTAATGTTCCCTCTGAGAAATGCTGCTGCAGCCCATGACTGCACTGCGTTGCCCAAACACACGTTGTGTGCGGCTGCCTGGTTGTGAGAGTTGTTCAGGAGAAAGTTCTGTGTGAGTGATCATACCTGCCAATGGAATGTGGGGAACACCTAGACTTGGTTAGATGACTCTAGCGTTTGTGTGGACAACAGCTGGACTAAACTTCAAACCACAGGCAGATGTGCCATGTCTAGTTAGGGTGTCCAACGCGTACAGGTGGCTGAGCAGCTGCTGCTCACAAACAGATTTGGTAGAAGGCTGGAGGGAGTTTGAGTTGTAGCTCAGATCCAATTTATTGCAAAAAGAGTTTGTGCTGGTAGCCCTTCAGCTGTTGGGCAGGGGCTGCCGGTTGCCAGACACTGATGAGCCAAGCTGCCTCTCAAACCAATTTCTGGCTGGCCTGGAGGATTTGGAACCGTTCAAATACAATAGGAAAAGCATGTTTAAGTGCAGGAAATCTCACAGCTTCTATGTGTGTTTATATATATATCTATAGCTGCAAACAAAACGTAGCCTTCTTTGCAGGCACTGTGTTGTTTATGTGATTGTCATCTGTGTCTGAGTCAACAGCAAGGGAAATTGTTTGCAAATCGTTCAACAGGAAATAATATTAATATCAGTGATATGAAGTGAATTTGTTTGCCAGTTGTTCAAGATACACCCCCGAACAGTGTCATCAGCCTTGCTGGATAATCAAGGAAGAGCTGATTGTGGCTGAGCCCCTGCATCCTGTGAGCGCAGTGGGGAGAAGGAGCCATGTCACAATAAAGAATCAGCGGAAAAAACTCAATTACAGATATAGATAGGAGCATCTGTTAACAAAGAGGAGGTCTGAGGCCTCAGAAACTGTGTAAAGGTTACAGAGCACATTGGTAACTGGTGGGAGAACAAAAGGTGCAAAGACTGCATGAAGAAATTGAAGATTGATGTAGAGTGCAGGTAGTGCACGGTCAGAGGTGCCCCTACCTTGATTGATACAGTGAAGGTAAAATGCTGCAGAAAAGATGATACTTGTGTGGTTTAATAGAGGAGATGAAGCAGATCAGACACACAACAGAAGGGTTTCTGGGCAGACATCAAAAGCAGGTATACTCCTCCTTACATCTGCTCAAGCTGTTTTCCTGAATCAAGAAGACCCTTACAAGGTCTCAGCATTACTGTTACTCCATGGATGCTGCACCCTGGATTAAAGCCCACCTGCAAAACAAACTCTGTTATTATTCCCCCTCCAAAGAAAAGTATTTTGAGACTAAACAGAGGAGCTTTGAGATGCTTTGATGAAACGTGTTGGCTGAACACAGAAATGAGAAAGTTCATAGGATGTTAGGGGTTGGAAGGGACCCAAGAGATCATCGAGTCCGATCTCTTTAGTTGGCTAAATGTAAGTAACATTAATTGCTCAAATCTGTGCGAAGTTCTGCAATAGAGCATCCAAGTAGCACAGAGTTAATTTAATAATTTATGGACGTTTTAAAGGTTCAGTAAATCACACATCAAGTTAAGATCCTACTTGCTATTACGTTTTCAGATATTATGAGTCAGCAGCTTTATAACTGTAACCATCTGAATTTCAAATGTTAAATGTATTTTTAACACTGCTCTAGAATGCATAAGGAATTACAGAAGGTCACCCTCTTGAAAAATTTACCTGTGCAAGTGTAATCTGATATCTGTAACAATCTATTATGCACATCAGTTCTGTATTGTGCAGCTGTATTATGTAAAACAGCATCAGCTGCTCTTTTTTATTTTTTTTTTACCCCTTCACCTTCCTGCCACCAAAGTCACTGACTGATAGTTGCATTTTAAAGGCAGTGATGATTGAACTAGATGATCTTTCGGGGTCCCTTCCAATCCCTAATGATCTTATGATTCTATGAGGGGGTTTGAGAGGCTTCACACAGAAACAGAGTTGTTCCTAGACACCTCACACCAGGCACAGCTTTGCTGGGAGCTGTGTCATTTGGTGTCGGTCAAGGAGCACGATCAAGAAAGGCCAGTTCTTAGAAGGAAGCAGGTTGCCTATAAAATCTGATTTGTTTCTTTTTCTTGACTAACGACGTGTCAATGCTGATAGTCAGAATGGATTTGTACACGTTAGCGTTGGGGTGTTTGCGTTCACACGTGCAGGAGCGTGTCTGCAGTAGCTCTGAATGCTACTTAAGGAGAAGGAGACTTAACGCAATAATCCTTCCTTCATAGAAAGGTTTGAGCGTTTAGTAAAGATCTTAAACCTAAAGGCAGGTCGAGTCATCTTGTCCTTAGGTACAATTGCTTCAGTTCTGAAACAAGAGGCAGTCTGAAAATCTTGTCAAGCAGCCTCTAGATATCAAACTTAGTAATATTTGTGTTTGATATGTTTGGAGTGAAAAATCTGTTTTGTAAGTCCTCATCATGATAGAGAAGATGTAGGAGGAAACTCAATTTAAGATGCTTGAACAAATAAAGTGCTGGGTATTAAGAAATACAAATAAAGTGGCTCTGACAGTGGCTCTGGTACAAAGTAGTCCTCTGACAGGTCTGTAAGATCTGTAGCAATCTTAGGTCATGGGCCGGCCTTGATGATCTTGGAGGACTTTCCCAGCCTCAATAGTTCTGTGGAAACAGGGACCAAGTGCTGTGCACGTAACTTGTATCTGCATCCTACCAAAGCTTTCATAACTGCTTCCAAACCTGATACTGATTTAGAGCTGGGCAAGCTAACAGAATTGATAGTCTATTGAAAAGGGTGCTAGGAAGCCCATTTCTTCAGAGAGAAATTATTTGGGAATATTTATAGCGACTGAGTGAGCAGGTGAGAGGTGCAGTCATTAAACCGTATGTAGATGTTGCCCTGTTGACTAAGAGCAACCCAATCAATTTTCCCAGAACAAAGCAGAAGGAAGATGTCACATTTACTGTTGAAAAGCATCGCTGTGTGCTAACAGAACAGCTACGTGGCATTAAAAGCCCTGTTGCATTGAGCCAGGTAAATGCTGCTGCTGGTGATGAAGAAGGGCCGGATGTGCTGCCTGTAATAAAACCCACGTTAGTCTCCGTAGGCAGAAACTGCCCTTGTAAATCCATATGAAGCAGCAGAGTGTTCCTCATGTTGTCAAACAGCTTTTGTCAGAGGCTGGGCAGGGAAAGGCAAACAGCAAGACTCTCCAAGTGAGGAAAGCTTCGTGTCCAACAGGAAATGGGAAGGCTGGGATACAGCCAGCTGTGTAAAACATAGGCTCCTGAACACTGAGCTGCATTATTTATGTTGATACTAATGACCAGTGACAGCTGCAGAAACTGAAGACACCAAGACAGAACTACAGAGCTGGTTGTCTGTTCAGAGGGCTTCAAGGAGCAGTAGAGAAGAGTGATGCAGCGTAGCAAGCAATTAGGAGAGTTAAAGACTCTTGCTATAGGGAAAAGAAAACCCAGGTGGGGTTTTTTAGGTGCTGAGATGATTTGGGCTGTACCAAGAGTGTACAGTTCAGGCTAATTAACCAAAAAATGGGAAATTTGATAAAGAAACTGTGTAGTAAAAGGGGTGAAATTTAAAGGTCGTACTCTATGGAGTATATACCTGATTGACCAGCAAAGCTCCTCTTGGGAGGTCACTTGACCTCTTTGTTGAAAGGATAAGAGAGACCAAGACACTTGCTGGAATTGCTAGCAGCAGGGTAAAAAAGAAACCCCACCCTTCTCGGGAAGAAATGGTGAAAACGTGGAGCGATACGGTGTGGAACAGTTCATGACGATGCTGGTGATTCTATGATGGTGTGACTTAGGCAGGTTAATAAATACCTGCCTACTTTCCACTTGGCACTAGAACGTTCTGCTGTATGAATTGGAAACCTGGGAGAGCCCACATCCATTTTAATTGTAATAATAGTCTGAGCAAGTACTGACGGATGCCATGGCGGGGAGGCATCCCCCTTCTCCACAGCGGTGGCGTGTCTAACATCTGAAAAGCATCTCCACAATGTTTGCAGTAATCCAAGCATGCCCCCAGTGCCTGCAGGTACCTCGCTGTAACCGAGTGCTCACTGAGGAACATAAACCGATGAATCCAAACGGGTGAGGAGCATAATTCTCCTTCCAGCTGTACTTCTTCTCTGGTCTCGGATGGAAAACATGCTCAAACTGAGAGAGGGAGAAGGTCTCCTCCAGGCTAAACACCCCCAGCTCCCTCAACCTTTCCCTCCAGTCCCTTCCTCAGTCTCGTTGCTTCTCTGGACCCACTCCAGCCTGCCAATCTATTTCTTGAAGTGGGGTCCCAGCATTGCCCCCAGTACTCGAGAGGAAGCCTCTCCAGTGCCCAGTCCAGTGGGAGAATGACATCCCTAGTCCTGCTGGCCGCACTATTGCTGATCCACATCAGGACACTGTTGGCCTTTGGGCCACCTGGGCACCCTGCTGGCGCCTGTTCAACTGGTTTTCGATCAGCACTGCCAGGCTGCTCTCCAGCAGAGTTCCAGACTGAGACAAGGCGACTGTTTCCAGAGCAGCTTTATTCACGCTCACGTGAAGCAGCTCCCTTGTGACAATGAGTAGCACGCGCATGCAAGATGGTTTCATTTATATGGGTGAAGAAGCATATCTTGTAAATGTTTGCAGAGCCTAGGAAGCCATCAAATTTGCATACAACAGATTTCCAGTAGCCAATGACAATGGTGATGTAGTCAGCTGGTGGGGAGGAGCTAACCTACAGGAATCTATTTTTAACATTGGCAGTTGGTCACAAGAGAAAAACCTTACAGTGCTAAGGTGGAGCAACTGCCTTATGAAGAGAGACTGAGAATAGTGGGACTTTTATTTTGGACAAAAGAAGGCTTTGAGGAGATCTAATCCCTGTCCTTAAATCCATGAGGGCTGGCTGCCAAGCAGAAAGGAATCCTCTCTGTCCAGACAGGACAAGGGGTGAGGGATGTCATCTGGAACACAGAAAGTTTCACCTCAATCTGAGGAAAAACTTCTTACAGTCAGGGTTATGAACTATTGGAAGGGGTTGACCAGTGGAGTCCCCTTCTCTGGAGGTGTTTCAGACCCTCTGGATGTGGTTTTGTGGAGCTGATTGAGGCTTTTTAGGTGGTTCTGCTTTTCAGTAATTTGCATCCTACTTGGACAGGAGAGTTTGACCCAATGGCCTTTGATGGCCTCCAACCCTAAAAAACTGTGTGTAAGCTGTGTGAATTATATTAGTGCAAGTGCTTTTAACTAGGCTGCACCTTCAAACTTCTTCCCAGTGAGGGTGACAGAGCACTGGAACAGGCTGGTCAGGAGAGTTGTGGAGTTTCCTTCACTGGAGATGTTTCAAACCCGCCTGGATATGTTCCTGTGTGACTTGGTCTAGGTGATCCTGCTGTGTCAGGGGGGGATTGGACTAGATGATCTTTCGAGGTCCCTTCCAACCCTAATGATTGAATGATTCTAAGATTCATTGAGTGATCAACACAGTGCAACAGACTAATGTCCTGCCAGGTAAGTCCTGTGTTGGTCTTACGAGTTGAACAGCCTGCGCAGAAGGCTATTGTGGCTAAAACAATGAGGGATTAATCGCTTGGGACCTCAATTATCTCCTATATTTCATAGGTTTCTGCCCTGTGTCATCAGCTCATGAATATTTGATATGCTGAACATGCTTCATGGAAATAACTAATTACAAATGCTGTGATTTATTGAACGTACTTTGCTGGAGATTTAATAGAAATATCTATCGCAAAGTAATTTGAACACAGATAGTGCTTTTGCTTTTTTAAATTTCTATCCAGTGTAATAAATTTTCTGCTTTAATTGCACGTTAACCTTTGAGAAATTATACTGCTGGGAAAGCCTCCCGCTGGAATAGATAGTTCTGGGTTTGGTGATGGTACAGGTAACGGTTATGGCCAAGAACAGCACCGTCTGAATTTATGATCGTGCTGGATCCAGAGGCGCCTTGGTCTGTAGATGTTTGCACAAGGCTTCAACATCTAATAAAAGTCCTTCTAGACTAAATTATGTGGCAACAGGTATAATCTGTGTATGAAGAGGGGGGAGAAGGCCTTAACCTGTGCCTGGGTCTGAAGAAGCCTGTAAATTGTCTTGCTAGGGAGCTCTCTCTTCTCCAGACGTCGTGATGAAGACTGTTAGACACAGCATTGGCTTCAAAAGCGGGGAAAAAAGAGATTCCATTCTAAATCAAAAGCTCATTGAGATTTCTGAGTGCTGCACATTGTCTAACAAGGAAAATTCTAAGAGTCTCATGATCCACATCTAGGACTCTACTGCTTTCTGGTAGCTCATTTCCACCCTAGAAAGGTGGAAGCCACGAACCAGCAGGAGGAAATGGAAGAGGGGATGTGTTTAGAGACCAGTGGGTCTGACCCAACCACAGAGAGCTCATACTTGCTTTTCCTGTATAAAAACTGTTGTCAATCTAAACTCGATCCTTCTGTTATCCTGTGCTTGCCCTTGAAGGTCTAAAAGGTCTCTGACTCCTGTAATCCTGTTCAGTGAAGGATTTAAGTTGCTGGAAGTACACCCCTTTAACTCTTGGACTTTGTGGAAAGTAAATATTTTTCCATGTGGATACAGAAACGTTCAAACATGAGTTTTTGTTAAATTTAATGGTGAAACTGCTGTTAATTGCAGTTTTCCCCAAAAAGCAGTGTGTGATTCCAGTTTGATTTGCCTCTGAGAAGGTTCTTCACTCACTGTAAGCTGCTTGAGCGCACGTTAGATGAGTTGGAAGTGAAAACAGTCATGTTGTTTTAACTGAGGCAAAATTAACTTTTAATTAGAAAACTGTGTAAAACCACCAGCTGAGGACTAGGGTGTCATTACTCCTGTGTTAGAGCTGTTGCTTACAGGGGGTTTTGATGATACTTCTGCTCTCTGGGTCACTAGAGACCCTGGACAGGAAAGCTCCATCAATGTTTCCAAGACAGATGTCTTCAAGACTAATGTCTTCTAGCAGAAAAGGACCTGGGGGTTCTAACTGATAGGTGGCTGAATCTGAGTCAGCAGGGTGCCCAGGTAGCCAAGAAGGCCAATGGTATCTTGGTCTAGATTAGAAACTGTGTCCAGCAGGAGTAGGGAGATGATTGTTCCCCTGTACTCAGCACTAGTGATGCTGATCCTTGAGTACTGGGTCCAGCTTTAGGCACTTCAGGACAAGGGAGACATTGAGGTGCTGGAGCAAGTGCAGAAGAGGGCAACGGAGCTGGGATAATAAATCTTAGGGGAAGAGATGGAGAATCGGGGCTGTTTAGTTTGAGAAAGAGGAGGCTGAGGGGAGACCTCATCGCTCTCTACAACTATCTGAAAGTACCCCGCAGAGATGTTGGTGCTGGTCTCTTCTCACAGGTCAGTAGTGACAGAAGCAGAGGGAAGGGTTCCAAGCTTCCATAGGGGAGGGTTAGACTGGCCATCAGAAAGAGATTCTTGATGGAGAGAGTGGTCAGGGACTGGACTGGGCTGCCCAGGGTGGGTGTTGAGTCCCCATCCCTGGGTGAGTTTCAAAGTTGCTTAGATGTGGTGTTGGGGAATCTGGTTTAGGGGTGACCTTGTAGCGTAGGGTTGATGTTTGGACTTGATGATCCCAGGGGTCTTTTCCAACCTCAATGATTCTATGTTCAAGAGCAGGATTCTGTTCCAGAACTATTTCATTCTGTTAGTGCCTGGATTAGTCTAGTTGTAATTCAACGTTAATAGACCTTAACGTTACCATGCCATGAGAAGCTCCTTCTTTTTGTAGTCTTTTTTTCATGGAGAGTGGTGTTGAAACATTCCCAAAATTTGAAGGGGGGAAGAAGAACCTCTTGGAAAGAGCAGGCTGTTGGTGTGTGAGAACTCCTGCATCGGTGGTATTTATATTTACTGCCTCAGGCAGCGAGTACAACCGCGGGTTATTTCTGTGACGGCTTGCCTGCCGCGTGCAGGAAGAGCTCTCGTAATAGAGAGAAGTGGAGAGTGGGAGCTGGCATCCCAGAGCACATTCTTGCCTTTTACTGGTGTCTGAACCTCACACCCTTTCCTGAAGACACCCACTGTGGCAGCAAGAAGCACAGACAGTTGTGCGTTGCCAGTGACTTGTTGTATTTTACTTCTGGTGGAAGGAGAAATCTGTGCACTGACAGCTTATTATTAAGAGCTTGTGTGTGTGTGTGTAGGAGAACTTTTGTTTTCCTCACTTCAGATACGTGTGTCCCCCAAATGAAAATCCTTTAAACTTTAATGGAAAGGCTCGGAGTGTGTTATAATTAAACACCAGCACTTCTTCCTTCTGTTTGCAGGATTCTGGCTTGTGGCAAAATCATTGCTCTGGTTTTGAGGAGAGGGAAGTGTTCTTTCAAATGGCAATACTGTGTTCCTGCTGCACAAAGACAATGAGTCAAGTGGGCTGTAGGAATTAGATCTTATCACCTGAAATTGTTTAATTTTCAGTTCTTTTCTTGGTATTGATTTTTTTTTACTGCTTTTTTTTCCCCCCCTCCTTTTCCCTTCATATTTCCTGACATGAAAAAGGGCTGACAGGACAGAAAACAAACTTCTGGCAGATCCTTAAAGGATGCCTTTTGCTAACACAGTTATAGGTACATTTTGTTTAACAGAGGAAAAAAACTGTGAGAAAGTACAGATTTCATGGGAAGCTTCTCTGGGACTCTTGGACACAAGGTTTTTCCTTCTGTCTCCATCATCTTTTTGCGCTTGTTAGATGCAGTAGCAAGGAAGAAGTAGAATCTTATTTATAATAAAATGAGGTTAGGCTGAACCACTTAGGAGTGCAAGGAAAGAGGAGATTTTTGGGTAAGGTGGAAGGAGTACACTGAGGATTTTTACACAGGAGCTAAACCCTCGGTAGCAAAAGTCCTGACTGCGCGCTATGGGTGCCGGTACATGTTCTCCCCATACATATTTTAACTGGTGAGAGTATAGATTTCCTGTAATGCTTCTCTCTCACCTCACTTTTTCCTTTCTCAGGGGTTGCCATTGTTTCTATTATTCAGGCTGTGCCTTTCCTAGTTTTCCTTTGCTCTATTTTCAGACCAACTTTCCACCCCCCATCTCTTCTGTTGGCTGTGGTTGGATCTGTCTACCCCCACAACTTCTGTAGGGTGTCTCTGTTCTTCATACCATGTGAACTCTTAAATATGCTGTTCCACAGCGGTGTGAAGCCAGATAGAGGTCGTGATGGAAGAAAAGCCATTAGTAACGTTTGGTACTTCCCAGAAAAGAGCTGATGAAATTGCAACAATTAAAGCTGCAGAACTGAAGAATGATTCCAGTTTGAACTGGTGTCATGTCATTTACTGGTGATGGTGATATCATCACTGGTGTCGGGACTTGCCTTCAGTCAGAGAAGGCTTTTACCTTGTTGGATTGTGACCATGTTGTACTGCTTTTCCTGGCTCCTGTAGGTTGTACTGTAGACAGTTCCTGTGAAATCCATAGAGCAGGAGGTGGTAATGACTGTAAAGAATAGACAGAGGCTTGGTGCTGTGTGTGGTGAGAACACAGCCTGCCCTTACCTTTGGATTTGTCAAGTCTTACACAGAAAGCTGCCACCTCACCTCGCATCCCATGAACCAAAAGCTTTCATCCACGCGTAAATGTACTCTACTTTGTAATTAGTTGTGCATGTGGGCCTGTGACTGTGTAGGAATGTTAGCCACTTCCAGAAGGAATTTGGAATGGACCCCTGTGGGTGGGGATTTTGCCCCGACGCACACAGGAGCCAGGGTCATCAGGTAACTCTAGTGCTTTGCACGTGACGTGTGCACTCCCACCTTGGCCGTGGGATCCTAACATCACCCGCACAGCTATTCTGACCGTGGATGGTGGGGTTTGTCATTTCAGTTTCTGTATTTCATATTGGCAATTCATTTGTTCTTTGTTTAGCTCAGTGAGCCCTAAGGATGCAGAGGTTACAGCGTCTGAAAACCTCTTCCTGGCTGGACTGATATGGATGTTAACTAAAACCAGCACTTTTTGTTCCTAATTCAGTGGCATGTGAATTGAAGGTAACCAGGGAAACCAAGAGCTTGCTATCCTTATGTACTTTGCCGAGTGCTTTCTGGAAATAGAGTATTCTCCAATCTGTCGTGATCGGTGTTCGTTGAGAACGCGACACACGGAAATAATCCTGAAGCACGTAAGCAGCAGGAAGACGGGATCTAATGGTCCACTGTGAAACTAATGGTGCAGTCCTCAAGGCTTACCATGTTGTCACGAGTTTTCTGGGGGCATGAGGAGATGACTAGGTTGGGGGGAAGAAAGCGAAAGGCATGGCCATCTATCGTGTGTCAGAAATGCAGCCTTTTGGAGCGGTCTCACAGGTCCTTCTAGGTGGAGATGTAATTAAGAATATTTTTCCTTAGGAATCAGTTGTATCTCTAGACTTAGATGCATCAAGGAGCATGCAGTGTGTATTTCCTCATCCATGTGTAGCCCTAGACCTCACACATGTGATCCAAGTTGTGTGCATACTTTACTTCCCTCCTGGCACATGGAGCTGTTGAGCAGAATCTCCCTCCATCCTCTCCTGAATGTAACCATGGAGAAACTTGGGACAAATATGGCCATTTGGGATCTTGACATCAGCACATAATAGTAATTGTTGTAGCCTCCTGTGAAAAGTGGTATTGCTGGCTTGACATCCCTGGGATCTCCTGTGGTTACAGCGGGCATCAGGTCCTCCTGGGGCAAGTAGAAGTGTGTTGTCATAAAGCCTAGCAGGTCCTATAACGGTAAGATGAAACAACATCCAGGACTTTCCCATCACTGTGCTGCTAACAGGTACGTGCTGTATAGTCTCTGAAGTTAATTATAAGTCCTATGAAGGCATTTGGAAAATGTTTCAAAATACATGAAAAATTGATGACAGGCTGTGTTAGATTCCTTTTGTGGCTTCTGTTCTTTCACCTGCAGATGGCTAAAATCCATCAGACAGAGCAGACACTAGATTCTAATTTGGAGTGACTTATTGAAGGAAAATAATCACTAATGATATTTTTGACAGCTCCCTAATCCTTACAAGTTGTTGCTAAGGGCTGTGTGATGCTTGCTGAGAGCCCTGGTTCTCAAGTAAGTAATCCAGAGTAACATGTGGCCTGTGGCCATTTAGGAGAAAGTAGATCTTTCAGGGCATATCTAGAGTCATGGGTTGTTTGGTTGGGTTGGGGTCTTTTTGCAGCATGTGGTAGATTCACAGCTGCTGGTTCTGCTGTTCTTACTCTACTGCATCAGTTCCCATGAGGAATAAGCAGGTAAAAATAGCAGTAAGTCTTGCTCATCACAGTATCACAGAGCATGAGGGATTGGAAGGGACCTCGAAAGATCGTCCTGTCCAATCCCCCGACACAGCAGGATCTTCTAGACCAAGCTGCACAGGAACACAGCCAGGTGGGTTTTAATGTCTCCAGAGAAGGAGACTCCACAACCCCCCTGGGCAGCCCCTTCCAGTGCTCTGTCACCCTCACTGGGAAGAAGGTCCTTCTCAAATTGATGTGGAACCTCCTCTGTTCCAGCTGACACGTGTTGCTCCTGTCCTATCATTAGATGCCCCTGAGCAGAGCCTGGCTCCATCCTCCTGACGCTCCCCCTTTACGTATTTACAAACACTAATGAGTCGCCCCTCAATATTGTGTTAAGAAGCCCAGACCCACTGAAACCCAGTGACCAGGTTAATTGCTTGTGTCCGTGTGTGGGAATCGATGTCGTAAACACACCGAGCACAGACAACTACCTTGTGAGGGACCCTGTAGCTGTTGCCGGCGTCACCTCTTTTGCATTCAGCCCGAGTCGCCCAGTGCCTGTCTCTGCTCGCATGGGGATAGTCAGTAAAATCCCCTTCATGTGCATGGCAGAGCAGATTCTTTGACTACATTTGGTTTTTTACATAAAATGTTTATGTTGCTCTCTTCATCCCAAGAAAGGAGAGCTGAAGCACACAGGTACGCAATAAATCCTCGTGGCTCCCTTGTGGATGGAACCGCCGGTCTCAACATCCCAGAGATCCTAACGTTTGTTCTTGCACTCGGCTTTTCTGAGTCCAGGCTGAATTTTCCTGTGCCTGCCTCTGTGAGCTGGCAGGAGCCAAAGGAAATCCCAGCGACAGCTCCTGCACAGCTGCAATATGCTGCCTGTTGTAACACGCTGCTGCCGGGCGTGCTGCTCGCCTGTGTGCTTATTGCACTTAGTGTGGGAAGGTAGCGGGCTGAGCGAGATTGTCATCAAGCGCTGAAAGGTTCAAGTGCAGAGGGACCCCCATCCCAGAGATAAGAGATGCCTCATACCAGGAAAAAGCAAATCAAAAGTATGTAAGGGAAGAGCAGCTTTCAGTGGAACGCTGTCCTCGGTGATTCAAGACGGTGGTGGTGGTTGCTGTGCATTGAGAATTAGAGGTGGTGGAGAGAGAGATAGAGAGGAGGTCCTGTGCTGTGCACTGGGGCTGGCACCCAACGGTAGGCTGGAAGCCATAATGAGGGACTGCAGCTCTGGTAACAGGGGAGATGAACTGCAAAGTCAAGTAATAACTTCCAGGGATTTGGGTAGATTCAGGTTGAGTAAATAATGAGGCATTTAAGTAACAGGTGAGTGGTTCATGTTTGAGCCAAGCCCTGTGAGTTTATGCTCAATAAAATGTCTCATTAAATTTGATCTCAGCCTATTTAAAAGACAGGGAGTGAAAGGGTAAGGGGAAAAAAAAACCCAAATCACCCAACACCAAACAAGTAGAACAGCAGAAGTTCCTTCTGGAGGGGTGTGTGTGTGGGGGGGGAAGCCCCACACAGAACCATGATTCTGCATCTAGAGACAGAAGATTACATCTGGATCTTGGGGGTTTTGTGCAGCAGCAAATTCACATGAAGATTTAGAACATGAAATAAAAAGGCAGTAGGTTTGCTCAGTTGTGTGTTCCACAAAGTTATCCTTAGGTTAACTCTCTTTAGCCGGATAATTTGCGCTGGGTTAAACTCTCTGGTGGGTTTTCTTGGGCTGTGGTTTGTCACAGTAGACCACAGAGCTTCCTTTGGAGCCACTTCACCATCTTAATTAAGTCTGTGGTTAGGCTTATTTAGCTATTATTCGCTTCATAGAATAAAACATTGGAGAGTTTGGTGTCTGCTCTTGAGGGTACTAAAACTAACTGCTTTAATTAAACAAAAGTGGAGTCAGTTCCATGTTTTGAAGGGCTGACATTATTGCCCACTCCACCAGTAACTATTTTTTCAGAGAGGTGTAACTGCTGCAGTAAACACTCAGCTCTAAATCTGGAGTTTTACAAAGGAGGTGGTTCAGTGGGTGTCTGCATCTTGAGGGTAAAGGTTTCCAAGTGTTAAAAGAAGTAAAACTGAAGTATGATTTTTGCTTTTAGGGAAAATATCTCTCCTGCCTTTCTTTATGTGTTTATACTTCCAGTTTTTTTCTTACACCCCTTGGAGTTTCACTCCAGCCAAATAAGTTTTCCACTGCGCTAGCACCGTGCGCTCTTTTCATCTCTATCTACAGTTTTCTGAAGAAATATTTCAAAAACAACCTTCTTGTCTTAAAACTCTTATAAATTGATTATTTGAGAGTCATTTCACAGACATGCCTAGAGGCTCAGCTGTTTGCACACGAGGTGATAGCTGCGCTGGGAGCAGCTTGCAGTCGGGATAATGTTTTTTTTATGAAAACAACAAAGTAGTCCATATCCTTAAAGAGGGGAAAACACACTCATGCTCATTTGGTTTGAGGGATGGGAAGGAGCGCGCTGGGCGCTTACTGCAAATAGTTGTTTATTCATAAAGTAACGATCCTAGAAGAGCGCAGCAAGATTATATGTTTGTGCTTCTCCAGCGTGTGATTCATCTCTTTCTGGTACCTCTCAGATTGTAAGTGATAATCTGCTTCTGTGTTAGTGTAGGGAAGTGGAGCTTCTGTTTAGAATAGCACGGTCCTTGAGCAGAAGGTCCTTAAACAGCAGAGCTCTGAGAAGCTGAGAGAGATAAATTCACTAATGGAAGCTGGATAAAACCATTGACCACATGCTAGATGGCAAATGGAGAGCTCGATGTCTATCATGGATCCAAGATTGACAGTGGCCACTTCAGGGGGAAGAGCAGAACGTGCAGATTAACAAATGTTTAAACACTACATTTAAAAACGCAAGTCACTAGATGAACAGAAACAACGGCTGCTACGTGTGTGCGTGCTTGTTTAGCTTAAAAACACGGGGTAGATGGTGACCAACTAGTTAATCCAAGAGTAGAGTTGCTTTCCTGGAAAGTGGGAGCTCGCCAGTGCCCTGTGGGATGCTTCAGCAGTGGGTTGGGGTCCCTTGGACTTGTGCTGATAAGGGTCTGTGCCTAATAAAGCCAGACACTGGCACTGTGTGGAAATCCAGAGTTTCCCATGAGTCACCAGCTGTTTAATTCATCATGTTAGCTCTTGACGTTTTTCTGATAAGTGTGAAAGATAAATCTACCACATCTTTCCTTTGTAAAACTCCAGTTGCATTTTCAGCATAGGATGCATTGAAATAATAGATTGCTTAGCAAAGTAAATATATGAAAATGGTGTTTAGGATTTCAGTGTAAGCAGTAATTAGAGTGGTGCCTGTCAGTTCCGGAGCATAATGAAATATTGTGGCATATTGTGACTTTATTTTTACAGAATCTGTTACATACCTGTCACGTTAATTCAACTAGAAAGCATTCTTTATGACAATTCATACGATACCATAAAGGCAACCAGTCATGTTTGTTACTGAATCATTGCATGTCTCAATGTTGAAATTAAATTGGAAAAGAAAAAAGACAGCGCAGGAAGATTAAGCTGGGTGTAAAATGCATTTTAAAGGAAGCAGATCTTGTTCTGCCATTCCTCTTGCAATCATAAAATTCTTAAGATGTGAACTTGTTTAAATTAGGTGTGTCGGAGGGAATTAATATTTCGTCTAGTTTTGACAGAACTGATCACACGAGCTGCAACAAAATACCCACGGCTGGGGAATCGCGGAACTACCGAGGCTGGAAAAGCTCTCTGAGCAAATCCAGCCAGGACCTGACATCACCACAATCAGCTAGACCAGGGCACTAAGGGCCACAGCCAGGCTGTCCTTCAGCACCTCCAGGGATGGATGGGGAGTCCACCACTGCCCTGGGCAGGCCAGTCTAGCCTATGACCTCCCTCTGCATGAGGAAGGGCTTCCTAACATCCAACCTAACCCTCCTCTGGCAGCTTCAGACCCTGCCCTCTCATCCTGGCGCTTGTTTCCTGGGAGAAAAGTCCAACCCCAACCTGACTAGAGCTTCCGTTCAGGGAGCTGGAGAGAGGGAGAAGGTCCCCCCTGAGTCTCCTCTTCTCCAGGCTAAATTGTTCCATTTTCACAGGGCAAGATGGACTTTTAGTCTTGTTTAATGTCTCTGACATTCTAGTTTTTTAGTGGCCCACATTCACTGTTGACCAAGGGTGGACTGTTAGATGATTTCTTATAACAAATCTTAAGATTTTAACCAGCTTTCACTTTTTCCCTGGGCGGACATTTGGATGCAGAGTTCATCATTTACTTCACAGCCATTGTTGGCAGTCTTGGCCATTTCTCTAACCACACCAGACACCAGCTGAAGCAACCTTGCCTGGGCACATCTATGCAGTCTCAGCTCCTAGGGCAGGTACAAAGAAAGGCTGCAAGACACGTCTGTAAACTGAATGCAGTAGAAGTGTGTTTGTAATTCCTTATGCTGCTTTAAGTTTGAGCTATACTTGACTTCATGGCTTCTTGACAACTTAGTGGGGCTGACATAGAGCTGCTGCTGCTGGCAAGCGAGTCACCATTGCTGGATGGCTATTTCACTGTAAATATGTAGTAGACATAATGGCTACTGCTTAGTGAAGCATCGCTCTGCTGATTTCCTTTTATTAACGCGGCATAAAGGAGTACCTGTCAGCATCATCGAGTGTTTTTATCCTTTTTGGAGTAAAAAAGCTGTTATTAGTTGTGCAAATAAAAAAGGTTTGTGAAGCATGGTTATACAGACACAGAGATGGACTCGTGTATCTTTATTGGTCTCGGGAATGGTGAAGGTTTTTTCCAACAGCCTTTACCACCAGCCAAACCAGTTTATAGAGCAGTTCCCAAGGGGAGCTTTTAATCACAGCGATAGGATATACTAAAAGGAGAGATAGCTCACCTACGTGTAGTTGAGTTGTCCAGATCCTTTCTTTCGGTATTTCCATCTCTGAAAGAGATGAGAGAGTTGGTGAGTTTTGGTTTTACGTCAAACTTTTGCACTTCAGTCCTGCAAAGCCAGGCCAATGTTGTCCAACACAGGGGGAGAGACTGCACAGCATGGGTTTTTCTTCTTCTTTACTCATACAACACTCTTTGTCTTAATTTTACCTTCATGCTTATGAAAGCCTGTAGCTTTCTCTTTGTGTTCTGTCTGTAAAGGGAGCTGCACCAAGTGTGCACGAGTGGAGTCTTCTAACCCTAAAAGGAGTAGCTCATACTTTTGTTAGTTTGGGGATCCTTTGTACCACTGAAGTCCCTCTCTGCAGCTGACAGTGCAGGCTGAGCTTTCCAAGAGGAGACGTGCCCCTGCTGTGGTGGTACAGAAATGCCTGACCTTTTCCCCCTTCCATTTCAATGTTAGAGTTCCTAGCAGTTGTTTTCTGCGCTAGCTGGTGGAGAGGAGCATCGCTAGCGATGTGATGTGGCATGCGGTATGACTACAAGTAGCAGCTCCGCAGGTCATTCTTGGGAAGGAAACAATAAACAGCTGCATTATGGGTGGTAGTTCTTCCCCCCTTCTGAAACACAGGATTTAATCCTGGTGGAGAAAACCTGCCCTGCAGTGCTCGCTGTTTTCAGTGCTTGGCAGCTCTGATTGTTACCTGGGGTCCCATGTAAGGTGTTTTATAAATATTTCAGGTCAGGGTTCTTTAGATGAAGATATAAAGATGTCGTCGTTCCACGGCTGAATGTCATCGGTGACAGGTGATTTTCCAATGTTCCAAGCAGGTTTTCATTTTCTTTGTAACTTTCCTTATTTTTTCAGTGCTCCTAAATCCTCTGGTTCCTTCCACACTTCTGTCTTCCCAGCCAGGTGTTGTCAAGAATGAGGCAATGAAAAGGTCTATTAAAAGGAAATGAAGTGCTCGAGTACTTTACGGTGGGGCTTTTTGCACGTAGTCTATGACTTTCCTGTAGCTTACTGTGGGGTGTTTTCTCCACCGAGGATAGGTTTTTATTCAGTGGGGGATAATTCTTACTACGTGGGGTAAGGAGTGAAAACTGGAGTGGGCTGCCCAGAGGGGTTGTGGAGTCTCCATCTTTGGAGATGGATTCTGCTTTACAATGCACCCAGATGTTTTCCTGTGCAACTCAAGCTAGGTGATCCTGCTCTGGTAGGAGGAGTGGAGTAGATGAGCTCTCGCAGTCCCTTCCAGCCCCTAGTGCTCTGTTCTGTGATCTTTGGGTAAGGTCTCGCTGAGTGGAAATCTCCTGGTGAAACACAAACAGGTCCAAAGCAAGAAGCTTTATTTATCTTTTAATTTTCTAGGGGATTTGAACCGGGATGAATGGAACAGTCTCATTTTTCATAAGTTAAGTATGTAATTAGAACGATTTCACGCGTCTTTATTTTTGGTTTTCAAGACGCTCTGATTTTATTGTGTAACTAATGGCAGAATGTAGAAGGATTACGGTGGATTAATTTACAACAGCTGTTGCAACAAGTTCCTAATAGTTTCCAAAGTATAAAGGTAGGACCTGTTTATATCTTTTTAATTGTGCAAAGCACTTATCAGCCACTAATAAATCTATGATGTTTAGCTCTGCGTGCAAGATCACTTGGATATAAATTACCTTTTATAACTGACTAGCTGTAGGCTGCACATCATTTTGACCCATCTTCCTCAGGAATAATAATAGTTGTACGTTTCAAACTTTGTTCTTTCACATTAGAATCCAGAATTTGGCACATGCTTGACACAGATTTTTCCAGTGCGCTCCCTGAACACGAGTTTTTAATTAAGAGAATGCAGGGATGGGTTGAAGGTTTGTATTGGTGCATGTAAACTGGTGGGATTACCAGGCTTCAAGCAATCGTTAGGTCTGCTGCCAGCCTTCACTTGCCACGCAGAACTCTTAAGTTTACAAAGATGCATCACAAAAAGTTAAAATCTTTTGTCCCTACTTTTTTCTCATCTGAAACTGTCACCCAGACTTGGGGACCGCATCTCTGCCTGGTATTGTATTTAGGGTGTATCTGAGCAACTTGTCAAGGCAGGGGACAAGAAGAGATGTGCAGACTCTAACAGATGATGGCTCAGTTAGTCTGAGCTGTGCCTGCCAGCTGGTTTTATTAGCTACAATAAAAACAACAGGGGCTACCAAAGACATAATGCTTCTACAGCATCATCTCCTCTGAATGGCACGAACCTGACGCAGTGTGTGTATACCTATCAGTCATCCGTTTCCCTTTAACATCCTGTTGATGTATGAGCAAATCAAGGCCATATTCTGTTTACTTAGGATTAATACTAATAATTCCAGTGAGGCTAGATTGCTTTTTGCACTACGACATTGTGTTTGACTTGTGCAAATGCAGTCTGCAGCAATAAGGGTGTATTGCTGTGGTGCCTTCTAACGCGTCTGTATCCCTGTTCTCCGCAGTCATTTCTGATTGATGAGATCTTCGGTGCAGCATTGGGTTTTTCTTCCTAGTTACTAGCTGAATCATCTTGACTTTTATACTTAGGGCTTTCATTCCCTTTCTGTAACATCAGTCATTGAGATAATCCAGTTCATTTGGTGTGATATCCCCTTTCTACTCCTTATTGACAATGGTCTTAACTTTGTTTTAGCAATGCTTGTCTGTTCCTTGTGCCAGGGTAATACAAAGAAAATACTGAAAAGATTGCTTCCAAGAACAGGCTTTGTCGTTGCTAACCTCCTTCCAGCTGATGCTCTCCTTTCAGAGAATGGGAGAGACTTCATCTGACATTTTTCATCCTAAATAACATTTGTTTGTTTGTCTGGTTTAAAGCTCTGCGTCAGGTTTGTCATTACCTCATCTTCCCAGGACAAACCAACTAACTCTGTAGAATCGACAGCTGATCAATCAGTTTGTTCATTCAGCTCCGAACACTTTTGTTTTTAATTCCTTGAGAACTCTCCTGGTTTATGGTGTAAATATAATTAGCTTTTTACTGATTGAACAAAGCTGTCGTTGACCTTTGATACAGCGCTGTAATTTCAGATTATATTTTCAAGTTCATGGCAACCTCTGTTCATCACCATTGCAACCTACAGCTAAATTATATCCCCTCTAGTCACACTATTAATCGGGATTTCTACTTAAATGTCCCACAGTAACCTTCCGCTAATTAATAGATGCACATAAAATTTTACTCTGTATTTTCAGGACACGGACCTCTTGCTGTCTCCAAGCATCTTTGTGAAAATCGCTTAAAGCTAGTAGAGGACATGTGTGTGAGGTGGGAGTGTTTGGGGTTTGTTTTGTTGTCTTTGATCTTTATCCTGACAGTACCTAAGCTTCGGTACGTAACCCCGGCTTCGCAATGCAGATCATTATGTAAGGATGGAGCTGTTTACATGTAGATGCTCAGTGCTGATCCTCTGCCTGGAACTTTTCTGTTGTCTCACAATTAAGTATTATAGGTTTGCTCAGTGTCATCCAGCTCAGTTTGTCTGTACTGTAGGGGCTAATGACTGACCTTCTGGAGACCAGTGTAGGAGAAAGGAACCTGCAGGTCCTGGTGGTCAGCAGGATGACCGTGAGCCACCGATGGACCCTTGTGGCCAAGAAGGCCAGTGGCATCTTGGCGTGGTTTAGAAGTGGGATTAGTAGATGGAGAGAGGTTCTCCTCCCCCTCTACTTTGCCCTGCTGAGACCATGTCTGGAATCTTGTGTCCAGTTTGGGGCCCATCGATTCCAGAAGGAGACAGAGCTGCTGGAGAGAGTCCAGCACAGAGCCACAGAGATGGTGAAGGGAGGGGAGGATCTCCCTGCTGAGGAAAGGCTGAGGGAGCTGGGGCTCTTGAGCTGAGAGAAAAGGAGATTTGAGGGGTGATCCCATTAATGGTGGTAAATATGTGAAGGGTGGGTGTCAGGAGGATGGAACCATTATTTAAATGAATACCCATCTTTACAAAGATACCTGTGTTGTCTAGTCTTGTCTGAATCCTCAGACTTTAATTCACTCACAGTTTCATCGAGTTTCTGGAGACTTGTAACTCCCGTTGACTTCATATGGTGATGTGGATGTTAAAATGTCTGAATTTGGGAGATTTATGCGTGCAATAAGCTCACAAGATGTGGCAGGATTTCTTTTCCGGGAGATACGGTTGTGCAGTTATAAAACTAGAGGTAACTTAAATTTGAAAACAAAAAATAAAAAGTCGACACATCTGCAGAATAAAAATTCACTCCTGGATATAAATCTTTAGAAAGGTTCTAAAATCAGGGGAGTTACTCGGATGCATCCTGTATTGCTAGTTATGGGGAGAGGCTGCTGGCTCAGTGCTTCACTTCTCACCGCGGAAATGTACTGTTTCTTGATTTGAGGAAATGATGCAGAATCACATCAGTGGCTGCAAAAGTACTGTGTTCACGGAGTTTATACAACATTTATCAGACTCTTTATTTTTTCCCCCAAAGCAGAGATTTGAAATTTCTGCATCTGATGGAGGAGGAAGACTTGGTTTGTTTAGGTAGACACTTACATCAGCCTAGAGAGACAGCACCAAACAGATCTGTGTTATCCAGTGTTCCTCACCCCAGATCCCACCCCATCACAGAACGTTAGGGGTTGGAAGGGACCTCGAGAGATCATCTAGTCACGCAGAGCATTTCAGCAACAAACGTGAGCTGATCAATGGGAACTCCTGAGAGTGCTAGCGTCTAGTAAGGCTTTGCAGATGGCTCAAAATATGAAGACGCTGTACTGGAGAAGCAAAGTTGCCCAGTAACCTCAGGATGAGTGCTAGAAAATAAATAATTAATTGCGGAGGGAATCTTGGTACCTTTGGCAGAAAGCCTTTTTTGTTAGATTTCAATCTTACCGGCGCTTGTAACTCTAAAAGGCAAGACTGCCTTGCTGTTCTTTTTTGAGACGGAAGAACCTTTTCCTTGGAAGTCTCCAAGGTACCTGACTGTTTATCCAAGGTCATTGTATGTGACTGCACTGGGAAGGATTGTACTTGCAAGGAGTTTCTTTGGAACTTCTGAGCATCTGGAAGCTTCTGATAGCTTATCTGCTAGGGAAAAAGGATCGTGTCCTCATTAGTGATCTAGACACACACCAACCAAGACGTTTAATTCTCTGGAATCTTAGAAGTCTTTATGGGCATGTATTTGGTAGATGTCAGAATGGAGAAGGATTCTGTGGAAGAGGGGAAAAACAAACAAAAATCAGGTGTGATCAAGTGTGTAAGTGTAAACTGGGCTTTTAAGAAAATGATAATGATTGGAATTTCTAGAGCTGTGTTGTTTCTTTCAACAAAGACTTTAGGGTCACCATTGGTTTTTTTTCGTTTCTGCCTCAGTCAATATAATAAAGCCTCACAGTTTAATTTACAATAGCTAGCTGAACTCCCTGGGAGCTACTTCAGGGGTAATTAGTCGTCTGAGAAAAGGCAGCTAGCAAAGTCTAAATAAATGGCGCTTTCACAAACAAATCACACGTACAGAGCTGTTACATTTTTAGGGGTTTTTTCTAAGAGAAATGTGTACGTTACACAGTGTGAAATGATGCACGTGAACACATCCCTAAGGCTGGAGGGGGAGGAATTTAGCCCACGTGTTTTCTCTTAATACTCTCCTTTAGGAAGGAAGGAGGCTTTACCTGTGAGTGAAAGGGCTAGATGTCACTGCTTCTTGCTTCTTGCCCTCTTTCTAAAAAGCATTGAACCCGTGGCTGGGCTGACCTCTGGCCAGCCAGAGCAGGGGAGCCCATCGTGCATTTGGGTTATCAAATTAGAAATGGGACCTTTCTGCAAGCCATGAGGACAAAGGGGTGTTAATGAAGAAGTGTGGAAGGAAGCAGTGAGGAACTGAATCTGTTTTCTTAAATGTTATAAAATCATGGAACGGTTCAGGCTGGAAGAGACCTTGAAGATCATCCAGTTCCAACCCCTGCTCTGTGGGCAGGGACGCCACTGTCCCACTAGACCAGGTTGCTCAATACCCAGTTCAACCTGGCCTTGAACACTTCCACGGATCGGGCAACCACAACCTCCTTGGGCAGCCTGTTCCAATGCTTCATCACCCTCACGGTAAAGAAACTCTTCCTAAAATCCAATCTAAATCTCCCTTCTTTCAGTTTCAGGCCATTACCCCCGTCCTAAAGCTACAGGCCCTTGTCAAAAGCCCTTCTCCATCTTTCCTGTGGCCCCCTTCATCTACTGGAAAGTTGTTACAGATAAATAAATGGCTCCAGATTAATATAAATAAATTTCTTCAGATTTGTACTTTGAGATGTACAGCCTTTTGGGCCTTTGGTCTTTGAACATCATTCGTTGCACCACACCAACGTTGTATGTTTGAGTCTGTTTTTCCCGTCTCGTGATAGAGCTCGTTGCAATATACTACAACCGCTTATTATTCCTGTTATAAAAAGTGACATTAAACCCAACGGTGCATGTATCTTCCCCTTCAATGTGACTTTGTGTAGTGAAACTCTCTACAGTGAGAGGAATTCTTAATGAAGCAGCTGCCAAGACTTCTCAAAGAGCAGCTGAGGGATTAAGAGAATGAAAAGTAATAATCACATAACTCACCGTGTACCCGCGGCTGTACAACGAAGCATCCACACTTGCAGAACACACCTCTTGTTTCTTTGCTGTTCCAAATAAAACCATTTAGGCCTGCGCTCCGTTTTAGTGGCAAACTCAACAATAGAGGAAACTGGGACAGAAGCAGATGATTTTCTCGTAGGACCAAGTTAAGAGAGAAAGAAAGAGTAAATGAGTGTAAACAGGCAGAAAAGGAGCTTCTGGTGGTGACACTTAATAAGGGTTATCCTTAAAACGGAGATAAACTTGTATTACACTCGGCACTCTCATCTCTGTGAGCTGACACTGGCTGCGGACACGTTCTCAGGTGAAGCTTTAAGATGTTATTTTTCACGTTTCAAAGCTCTAAACATAAAAGAGCTGTGGATAAAGAAAGAAGGATCTCTTTCACTCCTCTTTTTTCCTGAAGAGCCGAGACCATGATGTGTCTCACTGATGTATGCAGCAGTAGGTGCTGCTACCCCTCTCTCTCCAGAACATTTCCAAGTTTTCTTCTCTTTGGTTTAAAAAGGCTTAAACCTGATTATTTGCTTCAAACCGCAAGACCTTGCTCTGTATTGACGAATCATAATTAAGTGGAGAGATCAAAGGAAGAGACCAGCTCTTTAGATTGATTGTAGATGGGGTATGTTTTCCAGATGACCTGTAAATCTTGAATTTTCTATTAATCCAAAATAGGTAGAGTAATCCCATGAGCTGAATGTGCTCTGTTCAGTGTCTGTCCTTCCACAAAACACAATGAGGACTCTAGTTCGTATCTCTCACTCGAACTTGAAACTTGAGACCCGAAGATATAAGTTCTCTCTTACAGAAGGCAGGTTTCCTCAGTCCCCTTTTCTGTGGAATCACTTTTCTATCCAAAGCCCTTGTCTAGTGAAAAAAACTTAATGGACTCATTTTCACACTAATATAAGACTTCTGTAGAGAAAAAGACAAGGCAACAAGGAACTTCTTGTGCCTATTCTGCAGTGATGGATCTATGAAGTTAAGACAAAGGATGTGATTCCAGCCTAAAGCAAAAACGAGAAGAACAGTTTGCTTTTGGATGATAGCACAGAATACATAAACAGGGAAACAGCCTTTGTGATGAGGGGGTTTTTGTTACTGGGACAAGTTAGTGGATTTTTAGCTTGCTAGTTTAAGGAGCTGCATCATTTCATAAACAGAGACAACTAATCACAGCTGCCTGGTTGACACAATTCTGGCGTTTTAATGCTTATTCATGACAAAAAGCTCACAGAGAATGAGGTATCATTTCTATTCAACAGTGAAAGAAATATCCTGAACCAGCTCCTTCTAGCTGCTTAGGACTTTTTTTGCCCTCAAAAAAGGGAAAAGGTGCAGCTCCACGCAGTTCCTCCCTTTTTGACTGATGTGTTTTAAAATCACGCTGTCCTTTAAAGCTTCGCATGGCTTTTCTTAAAAGCATGAAATACTGCAGTGGCATTAATTTCATAGTATGATGCCTGCTTGGAAATACAAAGGAGTTGCTTAAGCGTTTTAAAAGGATGAGTAACTCAGTTGTGAAGGTCCGTAGAAATTATGGGGTACTGGAGTGACCATGCCAAGTAAACAAAAAAAGCAGTAAGAATTTAATGGTGCTTCCGTTTATTTTCCCCCATTACAATATATAGCTCAGTTATTCCATTGTAAACCTGAAATAACAGAATTATTGCTAATGGTGCTATTCACACGTAACTAGAGGAGAATTTGGATTAGGATTTCGAAGAGCAAATCTTAATGGCACCCATATAGAATATTAACTGCTCGTAAAAGTAGGTCTTGCTGAAAGGCCTTTGTAAGGCAAATTTCATCCCAGCACTTTTTCAATATTAATAAGTAATGAAATTACTTCTATCAATTCAGTGTGCTAAAAGGAATTGATTACCCCACTGCCCATGTTAGCACACACAGAGCACGACGCGGATCCGATCTGGAAAGTTGGGTGAGTGCAACGTTCAAATGAGAATTCTCCTTTCCACTGAAATCGGAACCTTTCCAGCTTCCAACGAAGCCTTGATTCTGGGCATTCCGATTCAGAGTTTGTAACAGAATAGGACTGCACGTGGTAAAATGAGTGGTCCAAAGCTGTTTCATGTGGAATTGTGTTGTTGTATCTCTCGCAAATCCTTCGAGTGGTGCTTCCTCATGTGTTCTGTAGGATGGGTGGAAATGAGCGTGTGGTCTGATGCCACCATCCAGTTACCACCTCCCCATGCAACCCCTTAGCACGCAAACCTTTTCAGACCTAGGGCAGCAGTGCTGACATTCACTTCTAGCACATAACCAGGTAGAATTTACACCCCATTTCACTGGTAGCTACTACGAAGGTGAATTCTGAAGTGCAGTAAAAGACAAAACACTCTTGTCCTAGCAACAGAGACAATAATTTTAGCCAACCCTTCGTGCCACTTTAGGGGGTCTCACCAGTTGGTGAGGAAGAAGTTTCAAGAGCTCCCAGGTGCAGGAGGAGCATGTTTATAGAAAGCTGCATCCTGTTCATTTTCCTGCTTTCAGGACGAGCATCACTGTCAGTGTCTGTAGAGCTTGAGCACTCTCTAGATGGTGTCACCACCCCCCTCAAATCCAGTCCCAGCTTGCTTTGTGCCTTTGCAGTTTTTCATGTAGATGTGTGTACGTACTCGCATTGTTAGTCTAGAACACTGGCTGTACACTTCAGTACCTTCCATGTCCTCCAAGAGCGTGCTCCCAGTTCTTTCCTCATGTAGGCTACTCCTTTAGCCCTCTGTGTGTAATTTCAGATCTCGCTGTCCTCTGTGTTGCCTGAATGCGCAGATGCTACCAGTGCTGTGACTGCAGGAGCTGATAAAACTGTGCTTCAGCGCTCCCGATACCACCAGTACATATGTTACCCTCTATCTGTTCTGCATCTATGACTTGTTGTATTTTTCTGTCCTTCTGCTTATTGAATTCTTGCAGTCCACACTACCAGTTTCAATCTGTTTGGCTTCCCAGGATCTTTCAGAACTATTTTAACACCTACTGGTCTTGGGAACCGTATGGGTATTAAACTTTCTGTTTCATTTGGAAGTCTTGATTTTAGTCACAGTCTGCCAGGCTGATAGTTCTCCCCTCCTCTTCACCTCATTGCAAGTCTTTCAAGATGGTAAATGGATCAGGATCATTCCTTAGCTTTGAAATGTGGTTATAATTGTATGTAAAGTGAAATCAAGGCAGAAAATAGCGATCACAATTTCCTACAAGGAAAGACAAATTCAGAAATCAAACTGTAAGAGGGATTAAAGGCAGGCAGGATGTGTTTGAGCAGGACTCACTGGACAGACCCGTGCATGGTGAAAACCCTACACGAAGAGTTCCTGTAGTGGAAAGTTTCTGTAGGAGTCATTGCATATTCTGATGGTAAAGGATGTGACTATAGAACATTATTAGGCAGAGCTGTTAATAGTAGTCACAAGACAGAAAGTTTGTCAGGACGTCTGGGTGTGCTGGATGTGTGATAGAGGAACGTGACACCGTGACTTGCCCGGCTTTACACCCTGCGTGTGTCGTACTGGTGTCTAGCTTGACCCTCAACACCCCGTGAGTTATTTAATACTTACTGTTCTGTGTGCAATCCCATCTACACTTATGTAGCCCTGTCATTTCCCGAATGATGAAATGGTCATTATGCACATGCTCTTCTTTAAATTTTAAGTGTTTACGTAAGCTATATTAAGAAAATTGCTGTCTGCAGTATCTATAGCAGCACCCGGCACGAGTGCATAAATTACTGACTGTGAGTTCATGTTGGATTTAAGTAGTCTCCTCTCTAGCCATCCACTCTTCACAAACTTCATCCACATCAAAAGTGAAAAACTGGCAAAACTAACACATTTGCCTTTAGTTTAGCAGAACTATTCTGCTGAATCACTGTGAACCCTCTGAAACGCAACGGCCCTGCAGGTGACCCGGTCTCACTGATCTCGAGCAACAGCATTTACTGTTCAATTTTCTTATTCGTGCGGTGATCAGTGGATTTGTGGTCATCTGTGTGTTTTCCAGGTACTACTACTGCTGTATGAAGACTATCAGTAGTAACTAATGTATTGACTACTTGGTTAAGTAACATTGACACGGAGTTGCTGGAGAGAGCCCAGAGCAGAGCCACAAAGATGGTGGAGTGTGTCATTTCCCTGCTGAGGAAAGGCTGAGGGAGCTGGGGCTCTTGAGCTGGGAGAGGAGGAGACTGAGGGGTGATCCCATTAATGTTGATCAATATGTGAAGGGTGGGTGTCAGGAGGGTGGAGCCAGGCTCTGCTCAGGGGCATCCAGTGGTAGGACAAGGGCCAGTGGGTGTGAGCTGGAACAGTGGAGGTTCCACATCAGTGTGAGAAGGAGCTGCTTCTTGGTGAGGGTGCCAGAGCCCTGGCAGGGGCTGCCCAGGGGGTTGTGGAGTCTCCTTCTCTGGAGACGTTTAAAACCGACCTGGACGTGTTCCTGTGCGACAGGATCTAGGGGATCCTGCTGTGGTTGGGGGATTGGACTGGATGATCTTTCAGAGTCCCTTCCAATCCCTGATGTTCTGTGATTGTCCTTGAGAAAACAAAATCCTCAGAAATTACTTGCGCAAACAATTGATGGTGTTCAAAATGCCATCTGTATTCAGTGTAATTCTGGAGGTTTAACTCAATTGTGTTTATTACAATGTAGGAAATTATGGAAATATTTCCTGCATGGGCAGAAAATTTGTATTTTGTGAATTAGTATTTTTGTGTGTTTTGGAATACAAGAATTCTAGAGAGCTAGAACAAAAAATCAACCAAGTCCTTCACTCGTGGTTTGTGGTTCTGTTTTAATTGCATACTCAGCCAATGTGCGTTCAGCTTTCGACTTGAGAACGATGCCTTTTAGTAACACGGCAGCTGTAGCCCACCACCACCCCCAAACCTAAGCCGGTGCTGTCATTTCTAGAGGTATCGCAGTAATCTCATGTTCAGAATGAGAGCACATTGAATGAATTAGTATAATTGTGTGCAATAGATGCAAATTATATTTAAAAGAAAATGACACCTCATATACATATAATCATGCCACATATATTTATATGTGAGACATACATATATATATATAAGAAAGAGGAGTATTTTGTTTGGATGATGTCTGATTTGCAGTACCGTTAGGCAATTAAAGTTACCCAGCGATTCCTTGGAAACAAAATTTATGCAGGGTTTATTATCCTCTGCAAGTTGAAATTCATTAGAGGGATAAATAATTTAGGCCAGTTCGCTCATGTGGTGTGTCGATGTTATATCAGAAGCAGAAGACTTGTTCTCTTACTTTTCCATGCCCACTGCCCAGGAAGGCCCTTCTGCTTGGTTGCTAAGTCAACACAAATCAAACGTAATCATACACGTTTGTCCTTTATGTTTCATTGCACATGCTTCACCCTATTACCCAACGTCCTTCTATTGATGCTGGGAGCTCTTTAGCTTGGCAACTAAGGTATTTTTTGGTTCTCTACTTGATATTAAAGTCCAAACTAATCACAATGATGCACAGATTTAAGGTCATTCTAGCTTTTAAATGCTAATTGTTCTGCCAGCAGTTCTCCTTTAACAAGGGTTTTTAAAGGCCATACCCACATCCTATAGGATTCAGTAGTTCGACATTTTTTAAACCAGTTTAGAAATCTAACTGGTCTTAAAAAAGAAGCCATATGTATATTGTCCCAGGCTGCTGCTTTCTCTAAGTAGATTTATTTAAAAGCCATTTTAATGAGGCTGTGAAGCTTATGTTCTCTTTGCCTAAATGGGCAGCTTTATTTAGCAGAAGCAGCCCGGGGTGCTTTGCTTCCCCTTCTACTTAAGTGACAAAGCTGGAGGTCAAATCCGGTGTCAAACATGGGTATGTGGTGTGGGTGTAGAGGACAGAGGAACAGGAACTCCCTGTGCCCGAGTCCTCTGGCGATGGTGGGTCTTACAGAGCAGAAAAGGGAGATCCCCTTCCTTTTCTGTGGGGTGGAGGATTACAAAACTGGTGAAACTGATGGGTTGGGAGTAGTTTAGTAGAGGAAATAAAATAGAAATAAATTACTGTGATCCTATTTGTAAGGAAAAGGAATATAGAAAGATAAATAAACTCCCAAAAAGACGAGTGATGCACAATGCAATTGCTCACCATGACGGAGCAGCCATCCGCTTCCCACTGACCTTCCCCAGACTCCCCCCAGTTTATATTCCAGGCCATCCCAAAATCTCTTCATAAAAGCTGGCTAAAGTGTTTGCACTGGCTTTGTTTCATCCTGTTCCAAATCTGGTTAAGAGCATGAACGGAGCCTGCAGCTCAGGCTGGCGAGCGCTGTACAGAGCAGGAGCTGTGCTGGTTCTGCCCTGAGCACCACGGTACCGTACAATCCAGTTGTTGTCGGGGTCTTATTCTTCATGGGTTTGCTCTGCGTCATCCCCTTGTAGCTGTGCAAGGGAGGAGAGCGCTGACGATTCAAGGAACCGTCTTGTTCTTCCCAGGTGCAGGCGACTCCAGGATGCTGGAAGTCGCTGGAGACTGCGACCCTCTCTGAATAGCAAAAGGAGTTGTATTTTATGCTCACTTTGACTCATGACTTATAAGTTAATGAAACCATTCAAGTTGAGTGCTTTAATCTCACAAATTGGTTATCACAGCCTTGTGGCCACTTCTTGTTTTATAATAAAGCATAACACAAAGTATCTGTGAAGCCTTACGAAATTAAACTGAGGGAAATATGTGCAATTTTGAGCTCATTAGGAGCAATTCATATTTTCATCTGTCTCATTAGAGATGTTTTCATGAACTAGGAAAGTACTTTTGAATCTGTGATTTTTAATTTCCCTGCCAACTGGTGTGAGCTTTTTGGGATTGTTATTTTCTTTTCATTTATTTCAAAATGTTAAAAGGAAGAGGGAAGAAAAAAACCCGACACACCACAGGAGAAATGAGAAGAAAAGCCAGGCGCTGTGGAACAACTGAACTGCATGAACGTGATAAGAAAAACTACTTTACAGTGGGAGTGCTCCAACATCTGTCCTTTCTTAGTGCTTTGATGGCAGGGTATAGAAATGGAGCACACTTGCAATGGACTCGCAAGACGCGGTTCAGGACTGGAGGTGCCCGGGTGAAGCACATCATCCTGAAGGATGACCCGGCTCGATGCTGTATGTGTAATCTTTGAAAAGCAGTACAGCCCAAGCCAGATAGAGCTCCAGACTAGGTCTGCTTTTCCTGCACAAATAGAACTGCTTGACCTGTGGTCGTGTTGACTGTACACTGTGTACAAGCTTTTTGTTTGGGGAATGTAAGCAAAGCATAAGCACTCCTTTTCTAGGAGCGTAATGACTAACCACAGCCTACTTCAGGTACTGCTGTACACGTAATACTAGAGATTAACCACTCACTAGGCATTAGCTTCTCAAGGGGTTCTTAAAAAATGTAAATATTCAGAAATCTATAGTTGCATTTATTCCTTTTGAAGTCTAACAAAGTATCTGAGATAAACCTGGGGAGGAAAA
Source organism: Rhinopomastus cyanomelas (assembly GCA_013400115.1). NCBI lineage: Eukaryota > Metazoa > Chordata > Aves > Bucerotiformes > Rhinopomastidae > Rhinopomastus > Rhinopomastus cyanomelas. Next base: position 939,229 of record VXBP01002354.1, read on the forward strand.
CTGTCTTTCATTTCTTCATATGATACTGCTGTCTGCGCAGTGAATTATTTTCTCTGCGTGATTATGGCTTTGAGCTGAACAGAGGCTGCCAGTTAGTATCATGGAACCAGCAAACAATCATTACGTGAATGTTGATAAGTATGTGAAGGGTGGGTGTCAGGAGGATGGAGCCAGGCTCTGCTCAGTGTCTTCTAATGGTAGGACAAGGGGCAGTGGATGTCACCTGGAACATAGGAGGTTCCACATAAATGTGAGAAGGACTTTCTTCACAATGAGGGTGCCAGAGCCCTGGCAGGGGCTGCCCAGGGGGCTTGTGGAATCTCCTTCTCTGGAGACATTTCAAACCCTTCTGGGCTGGATGTAGGGGATCCTGCTGTGGCAGGGGGGTTGGACTGGTGATCTTTCGAGGTCCCTTCCAAACCCTAAAGTCCTGTGATTCTGCGAAGTCACTGGTATTTTCATGGCAGTACTCTGACCTGCGCAGCAATATAGAACATTTTCTTCCTACTTAATTTCTTTCTTTGTAACTCACCATCTCTGGGTGGTAACCAAAGGCCGGAAAGCACCGAAATATCCCGTGGTAATTCCTTTGTAAATGTCAGCTTTTTCGTAGGAACGAACTATCCATTTCTGCTGTCACAAGCATCTTCACAGAAAATCTGTCTCTGAATGGTCTGCTTTGATTTGCCTATGAGCTAATTAGGCTGTGCACAGGAGGTGTTTGCTTCTCAGAAGAAGATGCAGTGGATCGTGGCTGCATCTTGCAATGCATCGCTGGAAGCGCACGTGCAGTGGTTAGACAAGGCTCAAAGGCAGCCTAAGCCGAGCCTCCTCTCCCCTGTAACAAGTTCACTTCCACGTGCTCCTGGTGAGGTCTTGTCGTAGAGCGCCGATTAAAAAGCCTGTTATTTCCTGGGGTTTAAAACATATAGACATAAATCTGTCATGTACTACAACTCAGTTTGGCATCATATAGTGAGAAAATGAACTCGATAGCAATATAATCTTGCTTTGCACTATAACTGAACTGCAGAAAACGTTTCTGGAAGTACGTAGATTTAGGGACCAAATAAAACTTGAGTGTCCTGACACGCAGGAGTTTATGGAGGCAAAAATCCTTTGTTGAAAGGCATTTTTCCTTTTATTAATTCATGTAAAACTCATCTTTCATTGTAACTGTGGTTTATTTCGGCTTCCGCTCTCCGCAGATGAGCGTTAGGTTTTTACTGTCTTTCCCTTGCATCCTTTGCTGGGATGGTTCACAGCGTGTGCTGATGGTTTGGACGCGGTGCTCTGCATGTTTTACGTGACCTCTGTTGGGGAGTGGTAACTCATTCATTGCAGTAACTTGAGTGCTTAAAGAAAATTTTAAATTAGTCTGAGATTTTGTAGCTGTAAAAAAAATCTCCACCTGCAGGTATTTAAATGTTGGGGGGCAATCAACGTGTATCATGTGCTTTTAGTGAGGAACACAGTGAGGAGATAAACCCAGTTTTTGAGCTGTCTTCAGCATTCCAGTAGCTATCAAGGGATAACGCCATACCGAGCGCACGCAAAACAGAACGAGTTGCATTCGTCTCATTCTAATTAAATATAAAAATAGTTCAGGTTATGAGTGCTCCTTGAATTGCTGAGAGCAACTGAGACCCAAGCGCTCGGCGGTAAAAGATCTGAAATCATCTTTGCTGTGTTTTTCCTTTCCCCGTGGTAACTTACCATCGTTGTCAGCTTAGTTTTCCTTGGATAACTGTGAACATTGGTGTGTAAAACCTGTGTGCTTCTGGGAAAATACAGGAAGAGAGGCTGGCTGGCTGGTCCCTACTCAGCTTCCGTTCAGGCTTTCCTAGCTGTCCTGCATCTACCAGCTTTGGCTTTGTTTTCAGGCTGAAGAAGTCTAGGCAGCTGAATTATTTCTTGTAGTCTGTGCTGAGTGTTCTTCACAGTGACTTTTCAATTCCCACGTTGCCCTTTTGAGGACGGGATGAGAAGTACACCTAGAACATGAGTGCACCTTGGGTCCATGCTGACATAGTGAGATGGTGTCTGTGCTGTTCTCACACTCACAGGAACAAATTCTCTGCCATGAGGGTGCTGAGATGCTGGAACAGGCTGCCCCAGGCAGTTGTGGCTGCCCCATCTTCCCTGGCAGTGTTGAAGGCAGGTTGGCTGGGGCCCTGAGCAACCTGCTCCTGTGAAGGTGTCCCTGCCTCTGCGCAGGGGTTGGAGCTGGATGATCTTTAAGGTCTCTTCCAACTCTGGCCGTTCTGTGATTCTACTCCTTTTCTCCAGTGATTTCAGGTATCCGATGTGCTGTTTTGACTGACACTGAACATAGGCCTACCTACCCCATATCTTGTTCATGTGTCCACAATTCAACACCATTATAGTTTGGAACATCTCAGTGTTGGCAGACCTGAACAGATCAGAATTTATTCTGCGTGTTCCCTGGGAGCCAAACGTGAGGTGGTACCTTTGTAATGCCTGAGCAAGCACCTTTGTCCCTTGGAAACACGAGGCTTTGCCAGTAGCTGGGTTTCAAGCAGAAAACTCTGCTTGGTTAGATGCATAGAAGAGCTGGTACTTTGTCATAACTTAGGGAAGCTGGCTCCACAAAACAGACTGTGGGAGGGTCAGCTAGCTGGTAAATAAAAGGTAGAGCGGAGTGTTTTGGCTCTTTGTTTATTCAGAATGTATCTAGTTGCTGTGGAGAGGCTGCACTGAAATTCTTCTTCAATTTCTTGGCAGACCTGGAAGTTGCCAACATTGTCCTGTTTACATCCTGCCTCCTGGCTGCCTGGAAACTTTTGTGACTTCTGTTACAGTTTTAAGTAGACATGTGGGGATTGCCGTAAAAATGCTGGTTTGAAGCAAAATTGGATGTTTCTTTACACACAAGTGCACAGAGAGTATGTTCATATCACAGTGGGCAATTGTGTAAGTACAGTGAGGTGTAACTGATGTCTTTTCATCCTTGTTCTAAACCCTTAATCTGGGCTTTCAGCTGTTCCAGTAATGAGAATAAACTAAGTAATAAGAATAAATTGCCTAAAAATACAATAAAAACCAGTCATGGCTTTGGCATTAGTCCCCCAGTCAGCCTAGGCCACTGGAGATACCAAGTATTTGAAAACGCATCGTGGTCTTAGCGTCGTTACTGTCGACATCGCATTTGCTAGAGTAACGTGAAATTTATGCAAAGACTTCTACTTTTTCACAGACACTGCTTCCCTGTTATTTTACTTCCGTGACATTTCTTGGCTGGTCTTTGCTGCTGTTCTACTGTTCCTGTGCAGCACACACGTGTTATTGTTTTATTGCTTGAAATGATGTGAAGCTTCCTCGATTTTTGGGTATAATTATGGGCAAGATGTTGCTGAGCCACAGAAGGATTTTTCTTCCTGCAAACAAATGGAAGTCATTACATGGGTATCTGAACCTCAGCTGCAGTATCTGGCCACACTCAAATTACGTGCTCAAATCCCTGCTGGTCTGGTCGACCCTGTGAGCAATGGTTATGCTCCTTTAAGTACTTAGTGTTATCTCATAAGCATTGTTCAGCTGAGATCCTAACAAGGTTAGCCTCTGCTCTTAATGGACACTGCAAGCAGAGCTTAGTATGGTTTTGCATCCTGAATTAAATTGCAGGCACAGCTCTCCCCATGTACATGTCTGTTTAGCCACCGCGGAAATTTCTACTGCTCTCATAAAATGATCTAGAGAAATTTAGAGCATCTCTGACACTTGGAGAAGAGAAATTGAGTCTCATAAAATATGGATGCTTATATTGTCATTTGTATGTGTCGTAAATATAACAATCATGGCACTGTTGGTTTTCATGGATAATATTAGTAATTATTTCTATTTAAGCTCTCTTCCATCTACAGATCTCTCACTATTTTCAGTCATAAATTGTGAGGCATCACTTGCAGCACAGTTGCTAACACTTGGTATCACCAGCCATTCCTGATTTACTTGTACGTGAACTTCACCAGTAGTGGTTTTTCTTTAAGAAAAAATTCCCCACTTGTTTCAAGATAAATCCTTGATGTAAAACAATAAATTAAGCAAACAGCAGACTTGAAAGATCTAATTAAACGACACATCTGGTGTTAAAAAATCCCCACACCCCAATATAATTATTTAAATAGGATAGCTACCTTCGCAGGACTGAGCAAGCGAGTGGTTGCATCAAGCATGTGAGTTACTAGCGATCAATTACCTTTCATAACCCATGTGGAAGAGTTACTACTTGTGAGTAACACGGCCTTTGGTAATCTATGGAGGTCTGTCACTCCAGCGATACGTTAGATACGTCTCTAAGGGTTTGCTCCAACCATGTGCCTTCAGCATCTTGCATCTGGACTGTTAGATCTTCTAAGCCTTTTAAAATTGTGAGGGCTCCTCCAGGCTCGATTTCTATTTATCATTTGGCTTCAATGAAAGCTACTAAGAGAACGTTTGCTTATGTAGGAAACAGGCTTTTAACTTCAAAATAAGCAGTAGGGAGGATGACTCAGGCAGTGACTCACTGTATTTACACTCCCTGTTTATATGGAGGGCTGCACACTGTTTATAAGATGCTATGAACCTTTCATAAATCTTTTGACTCCTCTTAAAGTTGGAGCCTTAAGACTCCTACTTACCCTCGAAAAGTCCATCACAGCAGGAAAGTCTGTCTGTAACATGCTTTCCTGAAACTTCAATACAATGAATTCGCAGATTCAGCAAATACAGTGCCAGGAATGGGAAAACACATCCCTGTGAGTGCTTCAGGATTAAATGAACGCTGATCTTCTCCAGGACAGCGGCGCTGTACCCCACGGCCAAGGGCGCTCAGGGAATGCTGCAGGTGCCGTAAACACCGGAACGCAAAGTCTGACCATGATGCCTCTTCTCGGGGCAGCTCACCGTGTAACCTCAGAAATTCTCACGATGAATAGCTGGGTTGGTAAAGGATCCAGGGCTTTTTTACCAGTGTGCTTGGCTTGTGCTGGTTTAAATGGGTCTGCAACCTCAACCAGTACTTTAAGGATGTAATAAGGCTGCCAGCAGGAGATCACTAAATGATTTATTCAGTTAGATGGTGCCTTCAGCTTTGTGGTGAAGAGCCTACCCTCAGCTGCCATCCTAAACACGGGTAGTTTTCTCCAAGGCTGTGTTACACACATAAAATACCTACAGGAAAAGAAAATAAGCTTCAAGGCATGAAGATTCATAATAGACTTTAAAGGTGCTCACTGAGGTACAAGAAACTTAGGGGTGAGGAAAAGAAGCCATTGCTGGAAATCTGAGACTGGTTCTCTGCTGTGTGGCAAATCAACGCCGCGCTGCTCATCTTGGCAGTTTGAGTTATTTGAGCCAGTAGCTGCAGGATGGTTTCCAGTAGCTACTCACCCATGATTTCCCAAGAATTTAAAGAAACTCCACTGTTTCATGAACTTAAGCAGATGCAATCTTTAACTTACTGAGGCAAAATTATAATGGGGCTTAGTGTTGATGTTTGATTCAATATTTACGAAGAGAAATGCATAAGGAATTATTGCTAATAAAAAGTTATCAAATTTGCATCATTGTCAGCTATGCTTGAGAATTAATTGATCTACAGGGTAAACTTCCCTCTGTCAGGGAGTTTTCATTTATAATGTATTAGACACTACATTTGTTTTATGGGAAAAGCCTGAGAACAAGGAGCAGAAAACCATCTCTATCAGGGGTGTTTACAACGCAAAACATATTTGAAATTTAAAAACAAATTAGGAGCGCCTCGTGATTCGAAAGCCATGGGAAAATACAGCAGATTCACAGCTTGGTGAGGGCAGCTCCTTCATCTTAGTCTAGAAATAGTTCAGCGCATTTCATTCTCAAATAGCGATAATTATGTTGTCTTTCTTCCCCACAAAATGTTTGTACTTTTTCTTCTCGTTTTGTGTGGATAACAAACCAATGTGGGGTGTTGCTGCCGGTCACAGAGATTCAGTCCTGCTTGCTTCTCATTACGGTCAAAGAGAGCTTTGAGGGCTCAGGAGGGTCAGGCCTAAGGTGGTATTTTCCAGAGCACGTTCGTGAGTAACGTACTTCGACTCTGTTTGAAAAGGAAAGGCTTGAGGAACTCGGGCGTGTTCTCAGGCACCGCAATACAAAAAAGTTTGTCTTCCTTTTGATGAGACGGCCGGGCGACGTGGACAGTGCCACCGGAGAACTAAGCAACATTATCCAGATTATAATGTCAGCTTCTTAATTATCAATTAATTTTATTATAGTTTGCCTAAAGCGCAAAATGCTGTGTAGAACATCACAGCGGCGTTTTCCCGGTATTTCTGTGGTGTGTTGATAAGTAAAAATTTAATTTTCCAGTGCAAATAAGTGTGAAATTAACTACATATGAAACACTTTTTTTTACGGCAGAAGTATCTTTATTGGCTACTTTAAAGTTTACTGAGCAATCTGTTTCAAAAGTCACTTTGGTTAGGTACTTGCGGAAAACACAGCGCAGTGGATTAATCCAGTTTGTAGGCTGTTTTCCAAAGAAATGCTTAATAAAAAGAATTTCATGCAGGATGCTATTAGAGCTTCATTTACATCAATAAGACTCTGTTCTCAAACTATTAAGCCACCTTCGAGATAAAAACCGGTATCACTGTATTCTGCTTGTACAATCACAGCGATTAGTTTCTGCGGCTCTTGCACCCTTCCGAGCTCAGTGTGTACGAGAGAGCAAACGTCTTTCTCCTCAGAGCTCAGAGCCACCCCGACGTCTCACCGCCATAAAGGTCCTCTCAGACAAAACAGCAAAATCCAGCGGAGAAGCCTGAGCTGGGGTTGCTCTGTTTGCATAGCGACGGCATCAGGTGCTGTGGAAGGAGCCCAAGGTTCTGGAGATCTTGACTGAACTAGTTCCAAAGCAACCACAGTAATTCCTAGAATCATTAAGGTTGCAAGAGACCTCCAAGATCATCCAGTCCAGTCCTGAGTGTGCGTGCTGGTGCCACGCAGATGATTCGAGCAGCCACCTGAGAACGTCCCTTGCCATGGGAAAAGAGACATGCGTGGCTTACTGAAGGGGTTGTGCCAGAAGTCACTGCAGCACTGTGGAATCTAGTCATCAGCAGTACAGAACGTAGCACATGGGATTAGAACACCGTTCACATCCGCCTGTTACCTCTGGAGCTTTAAAGTGGTGAAGCACACAAAGACAAAACTCCAATTTCTGTTGCTAGGAAAGCAAATTAGTGGATCCCTTACAGCCCTGAGATCTTCAGAAAAGCTGGCTGGATGCAAGTCTCTTTTCCAATAAAGACTGGTACTGTGGGGTTTGTGAGGAGTAGTCAGGACAGAGAAGCAAACAGCAGCTTTTTAGGACTGTATCATGCTACCGGCTTTTTGGAATTGGGGGGCTTTGTTGGGGGGAGAATCCTTTAGCATAAGGCTGAGACAGAACATGTTGGCTCATTAGCAACTGATGATCTAGATGTAGGATCAGCCCATTATAATTCCCTTTGACTGTGGTGAGGTTTTGATTGTGCAAAGCGATGTGGTACATGTTGTCTTCCTCAGATACCATTCAACCCCCGCCCCCCAGAAATCAACTCTCATTATCCACATTAGCAGGTGGTCTGAGGCACACCTTAGCTATCACAGCGAGGTCAGAAGAAACCTGTCCTAGGATTTCATCCAGAGAAACAACTCGTTCAGCTGCAAGGGGGTCAACTGTACAGAGCATTCTCCTTGTGCATGGAATGCTGGTTTGCCGGTTTGCCGTCGGCTAGCAGACACTGAGTTATTTTTGACATCTTTAAACAACTTTGATTATGCATTTTTATGATTTAGAGGGTGGAAAGAAGTTGCAGACAGTAGATGAGTCTAGTAGAGAGTCACATAAGATCCAGTGGACATTTGAACTAAAGACGTCATTTTAATATTTCCTTGCCGAGACAAGCGATAACTTGCTTCTTAAATTTCACCCTGTATTGCTGGAAGGGTATTGGTGTGATGCAAAAATGCTGAGTAAGACGTTTTTGCTTCTGCTGGAGGTTAGACAAGCTGCTAATTGTGTCCTGCTAGTTGTAGAAGCTGTTACTGTTTGGCTGTGTGTTGGCTTGTTGGTTTCCCAGGGACAGAGTAGCTGTAGCTTTTCAGCAGGGCTTCACGACGTGGGAGAAAAAGGTCCTCGCAGAAGTTTATATGCAAATAGTTAAAGATGAAGTGCCAGCAGCAGATGCCAAGAAATGTGCTGACCTTTCTGTGAGTTTTGCAAGATCAATAAACTACTTGTTAAAGTGCTCTGGAAATAACTTCTTGTCTGGAGCTCGTAACACTCCTGGCTTGAGGGAGTTAAAACCCACAATTCATCGTCCAGTTAGCTGTAGCATCTGTTCTGGGTTTTCCCTTTGTGCTTGCTAGCTGTCGTCTTGCCCTGTGCTTTCAAGACAATCTCTGAGATCTATAAACAAAAGTGTTTTCTTAAATTCTTTTTCCTCTTTAAATTTTGCTGGGAAAAAGAATTCCTCATGCTTACTATGTGGCAACTTTGGCAACGACTAACTGTAGTAATTTTCCAGCTCCCTAGTTGGGCTTGAGTTAGTTCTTACATTGTCAGTTGTTGGGAGCCTCTATCTATAGGTGAGGCTGCAAAAACTGTCATCTTGTTCTCAAAACGTAGGCAAAAGAGACTTTGTGATTTTAGAATAATAAGATTTAAAAATAACCCCCAAACAAAAATGACTGAGTTGTTTTTTGCTCCCGAGGTGAGCCAAGTGAATGTGTGGGCGTCTTAATTGTCGCAGAGCTCAGCTCCTGGCCTTGCGGTAACTGGTACAGCTAGCTGTTTGGTAAATGTCCTGTTGTGTGACAAAAGGACATGGAATCGCTGTGAACGTGGTGTTGCTCTGTAACTCAGAAGAGTCCACGTTCCTAGTAAAGTCTCACCATTACAGCTCTACCAGCAGCTTCCCTACATCTTCCCTCCGTGCAACTACTCGTTCACCTCTGAGTAGGTGACGTGACGTTCTTCTTTTGTAGGTACACCCTTACTTTAGTCCCCAAGTTCACTGCAGCACTGGGGATATGTTAACAGGCCCTGGTAGAGCTCTAAGCAAGGACAAATAATGATCTCTTAAACGTTGGTAAGTCCAGCGCTCGGTGTTCAATAATGTGCAGTAGTGTCTACTAACAGTTAGTAATGGAAGCCTGCTTTCCCATCTGATAAGATAGTTTTGTGAAGTTGAAAGAGCTGATTTCTGTTGAAAGCTGACAACTTTTCCCAGCTGGAACAAAAAGATGAAAATGAAAGAAGTGAGACTATCAAAACAGGCCTTGTGGGTCGCTTGAAGTACCTCATGTAGCTGGTTTTCAAGTGTCTGTTTTGGAAGCTGACTTTATTCCTTTTGATGAAGTTTCAGGTTTACGATTGGAGCTCAGAGTTAACAATGATTCAACTTTAAAAACTTCATTTGAACACTCAGAATGGTTTTTTTAAAAAACCTTTGGGTTTCAGAATTAAAACAGAATTTGTCCTGAAAAAAAAAGTTCATTTCACAATCTCTAAACGTCCAGTGAAAATATTTCTCTGAAAGTTCAATTCTGACCTTTTACCATGCAGAGGGATGAATAGGACGTGCTCTAGATGTTAGACTGGGAGGAGCAGAGGGTCTGCCCTGTTGTTGAGTCGTGGCAGCTTGCTGTTGGCACAAACCTTTTTGTGCAGTTTTCAAATCGCAGGTCTAAGGGACATTTTATTTGTGCTGCATTTGTTTACGTTTGTTTGAGTCCACCCTTCAAAAACAACCAACCAGCCAACCCTCTTACAAGCGTTAGCCCGGCTGTTCTGCAGTGACTTTGGGATGCTCAGCAGTTCCTACAGGAGCCTCTTGGAATGATTCTGTTTGGCCTTTAAGGGTTGTTTTTTGGTTTGCTTTGGGTTTTCCCCCGTGTGTTGCCACAGCCCACACAGCTGTTGAATCAGGCCCATAGATGTCCTCTCTCAACACAGTTTCCCTCAGGATTACACAGCACTGCCCTGGATTAATCCTGGGTATTTAATTAATATTCTGCTCGGAGCTGTAACGGGATTTCGTTTGATTCACTCTGTATTTTGGACACAAAGATGATGTTTCCAAAGCTTTTCAGAGATGTTAGGTTTCAGCTTCACTAGTATTTAATTTAAGACTTCTTTGCACTAAGGGGTGGCTCAAAGTGGTGACAATCCAGAGAAATGTGGCAAACGTACAAGAGTCGGTGTTCAGCAACGAAGACGTTCCAGCTGAACCACTCGCCTAGCTACTGTGGTTTGAGATAGAGATGATCGCGCGGGAGGGTACTGCAGGCTTTTGAATTAATAGCCATTTGGAAGCCTTCCAACTCTATTTCAAACGGTCTCTTCCCATCAGATATCGCAGGCTAACTGTCTTTCGCTGTGCATGGTGCGTCTCTTCGGAGCTTCACTGCATCTGACGGACACGTGTAGAAGCTGGGTGAGCTGTTGTGCATCTGCTTAATAAAGGAGCCTTCTGACTTATGGCTCCTCTACTGGATTTTCTTCTATTCTCCTATTCAAAACAAACCTCTGAAGCACCCGCGTGGCGTTTACTTCGGGTGTCAGTGACTTCTTTATGACATCGTGTTTTGTCTTGCTCTTTCGCCGCGGTGAAGGAGCTTCAAGAAGTCACTGCAGCCGTGAGATCTCCCTTTGAGCACAGACGTTTTGGAAATTCTAGCTTCTCAGCTACTTGGTGATGCTGGGAGTGTAAATAGTGCTCTTTTTTCCTTTGAGCCCAGCAAACTGACACCTCAGGCACCCTGCCTGGAGATCTGCAGAATTTAAATTTACTTTCTTCAAAGGCTGGGACCATCTCTGGTTGTGAAGGCTTTAATTGGTTGTCTTTGTAGAGCTTGAAGCCTCCCAAAGTTCACAGGAGAGCTTACGAACAATGATCTTTCTCATCATGAGCTTGATTCAAATCAAGTGTGCTGTCAGTTTAACACACTCTTCCCGAATGATCACACTGGGGTTTTGTTGTGGGGCTTTTGGTACAACTGAGTTTCCTGGGTGTCTCTGCATTTAGTCATGTGTATGGGATAAATATTTATATATTAAAAATGCAGGGAAAAAGATGCAGCTCTGGGACTGTGTTTCACTGAGCATTTTCATTTCCGTCCCCTGCCCTTCCACTCAGGCAGACATCAAGCTTTTGGACTCTTCTGCTCTTGTTTCACCTTGCACCCGGGTGGTGAATCCTTCACAAGGCTTGGAAGGAGCTGCAGTCTGGGCCTGTGCGACAGAAAGTGCTGCAGCGATTCTGGGAAGTCTCAGGCTTGTGAAATGTTCAAAGCCTCAGTATTCATGTCCTTCGGCTGCATTCGTTCTGTATCATTCAGCTTTGTCTTCAGCTGTTTGCAAGTGTTAGAAGTAATTATCATGCCTTGGGCAGCATCTTCTAGACCTGCACTGCACACTGTAGCATCTGCCAGGGGTGACTGCTTCCCGTTCGTGACCGTGACATCTAGTACCAATGCACTTTAGGTTTTCTGCAGTATTTGGTGGCAACCCTCAACTGTAACCAAAACCATAGTACTGACAGATAAATAGGTGTTTTCTACCCTGAATTATTTAATAATTAAATTATTAGAAGTTAATAGTTTAATTAGTAGATGATCTTTGTTATAGTGAATAGCCACAGAGAATAAACCTGAGATTAAAATTAAATGTAAAATACATAAGGTATTAGATCTTAGCTTTTTTAATGTCACAGAGGAGAAAAGAGCGCAGAAACGCTGATAAGTAAATCATGTAGACATTTTTATACTCATTTTGTGTGAAGGATTAATATAACTTGTAGACAGGGATTGTTTTTCTTGAGCTGTTAATGATCTGCCATTTTATTCCCTGGATTAGTTCTCAAAGGTCAAAATGCAATCAATTATCCACTAATTTGGATCTCTTAATTGGCTTGGTTGTGCTTGAAAAGCAAAGCTTCTGTTTTATTTCTATTATAAAGTCTGAAAAAAGGCGAAAGGGAAAAAAGATTCAGATGATGCTTAGAAGGATTTTGTGGATTGATATGCAGAGCGAAAATATGTACAGACACATCCTTGGACTCCCTTCAGAGACCAGTTCTAACTGTTTCTGCTAGACACAGAGAATTCAGGAGTCCCCAGATGTAGTGTCCTCCCCAGGTCACTTTCTGAAGGAAGAAGGGAACTTGAATAGTTTTCCTTGCATTTTGGGGGACTGTGAGGGAAAGGAGTAGGTGACAAGCAGAAGAGGTATAGAAATAAATGTAGAGGGGTTTTGGGATACCACTAACTCATCACTGAATAAAAAAGGGTTAAAGCCATCTTGGGGTTTCTTTAAACCTGGCTGCATTTTACACTCGTGAGTTTTGTTCAGCTATAAATTATTAGGTGCGGTATTCTAACATGCTGCCCGTTGTGTGGTGACGTTTAGTATCCTGTGGTTTAGGTACAAGAGAGCCTGTTGTTCTGCACCTGACCACCATCTCTCAGCAGGCTCAGGAGCACCAGGTGGATTGAAAACACCCTGTGTAGCACAAATTATACTCCCTCTTGTTTCCTGCTGTTGAACTGCCACGTCTTCTTGCTTTGGGACACCTTTAACCTCAGCAGAAACACGCGTTCTTCTGAAGTGTGGATTCATTTAGGATTAGATGCACTGTAATTTGTGCCAAGTTACGTGTCTGTTGGACTCGCGCTCAACCCCTCTTTTAGCTTTAGTCTTTTTTCTTACCACATCACTCTGAAATTCATTTTTGTGGGTGGTTTCATGGGTAACACGACATGTACGTGATAACGACTTTTGTCCAGGCTGTTTTCTTTATCTGCTGTTCCTCTCAAGTATATTTGTGCTCAGGTTTGTTTGCCCTGCAAAATACTCTCTGAGTTGACGGGCGGAGGAGGTGGGCTGAATGCAGTGTGGTGGCACAGAGCCTAATACTCTATAGCCAGGGACAGGCAGGGAGAGGTAACCAACCAGCTCTGTGTTCACGTTGGGCTACTCATACTCTGCGTGAAGAGCGGGCCTGATTTTTCTCAGTGATGGAGATTCTGGAGAATGGCTATAGGGCTTTGAATGCAAATTAGTCTTCTTTATATGCAGACAGCAACTTTTGTCCTTGGTGGCCATTTCCTGGGAGGAAAGAACATCTGTCAGCACTGATAGAATCATGTCTTATCTACTGAGGCCACAATCAAGGGCTCTCTGACAACATTCTTTGTGGCCTGAATAATCCACCTTTGTGGAAAATCATAGAGGTTTAGGAAGAAAAGTCAATCTTGGTTGCTGGAGAGGCTTCCAAGAGTTTGGCCTTTGTCTGGGCAGGGGGAATAACTGGAATGTTTAAACTTGAGGTGTGTAGCCAAAGAAACTCTAGGGGAATACAAACTCTGTTGGGACTTATGTCAAGGCCCTATCATTGCTGTTGTTGCCATTTTAAAAATTCATTCAGTTTTTATAAACTGTTCTGTTGAAAAAAATTCAAAAGGTTTTCTTTTTGACCATAGAATTTCAATTTTATGTAATTGTTGTTGTTAAATTTTCCCTTGGTGATGCTTCCCCTCACACAAAACTGAGGCTCTATATCACGACCATTTGTGTAGGACCTAACAGGATTTGTGATAGGTCACAGAACAAGAATGAAAGGCCTGTGGGGTATTAAATGGCAGCCTCACACACTTCAAACATGATGCTGTACTCATGGCAGAGCAATTGCCAACAGACGTTACCAGGTCAGTGATGAAATGTGCATGTATGAAACTAAATACCTGCAAGATTTAAGACAGGAGGTTCCAAAGTGTCCACTGGGTGTCACAGAAGACAACGACCGCTAGAAATCCTTAGCTAAGTGGAAGAAAAATACCTCAAAATTATCTTGGTGACTTTGCTTTTCCTTCTGATGTCAGATAAATCCGTCATTTCCCTTATTTAATCGAAGACAAATGATTTAACTCTGAGAAACAAGCTGTATGTTCAATCTATTGCATGTGTTGAGGCACAACAGTTTGGTGTGAAGGCAGGCAGGGCAGTTAGGATTTACTTGAAGGAGTTCAGGAAGGAGGTAAGATTAGTGAACTAATTCAAGAAAAATCATATCTGTCTGAGCCAATTTCTGCAGCTTGGTGTTTTGTTATTTACTTCTGAGCTGCTAAAAGAGCTTCAGAAACATAGTCCTCCTTGTTTCTCTGATTTTGGTTGTTTGTCTGTTCATTAAGCGCTGCTTAATCCTGCCTGAAACTTCTGCCGTTGATATTGAAGCAAACATTGACCGTGGCACACCTCAAGGTGTGTGAGAGTGGAAATGATGATGTACTTCATGGAAGGTGAACACGTCAGTACGTGACAACATTAGCAACTCACCCAAAGAACTGAAACGTGTTTCATTGATTATGTTTACAGATCTGTTTGAAAGCAGAGACGGTAACGTGCAATAGTGTTGAAGGCAGTGCTGAGGGTTTCTAGGGCTTTGTTAAGCTTTTAGAATGTTCCATGCCAGTCACACATGCAAAAAAAAAAAATCAACACTTCAGTCTATTTTTACTCGGAGTAAGTTGATATTGGCATCGAAGGTTGTGTAAAAGCTTGAGCTGTGGCTGCATCCTTTGTGAAATATCTAGCGAGAAAACCATTTAGGTCTAAGACAAACATCTGAAGCAGTGACTAGGCAAGGAGAAATGAGCAGAGTACTGCCTGTAGGCTGATAGCTGGAAGCCTTTGCCAAGTCCATGCTCTTTTGTGCCTAAGTCCTGTATATCGAAGTGTAGATGTGCTCTTCCCAATCACAGTTACGTATCGTGACCCCAAAACACAAGCGTGCCAACGTGTGCTGACATCCATTCACTAAATGTGCTTTTACCTAGGGGGAGGTAGGGGCCTGTGATAAGTGGGCAAAACACACGTGGACATCAGGTCTTCGGTCAATGGGTGATAAGTAAACCTACGTCATACCTCTGTCCATCCACTCCCTGTTTTAAGTTACCAACAGAATCTTAGTACAAGCAGCAAATTAAGCTGAAGAGTGTTAATGCTGCTATGTGTTCCTTGAAGCAGCTTAGTAAGTCAGGAGTGGTCTAAATGTAAAGTAATGCACGTTGGTTTTGAAGCCTTATCTTTGATATTATTCCTAAAACGGCTTTCTTGACATCCAGGGGCGGATTCTCCACATCTGAGTCTTCCAAAGTCCTGCTTAAAAAAGTAACTATGCGTTTCCTGATGTCCATTTTTGTTAGAGTTTGGGGCAGGGATGGTCAGGACAGTCTGTCAGCAGCGTGTAGGTGCAAAGGGCAAACAGAAGGACCTCCATTACCAGCACTGACCTAGGCATCACTTACAGTTTTAATTAGGAGGGAGACAACTAAATGGCAGCTGCTTTCAACTGGCTTGCAGCTATCTTCTTCCCAATTTAAACTGCTGTAACAGCTTGACAGAGATGTATGAAATCTGTCTGCTAATTATCAGTTTTGTGAGGCTGCTTCCAAGCGTTTCCTTGAGTTGTCAATCGACTACATAATCAATTAACCCGATATCTGTAATATCTGTAACATAGAGATCAGTGTCGTGTCAGTCGCCAGCCTGCTCCAGTATTTCTGGAACATCTAGTGCAAGCTCTGTGAGTTGTCTCCACGTTAATTAATTGCTATCAATATGTTAAACATTCATATGAACGGACACATCTATTAGGAAAACTAGAGTGGGTTTTTTCCCCCCCCCCTAATTAGAAGGTTTTAAATCAAGGCTTTAAATAGAATTGTGACCAATTAAGAATTTGTTTGATTCAATATGCAGGCTGGATTGGGAACAGATGTGAGATGCCTTGTGCTAAAAGTAAAACCAGTATTAATCAACGATGTAGTGTTTCATCAAGGAGACTCCTCCCCAAACCTCGGGTTTTAAAAACTAATCTGGAACTTAGTATCACCATTGCTTCTTTCCAGAAGTATTGCCACAGTTTTTACTACATCTTCTGTACTAAGTGCTTCTTTTCTTTAAGAGAGAGACAATTACAAATTTTCAGTGCTTTCTGTATCCAAAGAGCTTGAATATTCCTGTCATTTTGTGATTAGAATAAGCAAGCCCTGTCTTCCCAGCCTTCCCTGCCAGTCCTCCTTCTACAGTCTTGCATTTTTATTGCTCATGTTTTATGCTGTAAATGCTTCCACCTATGGTGCTGGTGGTGCCCGGAGGATTACATAATCGAATCACAGGACCATTAGGGATCAAAAGTTCATCTAGTCCACTGGAGAGTTTGCTAGATTGTCGTCCCCATAAAACCCAGTAACTACACTGAGCGTCCATTTTCAGGCATCCCATCGCAGATGGTTTTGTAATTACCAGCCCTGGAGGTTTTGCTGGAGCTGTACAAAGATTGCATTAGCATCAAGCGTTGTGTTCTCCTGGTTGGATATATCATTTCAGAAAAAACATTCGTCAGTACTAAAGGCAGGAGTAAGAAATTATTACCTGCCAGGTGATAAATAGTGCCCTGATCATCGGAGAAATATTTTTTTAAATGCTAATTGCTCTGCTGAAGTTGACACTTAATCCTATTACAAATGTGCCACAAATCCAGCTTTGAAGATTCAGTAGGTAGGTAATGGGCTGTTTGACTTGCAGCAACAGCTAGTTCCAAATTAGTGGGTTCTCCTTTAAAATCTACTCATCGTGTCAAGCTTTGTCACGTCACGTAGTTCCATTTCATTACGCGTTGGCGCGTAACCCCGACTGGTGAACTGCAGCGAGATGATCGAGGTCCCACTTTGACATCGGTGCTTGTGATTGAAGAGAAACCCAAACCCTGCAATGCAAATATGATGCACTGCTGATTACACAGCTACATCGTGTAGCTTTCATTCCAGGAGACCTCTCTGAGCACAAGTTCCTTCACCTTCTTAACCCCTCGTATGCTCCTCATAAATTATTCTACTTTGTTTTAGAAGTCTACTGTAGTTCCTGCATATGTTAAGCGCAGTGCTGCCTCTTTGGGTGCATTTCTGTCTTGCTACTGGTTGGATTGAATCCGAATGGGTTTACTGGGTTTTTCCAAAGTACTAAGCATCTACCAGTGCTGCTAGTCATTGTGACCATTTAGCTCTTTTCCCTCTCCCCTCTCCCTTGTCCCCTCTCCCCTCTCCCTTTCTGTCTTTCTGTCATCTTTTCATAAAGAAAATTAATTCCTGCACTTAAAAGTTTCCAGTGGTCAGATTTGCAGACATCATTGAGATGAGGGAACTGCTGCTCACAGAATCATAGGATGGTTTAGATTGGAAGGGACCATTTAGTTCCAGTCCCGCTGCCGTGGGAAGAACTTGGCAGAAAACGCTGAGGTTTTTTTCCCTCTGGACTTGTGTGGTTTTTCTTGTGGTGGTGATAGATGAGTTTTTTTAACTGCAAAACCCAGTCTGATCACCTTATTGAGACAATTTAGCTTCTTTCGTTAATGCTGGTGGAGCACATGACACAATGATTATAACAAAATAAGGACTTGTAGTAGATTATGTTCCACACGGGTGGTTAGTGATTTATGCCGTGTGCGACTGCAGTGGAATTGAATGTGCTCTGACTCTCTGTCCTCCCTCCCTCTCTCTCCTGGGTTTTTTTAGGGGAGGTGGTGTTTTCAGTCATTTTTTCAGTTGGCTTTCTTAGAGGAGTGTGTGTCTGAACTGAGTGAAGCCTCCTTAC
Source organism: Rhinopomastus cyanomelas (assembly GCA_013400115.1). Taxonomy (NCBI): domain Eukaryota; kingdom Metazoa; phylum Chordata; class Aves; order Bucerotiformes; family Rhinopomastidae; genus Rhinopomastus; species Rhinopomastus cyanomelas. Next base: position 956,915 of record VXBP01002354.1, read on the forward strand.
CCTGTAATTTAGGTACCGACATTTTTGGTGATGGAGTTTTAAGTAAGAACATTTACTCTGGCAAAAAAAAGGAATGAAAAGGAAACAAAGACATTGCCCCCTGTGTGCTGTATAATGAGTTGCTGTCCTCATTTTTCACTTGAATCCAATCGTTATGGTACTGAAGTGAACACTGCCTCATCTATACATATATATCATTTTTCCAAAGGATGCTCTAGAGAGGATGAAGATCAATATAAATTCATTTTTCCTGGTAATGGAAAATATTTGAACTGCTCAGTTATCAGGCACAAAGATGACTTCTGGGGGTATCCTGCTTGTGTTTCTGCCCACTGCCCTGACAGTTCTAGGCATGTGTAAACCTACAGCTTTTTGTATCCTTGACAAGTACTCTGAAGAGACCGGTGCTGCTTACACTGCTGAGAAGGTAGGGTGATGCATGTTTAGCAGCAAAACAATTGCCCTTAAACAGACCCTCTCCTCAACACATCTGGTCAAATTGGGACGTGTTTTGCCTTAAGATTTATTTTAGAATCAACAGTATCGGGAAAAACGAAAGCAGTTCAAGAACCTGTGTATGGACCTCAAAATGCTTTCACACACAGGCTGTAAAACAGAGGGAGACTGTTGATCATGGAGTAAAGTGTTCATTTTATCAGAGGAAGAGGACACAGGGTCGACAGGATATTTAGTTCAGAAGTAACACACATAAGCCTTGAAAGAGGTGGTTTTAATTACAAGAGCTGTTCTTTGCTAGTTGCCTACAATAGTATCTTCTCCATCAAAACCATTCAGAATTAGATGTATTTATGCAAAGAAAACTCAAAGCAGAGCATGAAAGGATAATGCAACCTTTAAGTGGCAATGCTGGCAAGCTGTGATGTGCATTGCAGGGGGGACGGAGCAAGTAACTGCTGTATTGTCATCTCGGGGTTTGCACCAGGAAAGGGAGGCAAGGACTAGAGACTAGGATCGGAGCTCATCTATTGAGCTCAGTGCCTTGTGGATGAAGAAAACACTGTGGATGTTGCAGTAGGCGAAAGGGTGCAAACTGCATGTTCATTTTTATAGCAAATCAAACAATTTCTCATGAATTTCCCTGTAAAGTCATAGGCTTTCAAAAAAGTCTTTCCATCATCATCTGTTGAGAACCACTGTACCTGCTTGAGCTCATTGTCTCATAGAGGAGTGTAACCGCAATATGTGGACATTTCAGTTTAGGTTTCAGAAATCTGAATTGCATTTTTTGAAATAACTTTTCATCAAGGTAAGAGGAGCTTAGTAAATTAAACTGTGAATAAGTGCCCCGGGAAAGTCCTGCTTAAAACTGTAGTGGAAAATCGAGGTGAGCACTGTACTAGAAGGCTGAAGAATATTTTCTGTCCTTTTTTGGTCCTTTTTTCTTTTTTTTTTCTTTTTTTGTTAGTATAACAAAGGAAAAACTGAAGAGTGAAGAAATTAAAGTTTTCTATGGATTAGACTTCTCCTTTCACTTCTTTTTCTTTTTTTCCTTTTAGAAGGCCTTGAGTCAGTTTATTGTTCTGCGTTAAGCCCCTGAGTGGTTGAAAGAACCCAAAACCAAATCTTGTGTTGAGCGTAGGATGCCTGAAAAGCTGTTGAAAGAAACAACAGCAGTCAAGTTTTGTTTCACTTGCCTCCATTAAACAAGATGGAGTTTGGCCTTAGGGCACTCAGGTCCTGATCCAAACCACTGCGGAAAGAATCCCTCATGGTCTAATTATCAGCAGCTCTAAGCGTTGAGAGAGCTTATTGAGAGCTCTGTAATGAGGGGAAATCAGGAGGATAACTACAGGAATGGCTTTTAAACAGAGACTATTTCTTTGAAAATTAAGACCTTTTTCTAGAAGTTCCCTGCACTTGTTTTTCTGTTACTGCTCCATAACAGCAATGTAAATTTTTATCATCATTTGATGTATCTCTACACAAAGTCTGAAAGACCTTTTTGGAGATTTAAAGAATTACTGGGAGTGGGAGGCGGGCTTGACACAGGCACCGGAAAATAGGTTCCCAAAGCGTATTTCCTTAAAGGGAAGTGCATTTATGGACATTGACTTACTCTGTCTGGAGACGTATGATCGCCCTCACTGGCTCAAAGGTGATGAACCACCTTTGTGAGGACTTTCTGCAACGTCAACGAAGAAATGGTGTTCTTTCTGATGCATTACGGTTGTTTTCATGGAATTCAGTAGGATTTGGTAGTAGGAGAAACCACAGAATGGAAACTAGGAGGTGAGAATAACGATGCTCTAACTTGACCTGCAGCCGGGCTGATCTAGTGGGAAGAAAACGCCTCCACTGTAGAATACGCTTCCCTTCTGTGGGGTAGGCCCATAGCTAAAGAGCAGACTCTTGTCTAGCGGATGATGGTCTTGGCCTGGGCAGCTAAGGATTTGCACAGGTTCTGTGTGTAAGAGAATGCAAACTGTGACTGGTCAGCATGCACCTCTGAATCACTTTAGCCTTGATAATTACATCCAGAGAAAGAATGGAGGAATCAGAAGCAACCAGCTGCAAGCCCCACCTAGCAGTGAAAGCTATTTTTGGAGGGACCGGGTTGGTGGTGTTTCCTCAACTCCCATCTCTCACTACGGTCTGTTTAGTTAACTGAAAGGGTTCTCATATATTGGAACAGGCCACCTAGAGAGGTCATGGAGTCATGATCCCTAGACGATCCGTGGTGTTGAGGGACTTGATTTACTGATGCCCTGTCAGTTGCTTTCAACCAAAATGATTTTGCGGTTCTGTCAGGTGTCTTTGAGGAGACCTTCATCTCAGGACACCTTGTGAAGGACAGTGCATCATAGCGTCTCTCTGAACAACCATCGTGCCTACATGCTTATAAACAGATGGAAAATTGAAGATTTTTCAGTATTTTATAGGAGTATTCACAATTAAATTCCATAGGCAATTGGAAAATGAGCCGAGTTACATAAACCCTTCGTTTCATTAATTTCTACATATATATATATATGTATCTCCTTCTATGAGTTTAAATATATGCTGCTACAAGAGAACAATCTGCCTGACATTTTATCTATAGCGTTGGCTTTAAACCTATCAAAGGAGTTAAAGGGAAACAATGTTATGGAAATGAACTGGAGGTAAAAAGGATTTAATTGAAGATTTATTGAAAGTAATTGAAATTAACAAAGGCTATTGATAGAGATCAGATGTAATTAAATTAATGGGAAGAAATTGGGTTTAATTGAGATTTAGTTGAGAACTACTAAAATTGAACGAAATGCAGTGAGAGAATTGATAAGCTGTCGTGTGATTTGAAGATGGATATTCCTGATTATCCGTAATGAAAGGCTGTTGTCTAGGAAAACGCGTGTCTCAGGTACAGGCAGCGCGGCCTTCCCTTCTTTTAGTCTCCTAATGGGAATGTTGGTTCTGTAATGGTGTCACACACACTATCAAATTCAAACTATCTGAACACAAAATATAATCTTGATAAATACAGGCTCAGGAGCTGTACGCGGAGGATAAAGAAATGCTTCATGCTTTTTCAATTTCTGTTGTAATTGGTACTGAAAGACATGAAACATTGCTAGATATGGAACTGCTGGACTAGTAATAATTCTCAGTATCATCTTTTAAACAAAATAATCTATCATGATTATGATATGACACTTTCCACTGCTATTGCTTGCAAGGGCTGTAAATCCTGCTTTCAAAGTGACCCCAGTTTTGATGGCAAATAGGAATGCAAGGCAGAAGTTTTGGTTATTTTAGAACACAAATGTTTGTTTTCTGAAAGCTACGGGCTCCTTTTACTTGGTAGCTGTGATTCTGAAAAGGGAAGAGAGCTTATTATTGTGTTCTTCATTGGAACCCAGAGCACCAATAGAGGGTACCTGTGAAAGCAAGAGGTGGGGTGTGGGTGTGAAGTTAATTGGCATCATTAATATTTGTCTGCAGACTGGCTGGAAAAGTCACAGGGGCCGAACTTCTGGAAGTGTCACACACCTCTTTGTCCAGCAATTTCAGCGGTGATGCCACACACTGCATAGGGAAAAATGGGATTTCCTCCCTACTTCTACTCCTCCTCTTCACGGTTATGATCTACCAGTGCATGAGTTCAAGCTGTTTTGGCCAGTAAGCTGTTCCAGTTCATCCTCACGCGTTTCTGGAGAACATTGCACGGAGTAGATAGGCTTTCCTGTAGCATAAGGATTCCCAGATGTTTTCTGCTTTCTGGGGTTTATCCAGACTGCTTATGTGCAGAGTGGGAGCCAAAGAGGAGAGCTGGTGATGCACAAAGTGTTGCGCTGACCCTGGAGGGCCAGTGACTACACAGACGAGCTACAGCACTCATTCAAACCAAGTCTTGCCATCTTCTGAGTTAACACGTTTGTTTTCTCTGCACCCTGTGCAGGAGGTAATAGTCTTTGGAAAGAGTTAATATTTGTCTAAAAAAGCGTGGCTGGCACTGGAAGCTCAACCTCAGACATGAGTTATACAGGATAGATGTACAGGCATCCGGAGTTACGCCGTGTTTCTGGCTTCACAGAAGTCCCTGTTCTGGAAAGCAAGACCCACAGCCACGGAGCAGTTACTCACTCAGGAGCTGCCGTGATGCTGATCTCAGACAGGTTTAGACTATCCATTCATTTAGTGTAAATAAATTTCCTTTAAAATAATATGTTTTCACCTCCAACATGTTTGATAATGTTACCCCTTTCAAACGTGCTCAGAAAACAGTAATTGGTAATGCTTCTAGCGAGAGACAGACATCAAAAAAACCTTCAGGGGAGGCAACTGCATGAAAGGATTCTAAATCTGCTTACAGAAATTGGATTTTGCTAATTCTCAAAATTCAGGTAACCGTGCATTCTCCAGAATGAAATGCGGTTCCAATTATCGAGCGCGCACGCTTTATTCGTCTCTCGGATATGTTAATGTAGATATCTACAATACATGTACGTCTGGGTGTAAAATACGTCGAGCACGAGCCGCAGCTGGGGTGGGACTGCGCCTCTATAAATCAGCTTTACCATTCGCCCTGTACCTTGGGCGGTGTAAAGCACCGCTGAGCGCATGGGGAAAGGGAAGCGGAGCCGTGCGTGCAGCCCACATGCCGCAGCAGAACGAGGCAAGCACACGGGAAATGCTGGGAGACCTCCTGTGTGAGGAACAACCCCGCACATTGTAAAACCTTCTCAATCTAATGTTGATCAGAAACGTAGGCATTTCTTTTGCAGATGTGTTTTTCCCTCTAACTGGGGTGTTGACTGCTGGCTGGCTTTATTTAGCTAGAGGCGAGATGTGAAAGGAGCATTAATCTTGCCTGGAAAGGGCTGTCAGGTGCCAGTCAGTTAATCCCTGATGTTCTGCAGAAGCCATTGGCTCGCCACTCAGTCACTGTTTGGTGGGAGACCCTAAGGTGAGTGGTTCAGGTGAATACTGAGGTCCAGATCCAAGGAGGTGGTGTGCCTCGGCGTTTTGCTGCTCCGGTTGGGCGTCAAGTGTTTTGTCCCGTTTGACCTGCAGAGCAGAGTGCCCAGCTCAGGCTCTGCTTTTATTTCTCACAGGGTGTTCTCATTTTTCTGTGTTTCTAGGACGTACGTGAAGCCCTGGTTCCCTGAATGCAGCAGTTCTTGCCCGTAGTTAAAATCCTGTTTCAATTAACTGACTTAAAAGGTCTCTGTAGACTCTGCTCCTTCTCGGTGGTTGTTCAGACCATATTAGATGCTTCCTTGCTGTTTCTTTTATCAGCTTCTCTCTTTGCCACCTTGAACACACACACGAACCTTTAGAAAACAACGTGCAGTTAATTTTCTCCAGCCTAAAAATGACCTTTTTTAAAAATAAATTAATCTGAGTCCTGCCGTGACTCTCTATTAACACCCTCGGGAGTGAGTCCGTCCTCTATACAGCTGTTCTTACATATTGTTTGAACTCTTACTTAAAGACTAAGATTTTCAGAAGGAAGACGTTGGCAGTCTTGCTCTTAATTCAGCTCTGCTGGACAGTAAATCTGGCACTTCTGGAGCCTGGAAGAAAGGGGTGACCTCATTAATGTTGATAAACATGTGAAGGGTGGGTGACAGGAGGATGGAGCCAGGCTCTGCTAAGTGTCATCCAATGATGGGACAAGGAGCAGTGGGTGTGAGCTGGGATACAGGAGTTTCCACATCAATCTGAGAAGGACCTTTTTTCCAGTGAGGGTGACAGAGCCCTGGCAGGGGCTGCCCAGGGAGGGTTGTGGAGTCTCCTTCTCTGGAGATGCTTACAACCTGCCTGGCCATGCTCCTGTGCTACTGGATCTAGGGGATCCTGCTGTGGCCAAGGGATTGGACTGGGTGATCTCTGGAGGTCCCTTCCAATCTCTAATGTTCTGCAATTCATTTGTGGTTTTATGGGATTTAAATGGCAGAAGGAATTGTTTTGCAATTTCAACATGGAATATTTTTCCCCTAATAGATTATCTTGTCATTTGTAGGAAGTTCCAGGAAAGGTGGAACTTGTTCCCTGTTCTTTGAGGATGTCTCTTATTTGCTGTTTCCCTGACTAGCTGATTGATTCCTGTAGAACCCTTGTTTTTCACACAAACATAAACATAAACATTCAGGTTGGAAAAGACCTTGAGATCCTAAAGCAATACATTCACTTCTGTTCCTATTAACCTAGTCACGGGTATCTTTGCGTCTAACAGGTACGTTAGCACTTCCTTTGGGCTTCACCACGTAAACCACAGCTCATCTACGAGCTTGGACAGAACCTGATCTGGGTCTCAGTTTCCTAGCAAAGCTGTACCTTAGTTTCTGCCGATTGTAAATTTCAGCTCCAGGTTTAGCTCTGAAAGCTTTGAAAACAAGGCACTGCTTTAAATAATAAATAAGCAGATTTGTGCAAATCTCAACGTGGATGAATTAGATGGGAACAGCAAAAGCCGTGCTCACTGTACCTTACATCTTACACGTGTAGCTCTTTTCAAGGCAAGCAAAGCGTTTGAATGTGAATTCAAGGGCAAGCTGTGCTCTTTTCCTGTTGCTTTGATCAGTCATTCCTTGACGTGCCACTTCCTCTGCTATGTTCATCTATTACATTTGGAAACTTGTTTGGTGCTGAGGCTCATAAATGAGTAAATGTTTGTATTTTTAGAGTAACTGAACAGTGAGAGTTTTATGGGAGACAGCAGTGGATTCAGAAATGCAGCCCAGAGCCAACAGCCGACTGAAAGGGTTGTGCAGCGCACAGCCATGGTTCGTTTCTCTCACGCTTTACGCTATTGAAGCTCAACGTTCAGCACTTCGATATTTTTACATTCCATGAAGTGCCGTGCGTGATTTTTAGTAGGTGGCTTCAGTTAGGAAGAAGGAGAGCATCTGTCTCGCTGCACTGAGTAAATTAGGGCATCCCCTAAGCTGTATGTGTAGTAAAATGTGAAGAAACTTTTCTGTAGTGTGTTTTTAATCAGTAGCCTCCTAAAAACCAGTGTTGTCAGACAATAGTTGAAGATGTGACTTGTGGAATCAAACCCTATAACCTGCAAAGAGTTGTAAAGCAGGTGTGTGTTTGTTCAATTACTCAATGCTGGGTGCACGGGGGATCTTTCCTGAGACCTGCAACTGTTGTGGCTATAGGGGGCAGAGCTATGCATCAGGTTGACAAGAAAGGGCTGGCCATACTACAATTAAATGTCTTTCTCCCTGTAAACTTTTTACCTCTAGCACAAAGTGCTGAGTTGCAACCACAAAGCCAGGTGAAAGATGGTTCTTCCTTGGGTGGCCACCCTTACAGATGACCAGGCTGCACTAATTGGTCCTCACACCTCGTTGTGGCTTCCTTCTACCCCTTTGCTTGCATTTGCCAAGGTTCTCTTCATGCTGTCAAGTTCTAGCTGTCAAGTTAACCATTTCCTAGCTGTATATCAGATGGTATGCTCATAGGTTGATAACAGGTTGATCAATTCTCGTTCAAGTGTGGGAAATGAAATGGAGTGCAATCCACTGGTGTGATAGGCAGTGTTGAAATCATATCTGGATGGCTGTTTGGTGGTCTTAAGGACATCACAGAATCCTGTGCCAAAATCCTGCCCACTGCACGTCACGCTCACACACACCTTCATGCAGTGAACTGGGTATGAAAGTGGAACCAGCCTCTCAAGCTGCTTTTGTGTGCCTTGCATCATCATAGCTAACGGGGTGCTTGAGCTACCAGGAAGCTGTCAAAGCTCTACAGGAAAGTCTTTAAGAATCTCATTGGCAGTTGCCAACACCGCATCGATTTGGAATAATTCAATCCACAAAACCTGCCATTCTGATTTTATTAAGCCAGTGCTAAAAAGATTGTGATGTATTTACTCTTCTTTCATAATTCTGTTACATCTGTCTGATTAAACACTTAAGTAAACGAGAAAGGGTAAATAATTACTGAGCCTAACAAATGTACACAGGAAAAATTAGCTGACCTTCCGTTCCAGCGCTTCAGTTTCTCTTGACATTTCCTTTATTTTGAGCCTGCCCGAGCAAACACATTCATAAGTAGTTTCACAAGCGAAGTCAACATTTAGCCAGACAAAATGAAGCCAACAAGGGAATAATTGCCTGTAAAATGGAACTTATTTGGGTTAGAAGGGACAAACAGGCTGTATGAACAGCAAGTACCGCTCAGCTTAACTTACGACAAGCCCAGAACATTCCATCTTTCATATAAACTTATGATCAGATATTTTATTTAGTGATGAGTCCTGGAGTGTGAGGTGCAGAACACACGGGAAATGAGCTGTTCGGTGAGGGAGGGGAGTATCTCCCTGAGAAGGAAAGGCTGAGGGAGCTGGGAAAAAGGAGACTGAGGAGTGACCCCATGAATGTTGACCAATATCTGAACGGTGGGTGATAGGAGGATGGAGCAAGCCTCTGCTCAGTGTCATCTAATGACGGGACAAGGAGCAGTGGGTGTGAGCTGGAACAGAGGAGTTTCCACATCAGTGTGAGAAGGACCTTCTTCCCAGTGAGGGTGACAGAGCCCTGGCAGGGGCTGCCCAGGGGGGTTGTGGAGTCTCCTTCTCTGGAGACACTTAAAACCCACCTGACCATGTTCCTGTGTGACTGGATCTAGGGGATCCTGCTGTGGTGGGGGGATTGGACTGGATGATCTTTGGAGGTCCCTTCCAACCCCTAATGTTCTGTGTAGGGAGGAGAATATGTGGAGAAAACGAGCTGTAGTTCAGCAGAATGGATAGAGAAGGAATCTTGACAAATTGAAGCATCATACAGAGGTGTTTCATGCTTCCGTAATTAACTTGATTAATTAACTTGATTAAGTCCAAGACAAAAGATTTACCTTTTTTTAGGTCAGATCAGTCCTTGTCCAGATAAATAATAAAGCCCTCCTAGGTGTTTTTCAGAAGTCCAAGAATTCCACTTCATCTTTGAAGGGCTTTATCTCACTGAAGCTGACACTGACGTTTACTCTTTTCCTGATTACACTTCGCTCCTGTTTGAGCAACTGATAGTGGAAATACTGAGGCTTTTGTCTGTCTGAAGGCAGTGCTCAGAGTGAGGTGAGAGAATATTGCCTCCTGGAATTTAAAGTTTGGGAGCTTGCCTCGCCACGTGCCAAAACACTGCACCTCCAACGACCAGGTGCATCAATGTAATGTAGTTTCTTTAGTGTCTGTAATCACATAGAATCATAACTACCTGCTGGCATTAAGAATTGTGTAGATGAGAGCATTTAGAGAGTTCATCACAGAGGACCTTCTTCGTGGATACAGATTTAATACCTGAACTAACAGATATAAGAGTAATCTTCAACTGAAAATGTGAAACAAGACGAGGGCTGAAGTCCTTGCTGTTGTCCTGGTTATGTCAGAAGTCACCACAGGTCGCTGAAACAAATGACAGAGTAAACGTCTCCATGGTCTTCTAGTAAAACCCTCTTGGAAGACCTAATACCTTTGATTTTGGTGTTGGAAACCCTTGGAATCCAGCGCTTGTCACCCTGTGCAGAAGAGCAGGTGTTCAATCAGGGTTGTTAATGTATTTTCTGTGGATCTCATATACTTTAAAAGCAGGTAATTAGAATTATCCACAGATACTTTGTAACTATGAATAATTCATTTCCTGTGCATCAATAAAATAATTATTGCATATTATCATTCCTAACTTTCTCCTTCAGTGCAGTTGCTCACATCATGTCACTGTCATAGTGAGGGGCCTTTTGGTTTTCATTTTAATGAGTGTTACTGGTAGAACGAGTGTCACCTGTGAGCCTGTTCTGTGGGATTGCGCTGAAGTGATGCAGTATCTCGGTTCCGGTTGATTGTGTCCATGACTACCTTGGCTGCTTCCTTTCTAAAATGATTGTCAAGTTGTTTAGAGCTCTTGCCTCAGCTTGACCGGCCCAGTCTCACAGCATCCTCCTAGAAAAGCTGCCAGCCCATGGCTTGGATGGGTGCACCCTCCACTGGGATAAAAACTGACTGGATGACTGGGCACAGAGAGTGGCTGTGAATGGTGCCACAAGCAGTTGGTGTCCAGGGACCAGTGGTGTCCCCCAGGGATAAGTACTCTCTGTTCAACATCTTTACGGATTACCTGGATGAGAGAGTTGAGTCTACCTTTAGTAAATTGATGGATGACTACAAGTTGTGGAGGTGTGTTGATCTGCTGGAGGGGAGGAAGATGCTGCAGAGAGATCTGGACAGGCTGGGTCACTGGGCAGGGGTCAGCGGGATGAGGTTTAACAGAAACATGTGTAGGGTCCTACACTTTCACCCCAAAAACCCCCTGCAGCTACAGACTGGGGGATGAGCGGCTGGAGAGGGACCTGGCAGTACTGCTTGAAAACCAGTTGAACGGGAGCCAGCAGGGTGCCCAGGTGGCCCGGAAGGCCAGTGACATGCTGGCTTGGATCAGAAATAGTGTGGCCAGCAGCACTAGGGATGTCATTCTCCCCCTGACCTGGGCACTGGGGAGACCTCCCCTCAAGAACTGGGGGAAGTGCTGGGCCCCTCACTTCAAGAAAGAAACAGAGGGGCTGGAGCAGGTCCAGAGGAGCAATGAGGCTGGAGAGGGGACTGGAGGGACAGGCTGATGGGGAGAGGCTGAGGGAGCTGGAGGTGTTTAGCTTGGAGAAGAGGAGAGGAGACTCAAGGGGGACCTTCTCCCTCTCTCCACCTCCCTGAGGGAAGGTTGAAGTCAGGCTCTTCTCCCAGGCAGCCAGCACCAGGATGAGAGGGCAGAGCCTGGAGCTGCCAGGGGAGGGTTAGGTTGGATGTCAGGAAGCCCTTCCTCATGGAAATGGTGATCAGAGCCTGGACTGGACTGTCCAGGGCAGTGGTGGACTCCCCATCTCTGGAGGTGTTGAAGGACAACCTGGTTGTGGCCCTTAGTGTTCTGGTCTAGCTGACTGTGGTGATGTGTTAGGGCTGGATGGTCTTAGAGGTCTTTTCCAATCTCAGTGGTTCTGTGATCCTGTGAATTCCCAAATTACTTTGTAAAATTCAGACATTATATTTGTAAAGGGTTTTTTTTTCCAGTCTTCTTTATTTATTTCGCAACTCACTGCAGCGTTGGTCCACGAGCAGTGTAGCATCCTCACTGAAAACATATCTATATTTTATATCAAACAAGCATTTAAATCTTTGCTGGATTAAGACCAACTTTTATTTGAATTTATTTTTAATGAGTTGTCTTTCGGCAAACATCTAGCGCTCATTGGAAATTTTTATTTCAGATGAAATGTCTTCTTTTACCAACAGTGCTCCCAACCCCTGAAACACCAAAGCAAACGTTTGGGGAAAGGATAAACCAAACCCAACAAACTCAAATCACTTTCTTCATTGCAGTGCTTAGACTGTTGCTGTTAAACACTTGGGTTTCATAGAAACTACGCACTTTTTAAAAGACTTTTGTTGTTCTCTGTAGCAAAGTGCTCGTGTCTCTGTGCACGAGCCCTTTAACTTCTGCACAGCGCTGGTTGTGGAAGTTGAGGTGGGTTCTGCAGCCCAAATGGTGACGGCCCTCGAGAGGCTGGGGTGTGGGATTTCTGTCAGCAAAGCAAGTGCTGCAGGCATTGTTATTTTGGGTAAAAGAGACTTTCTCATCTGGGTGCCGTTTGAAGCAGGACTGCTGTGGTTTCACTGTCTAATTCTACACAAAATTGTTATTATCTCTCTATATGAGCTGGAAATGTCAGCGAGGAGCGAGCTCGGAGTAGTCATCCACTTGGCTAGCCTGAGTCATCTTACCTTGGTCATGTCATTGTTCTGCTCTGTGAAGTTAGGTAAGCAGTTGGCTACTGCATTTATGGAAAATTAGGTGGGCTGAGAGCTGGCAAGATCAGTGTGGGGGCCTTAGCAAGCAAGGGCTATTGAAAGACTCCGCCTGCTCTCCATGCTGCGCGGTGTGCAAACCTCCAGAGACAGCCTCACAGTGCTTCAGTGATTCCTGCTATTAATGAATCTCCTGTTTTCCTGCTGCAATGTGCTGAATGAAGGGCTCCCACCACGGGCTCTGCATGATGCTGCGGAAGTGTGCGAGATCTGGGACTCTGCAATCAGCAGTGCTCTGTGTGTGGAGCGCTGGAGTGCTGCGTCCAGCTCTGCAGCCCCCAGCAGGTCCAGATGAGGCCAGGAGGATGATCAGAGGGCTGGAGCATCTCTGCTATGGGAACAGACTGAGAGAATTGGGGCTGTGCAGTCTGGAGATGAGAAGGTTCCACAGGGACCTTATAGCAGCTTCCAGTACTTGAAAGGGCTACAGGAAAGGTAGAGAGGGACTATATACAAAGGACTCAAGTGGTAAGACGAAGGGAAATGGCTTCAAATTAATAGATTAGCTGAGATTGTGGGAATAAATTCCTCCCAGTGAGGGTGCTGAGGCACTGGAACAGGCTGCCCAGGGAGGTTGTGGCTGCTCTGCCCCAGAAGTGTTCAAGGCCAGGTTGGATGGGGCTCTGCGCAACCTGGTCTGGTGACCTTGGCAGGAACTTGGAGCTGGATGAGCGTTGAGGTCCCTTCCAGCTCAGAAGCAAGGAGTTGGTGTGCAGAGAATGCTTTCCTCCTTATCTGTGATACCACGGCTTGGCACAGGTGCGCTACCTGCTGTTGTTCACTGTTGTCTTAGTTTCAAAGTTGTTGTAGGAAAAATATCTCCCTTTTCCATCCTTCGGTTCGAAGCGCAGCTTTCAGCCTGCTCTTGTTTGAAGCGAAAGATGCGGTCGTGCTACCCGGAGCTTGTGAATGGAGCTTGTGAACGGTCGAAATGAAGCAAGCATCTTCCAATGCAGTGTGAAAACAGTCCTAATAAGGCACTAAGGAAACCATCGGGAGTGAGATACAGAGCTCGCATCCTTTCTCTCCTATTTATCTTCCCAGCTCTGTGCCGTGGATCCCCCGCGTCTTGCACCTGAACGTGTGTCAAAATTGATTAATTCTGAATTCTGCTGCTAGTTAAACCTCCTTCCAGGCGTGTCCACATCAGCATAATCAGTGACAGCGATGCCCGTGTCAGTGAATTCTTTTAAAATATATTTTCATTTAGCCTTGATGCAGTCATACTGTCAGATTATTTAATAGCCCATGAAATGGGGTGTGTATTGATCTCCGCAAACTGTGCGCTCCAGTGTAGTAAGACTTGCCAAATCATTTAACTTCAGCATACGATCCACTCCTCTGGGCTCCTCTTCCTCAGCCTAGTGCCCACCGTGGCCCTGGATCTCTGCACAGCTCAGTCTCTCCCTGCTCCAGGAGCTCACACCCGGTTCTGCTGATGAGGTTCCATTAGAGCGTGTCGGCTCAGTGAGCCCAGCGAAGGGCACGGAGCAGAGACTGAGGCGGTGTTCAGGTTTATCTGGACGCTTGCATTGCTTAGCCTGACTTGTAGCATCGGCTCTGGGAAAGGAGTGTTTGCCTCCGGTAGACTGGGATGAATCTGGGAGCACTCTGAAAACACTTTTTTGCTGAAATTTTTAGTTTATTCACTTTGCTGCCCTGGACTTCAATCTTCTGCCTTGTCTGGTTTAATTTCAAAAATACCCTGGGTGGTTTTTCCCTTAAATACTTTGATCTGTGTGGCAGTAAATATGTCCTGATGAAGTAGAATGGCTGGTGATCTGAATCTGCTCTGATGCTCTCGTCTACGAAACAATGCAACTACGTGAAGAAATGGCGCACGCCGTGATGCTCGTTCAGACAGAAAGAAATCGAAAAACAACCGCACCTGGGGAGAAAGATTTGGCGAGACACCTGGAGATGTTCCAAACGTGCGCTTTCTTAATAATTAGCACATCATACACCTAGTTAGCATCTCATAAATAAGCATAAAGTAGTCATTTAATGAATCATTTTACTCTGTGCTGTCAGAGGTTACGGGAAAAGCAAAATACTTCGTTTATTTTAAGAACAAGGTGCAGCTCTTTCAGCACCGTTAAAAACATTGCAGCAGGAAAGCTGATGGCACATCGCAGACAAGAGTGGGGTTGTTTAATACTGTGCAGTGCGTGCAAAGCTCAGCATCATCACGGCTGGTCTGCACCAGCCTTGATGATCTCCTGCATCTTTGGTGCTTCGCAGAGGATGGCAGTGGTTCAGCCATGGGGTGTTTCCTGCCTGCAGGCTGCGCTGGGTTTATATCCCGGAGAGCTTCTGTGGGAATCTGCTTGGCCACAGAAACACGTTAGCCTTTACGGCTCGCTTTGGCTCAGGCAAACCCAGTTTTTCAGTGCTAGCCGAAGCCTTAGTTCACTCGGTAGGTGCATTCCCAGTGTTGAGAGCTGCTGGGGCGGGTAGTAGTTCTGCTGCCCTCCGTGGGGGCTGATACATAGAACCATAGAGTGGCCAGGGTTGGAAGGGACCTTAAAGATCATCCAGTTCCAACGTCCCTGCACAGGCAGGGACATCTTCACTAGAGCAGGTTCCTCAGGGCCCCAGCCAACCTGCCCTTCGACACTGCCAGTGATGGGGCAGCCACAACTTCCCTGGGCAACCTGTTCCAGCATCTCAGCACCCTCTCAGTATCTCTGTAGATATTTTTTCTGTAGCACAGACAAGTGAAGATGCCTTTTCACGAACCAGCAGTTTGTCATGGTCTAAGGCTTGAGTTTCAATGCTGCGTGCAGTTCTGTTTGTTATTTAGAGGCAGATATAAACTAATGAATTTCTCAACTGATTTGGCTGGCATCTAGCTGCTCACTGATTGCGTTTATAGGAGCTAAGAAGTTGAGGGAAAGAACCAACAGGCAGCTCCTAGAAATCTTCTGAAGAAACCTTTGAATAAATGATGGGGAAAGCGACTTAGAGAGTCGCTGACGTCCATCAGCCTCCTTAAGAGGAAAGCACCAACAGAAAAGAGAAGAGCTTAGGATCCGCTAGTACGGACGGGACAGAGAAGGTATTTTTGGATTTCTTAGTGTAGCTTTCCATCCTGCAATGTGTCATTAGCTGTTAGCAGCAGCAAGGAAAACTGACAGTCGTCTTCACAACTAACTGCTTTTAATGGCCATCCAGAGACTTTAATGATGATGAAGTATTTATGAAATTAAGTAGCACTGAGCACACACATTACTTTCGGTAACGATCAAGGTGTATTCTCTCGTATCGCTAGACTCTGGTCTTGCAGAGCCTTCAAGCATCTGCATACTTTTGAAGCTAGGAGGGATTTCTTACACAGCAAACATATGGTAACTGCACTGAAAAACAAACCCCCAAAGACCCCCAAGCCCCCTTCGTTTCTCCAGCAGGCACCTGTGCTCTTTAGCCCCTATTCAGTGTTTTTCTATGAGAAGGACCTTCTTCCCAGTGAGGGTGGCAGACCTCTGGAAGGGGCTGCCCAGGGTGGGTTGTGGAGTCTCCTTCTCTGGAGATGGTTACAACCCACCTGGACATGTTCATGTGCGATTTGATCTAGGGAACCCTGCTGTGGCAGGGGGATTGGGCTGGATGAGGTCTCTTCCAGTCCCTAATATTCTGTGATCATATAAATTTCCTTAGGCCTTGGCTCTATGGACCAAAACCATCTCTCAAGCGAAATGAGAGTCTGTGCTGCTCTCTGCAATGAGCAATAAGAACTCTGCAGTCTGCATGTGTTTTCTTCAATTAAATAACCTCGGTCGCAGAACGCAATGGAATGACTTTACAAGCCTTGGCACTAAAACAAATGGACAAGAGAAACTGAAGTAGATTTTTAAATGTATTTGTCTGCGCGTAAATTATGTATTTGTATTTTAAATGACTTTGCTCTTTAAAGAATTATACAAACCCTAGGTTAAAGCCACTCATTTACGTTTCATAAGACTATACAGTGTTAAATGAGATTAAATAAGCCTTTCGTTTTGGGTTAATGGTTGAATTATTAATTGCGCTTGCATGCAACTATGGGGATTATTTGGAGAAGAGAATTTAGACCGTGTTATCCTAAGGAATACAGAGTGTCTGTTTTTAATTCCCTGCTGAATTAACGGTACTCCAAGTCTGAGGAAAAGGCTGCTGGCCTTTGGCCAACAGCTATTGCCACGAGTCAACAGAGCCGCAAGAAGCAGGTCAGATTTGAGAAGTACAGAAAGCTAAAGCATAATTATTTAAATTAAAAAAACCTACTGCAGATGATCAAATAAGCAGTTGAGAGTATTTGATTGAGAGCACATGGAAACCATCTGTTCCTCTATACGCTAAACCATAGCAATAAATACGGGCAATCAAGTGTAGTTGAGTGGCTGCATTTTGCTTAGTGCACTGCAACGCCACTTGCAAACTGAGATTATAAAAACTACGTCAGGTTATAGGTGTGGAAAAAGAGATGTGTGTGTGTGAGAAACGCCCCACGAGTCTGTGAAGGGTTCTATGGAATCGTAGAGTTCTCTCGATGCGCACTGCGTTGCTGGATTTGAAGTGCTGTGGCTGATGAAAATTGCTGGTGTAGCACAGAATGTCCTTTGTGTCTTCTAGATTTGACTGGAGAAAGGTTAAATCCTTGAGCAACTCATGTAAAGCAGTTCAGTGCAGTTAAAGCAAGGGCGATCATGGGTAAGCTTCTGAAGCAGCCATCGAGATGTGTGTTGCCTGCTTTGTCTGTGTAGCCTCTGCACAGCTGGAGTTTCATGGGCAGGAGAACAGCTACACTGCATTTCCATTCAAATAATATGTACAAAATACAAGTCAAAAGTCAGAAAGCCTTCTTTTTTGAGAGTTTTCTATGGAAACCACGTTCAGGTTTTCTTCTCTTTGGTAGTCGCTCGTTTTTCTCCACCTTTGCAGCTGTGAAGTTGCACCAAGAGGGAGACTCCTTGTAAACCTCAGCTCTTTGAAGTACAAAATGTTCACTAAAGGCTCTAAATGGCTCTAAAATAGCTTAAGGCAAGCAGCATCGCGCGCTTGATGGGAACAAAATTTACTTCTGAGGAATTCTTCCGATAGTCCTTCAGAGAGTGGTTTCCTCACAAGTCAAAGCAACTGTGGTAGGTTTGGAGTGAGGATGTCTCAGTAACACGGTGTCTTACGTCGGTACGTTGCAGATGTCTCTGTTCAGTCACAGGAGTTACGAATCAATTAATTACAAGTGCAGGTGGGCAAACTGAAGCACTGAATTTCGATGGCTCTGGAAGGGAAGTACAACATAAGCAGTGGCTTGGAAGGGGTGTAGAGGTGGCGGAACACCACCCAGTGTTTCTTGTAGCACCAGTCAGCTAGCTAATTACAGTGTACCATATTTGTGCTGTCACTAAATGGCTTCACAGTGTGTCGCCACATCAGTTCTGTTCTTGAATTTGGCAACTCGAGTTATTGCCGATAAAAGCTGACTTGTTCAGAAACTCTAAACTATGGGAGGCATGCTATTAAATCCTCCAGGGATCCTGTTTTCACTCAAAACTGGGTTCTTTGCTATGCAAAACTTGAGTTTCCCACAAACAACTGAATAGAAAATGTCAATGATAAGGCAGAGCTCAAACCTTAGAAGGTGGGGTGCCATTCCAGCTGACGCGGAAGCTGCTTTATTTCACAATGAAACCGCTGTAAAATTCCGTGAAGGGAGCTAAGAACTTCTGTCCTTTGTTTCCTCAGAGCTGCGAGTGAAGCTGTGCCATGTGTGCTTTGGAGACGTGCAAAGTGTGTCACAGAGTGTCTCTGGCTCTTTGTTTGTGGGTTAAACGGAATAATGCAAGTGCTGGCACAGAGGACTTTCGGGGCACCGTAAGAAAACAGAGTTGGACACCATTTGGTGAAGAAGGGGCTGAGTCACTGGGTGGGATTTCTTGCTGGCCAATTCACTAATCTCTTAAGTAGCAGATCTCCAGAGTTTGTGCAGTAGCTTTTAATATTAAACTATAAACCTCACGTAATTGTGTATTAATTACTGTAGCTTCATACATTCATTTCTGCTTACTGTGCTTCTCAGTCTTCAAAAAAGACTGTCTCCACGTTATTTCGTCTAATTAATGCAGACTTAATTAGAGATTCTGCTCTCAAAGCTTGAAATTTCAGTTGTAGTTACTTGAGGAAGCGTGAGGGTGACGGGGCACACGTGAAAAAGACAGAAGCGAAGGTTAAAAACACACTGCACAAACTTGGAAGCCGACGTGGAGAGTTGATTGTTTTCTTGAAGTTTACTTTTAACCTTTGTGTGCCTTGAGCACAGCTGTCCACGGTGGGAAGTGGCCTGGTGTCACCAATGCTGTCTTACCCTTGCTCACCAAGGAAGGGAAGGGTCTTTTGTTAAGACAACTTCAGTGAAGCAGGAATGAGGATCAGGTTTAGAATTTTTAGGCATGCAGAGTCGTTTTTCTGCATTCCTGCGTGGTTTCCGTGGTACCTGGAAGTCCAGTGCCAATGTGGAAGTTCAAATTCTACATTCCGTGTTAAAAATAGGAAAAAGAAAGACATTCATTGTCCTAGCACTGCAGTTTTTGGAACTTTCAAGAACAGGCTACAGGAGAAGGACCTGCAAACTGTTCTCATGGGCTCTCGTTGGCTTGAGAGCTCTGGTGCTCTTGCTCTCCTCAGTCTGATGTCGTGACTACTCTGAACCTTTCAATCCTTTGGACTTCCTATAGAAAAGAAAGTAATACTCCAGAGCAGGGTAACTCATCACTGAGGAGAGGGTGGGTGATCTATGGCTAGGGTGATAGTGGTGCAGTCCCTAGGAGGAAGAGCAAATCACACAAGGGAGGAAGACAGAGCGCTGGCTGCTGTGTGTTGAGGGGCAGCTTCTTTATTAAGAAGCAGCAGCACTGACTCAGGATACGTGAAGGAGATGTAGGAGATGCAGGAAACAGAAACAACAAAAGGAAATCCCCCTTCTCCTCGCACATACTTGGCTGGTGTTGATGCATCTCGCTGAGTGTCTTACAAGCTGCAGGGATGTGTTGTGTTTCAGGCCATTTCACCAGCTTAATCTCCTGATAAGCTTGCTAACATCTGTTCTGGACTTGACATATATTTTCTTTCCTATGCTATCCTGGAGGCAAACTCCCTTCTCCAGGTCTCACTGCAGTTCTTATCTACGCTGCAGATCTGTTTTATGAATTTATATTCACTTTGCTGACTGAACATCCAACAACACAAACTTTTCCACGCCAGCCATCAAGTCTATTTAACAGTTCACTGTCTCACTGCAAAATGAAAGAGCTTCTCGCTGGTATTTTTGATTTGTTTGTGGATTTTCTGCTTCACAGTGGTTTGAACTACTTACACGTCCAGTTCTGGCGAAACAGATGACCAAGCAGTGACAAGTAACACACATTACAAGCACCATCAGTGAGTGGCTGCACCACGTCCAGGATGCAGCAAGCACTAAATAAGACAGAAAAGTGCTGAGTGTGATGTGTTCTGTCGCTTGAGGGGGCCTGGCTTGTTGCGCTCCCTTGCAGAGCGTAGCACGCATGGGCAGAGTGCCTCGGGGTGTTGTTGTCAATCAATAACCAACTTCATTCACAAATCTTGTGGTGACTGAACTACACCCTGTATTGATTCATCCCTTTTTGTCAACACGTTTCAGGCTCCTCGGCGTTTCCAGGAGATGCACTGTGTTCTTCACCGCAAACCTGCGTGATTCAAAGGGTTTTCCTTTCTGTACAGACAGTTTAAGGAAGTTCTTCGATTTTGTTAGTTTACTTGTTTCTGTTCTGTCCAGTTTCCTGCTTGACGCTTCTAGAACTTGATGTTTGTGCATGACTGAGGAGTTCGTTGTAGGTTTGATCGCAGACCTAATTGATTCAGTTGTACCCAACCCCTGAGATCTCAGTAAGATTTTTGATAAGATGGGGATCTATGATTGAAGACCACACTGGGATCTTAAAGCTTGTTGTGTTTACTGAAGTCTTTTCCAATAAGCAAAACCAGTCGTTGAACTTCCGATACGTGCTACATCCACTGCACTGTCGCTTGCATTGTGAGGCTGGGTGGGAGCACCCACAGCTGTTCACAGCAGAGGACATCAGCACAGCAAGATTCTCATCTGTTAGGAAGGATTACCCCCAGCAGTGTCAGATGGCTCCAGACCAGCACTTCGCATGGAAACCACAGGCATGACCGCGTGCACCAGGAGTTGCTGCTGCGGCAGATGGAAGTAGTTTGTGGTTGGCTTTTTCCTTTAAAGCAGCATCTCAGTTACAGAGACATTTGCAACTTGCAGAGTATCTGAAAGTGTTTTCAGGGAGCTTGTGATCCTGGGATCAAAAAGACTGTATCAGTGCTTCAGTTCTTCAGGCATTCAGGTCTCCTTTTCTTTGGCAGCCTTGTAATTTAAATAGAGCTGAGATGATTGCACTTTATTCCAACTGCTGTAAATGCAAAACAGTTCGTGGCAAAGATCTCCCGTGCTCGGACTGCCACAGCCAAGTGCCTTTTGAGCACTGAACTGTTACTGGAACCTTAACTGATGCCAGCCCTCTGGTTTTGGTAGAAGTGGAACTGCCAGGACTCTCTTTGCATTCGTTCACTCTCACAGTGGCAGGATAACACTCTCCTGGGTGTTACTCCACAGTGTGCTCGTTGCTCCTAAGTGGAGTGAATGTGTCGTAAATTAACACAGGATTGTGTGAATATTTGGAGAACATCGTGTCCTCCCCCTCTGCTCGGCCCTGGGCAGACCTCATCTGGAATCTGGTGTCCAGCTCTGGGCCCCTCAGTTCCAGTAGGACACAGAGCTGCTGGAGAGAGTCCAGCACAGAGCCACAGGGATGATGGAGGGAGTGGAGCATCTCCCTGCTGAGGAAAGGCTGAGGGAGCTGGAGCTTGGAAAAAAGAAAACTGAGGGGTGACCCCATGAATGTTGATAAATATGTGAAGGGTGGGTGTCAGGATGGAGCCAGGCTCTCATGTGATGATAGGATAAAGGGGCAGCAGGTGTGAGCTGGAACAGAGAATGTTCCACATCAGTGTGAGAAGGACCGTCTTCCCAGTGTGGGTGCCAGAGCCCTGGAAGGGGCTGCCTAGGTGGGGTTGTGGAGTTTCTTTCTCTGGAGATGCTTAAAACCCACCTGGTCATGTTCCTGTGTGACAGGATCTAGGGGATCCTGCTGTGGTGGGGGGATTGGCCTGGATGGTCTTTTGAGATCCCTTCCAATCCCTAATATTCTGTGATTCTGAGAAAGCCATGATTTATCTGGGTAGTTCTGCTCCTTTTAACTCAACAGTCTCACCAGTGGGTCAGTGAAGAGTAAAACCAATACCCTCCACGTGTGACAGTTTGGTGCTTCTGCAGTGTGGAGCTGTTTATGGTTTCATGTGTCTTGGTTGTCACTGATTGCAGTATGCACAGGTTAGAAATGTATGTTTGAGAAGAGCTTAGTAACTTTGAGACTTCGCCACTGTTTTGTGGGATGGTTTGTAGAAATGTCTGTGTCTTCTCAGCTGGTCATATTTGTCTGCTCCTGGTAGGAACTAACTAGGTTACACGTGATGCTGAACACAAAGCAGTCACTGCAAGACTCGTAGTCTTTCAGTCTTTCTGCACTTCTGGTTTTCAACTTGAATTGGTTAGTTAATTAAGGCACCGATGTCAGGAAAGCCCCCTTGAATTAGTGCGCTCTAATTGTGGTTTTCCTCAGGAGATGCTATGACGTGGAGGGCTGTCATGCACAATAGCTTGCTTCTAACACCTGGAGCTGCAGATGCCTCACTAGATGTTTGCAGAAAGAGGTGTCAGGCATGGTGGAGGTGCAGAGTGATCTTGCCCCTGTTTATTCTCCGCGCTTCTGGCAGAAAGTGGTAGGGGTTTGTTGAGTCAGAAGTTGCACTGAAAGCATTCATTGCATTCGATTGTGACTAGTGAAGAAGCTTCTTGGAGTCATAGCTTGCACTTTGCCGAAACATTGCTGTTCCACCATGGCTCGTGGCAATGAGTTCCACAGCTTAATCTGGCATTTTGTTGCTCTAAGCATGACTTTCTTGTGTGACTTTTACTGTGCTAATAATTGCATCGACGGCGTCTCAGTTCCTGTGCCGTGAGAAACAGTGACGAGCATCCATTCCCCATTTATTTTCCTCACTTCTTCGTGATTTTACAGGTCTCTGTAGTGTTCCTATGCCTCTCTCTCACACTGAAGAGTCCTAGTCAGTCCTCTGATGGAGTTCTCTTCCCTAAGCTCCTTATTCCATTTCTCTGTGCTCTTCCTGATTCTCTTGCCTGTGTTTCTGAGATGAGGAACCAGAATGCCTGTGGTATGAGATGCTGTTCTTCCATGGATTTAAACCCAGAACAGTCTGTGGGCATAACATCATCATAATTATATGGTTGGTGTTCTTGTTTGCTGGGGATTTCTCAGAGATATCTTTCCTGAATAATGTTTAATGGAGTCACAGAATATTAGGGTTTGGGAGGGACCTCAAAAGATCATCCAGTCCAATCCCCCTGCCAGAGCAGGATCCAATTGCACAGGAACATGGCCAGGTGGGTTTTAAATGTCTCCAGAGAAGGAGACTCCACATCCTCCTTGGGCAGCCCATTCCAGTTTGTTTTATCATTTCTAAATGTATGATTTAACTCCTTTGAGTATGAATTGCTTTGGGCTTAACTGGCCTGGGACTTCATCCCCCAGTTCATTAGTATCAAAAGTTCTTTATGCAGGTCTTATCTAGTCCATATGAAAAGAAGACTTCTGCTGAGTGTGTGACACAGGAAGAATCTCTTTGGCAGCAGCTCCCTCAAACTTATCTGCATGAAGAAAACATAGAGTTGGGAACTCAAATGAAGGAAAAGAGAACTTTCAACATGCCTGCCAGTGCTGTGAATGATCTACCTGTCAGCCTGTAGTCTGTTCATGAAGACGAACATGTGCTCTCCTGGAATGATTTACATGGTTTGGTATGTTTGGAACATTATTTGCCTCAGTGAAGATGTCATTTTCCCTGCTTTCCCTGGATTTGTGTAGACAGATGACTTCATATCCAGAACTCTTTTTCTCTGGGGAGAATTGCTGCGATAGCTTACTGTCTGCGCGGCTTATTGTGGAGTTCCTGTGGTGCCAACACTTGTCATCAACAGCACGGTCTGCGCAGCGATTCGCATGCAGAAGTATTGCAAACAGCTGGAGAAGTGCGACGGTTTGATGGATTCGGGGGGGGGGACCTTTTACCAACGTGTGGTAAACGGTCTGAACAAATCCAGCACAGACCTTTGTTCTGAGGGACATGAGTGTTGCTCACTCTGAACAAGTGCCTGAAACAAGTGGAACTGGAAATGGGATAATTTGGGCTCCCAAAATGCACATTTCTGCTTCAAACAGGCTTCCTCACAGTGAGTTCGTGAGCAGCAAGTTTTGCTTAGACATATCTGTAGCCAAAGAATTTTCTAAACAATGGGATAACATCACTGTGGTCACCCAGCTAATGTGCTCTCTCTGGTTTTACAGCTTTTTGAAGTCTCTTAGGCTCTTAAAGCTGAACTCGTCCTCACCTCATCGATGTTGATCAATATGTGAAGGGTGCATGTCAGGAGGATGGAACAAGGCTCTGCTCAGGGGCACCCAGTGATAGGACAATGGGCAATGGATGTGATCTGGAACATGGGAGGTTCCACACCAATGTGAGAAGGAACTTCTTCCTGATGAGGGTGACAGAGCCCTGGAGGGGGCTGCCCAGGGTGATTGTGGAGTCTCCTTCTCTGGAGATGTTTCCAACCCTCCTGGAGAACTTGATCTAGGGGATCCTGCTGTGGTGGGGGATTGGAGTGGATGATCTTTTGAGGTCCCTTCCAACCCCTAGTGTTCTGTGACTCTGCCATATTTGACTCTAAGACGACCATAAACACCCAGGATGCTCCTAAGCTATTGCTCTGGTCAGTTTACAAAGACAGATGATTACTTGCCGTGATTAAGTGTTGCAGGCTCACACCAAGACTGGTGACATTTATGTGTTATTACAAAAGATATGCGTCACGACTGCTTTCTTCTCACCAACATCAACATCTATTTTTCTTTTTGGTTCTCATCTGTCTCATCTGCTTGATGCTTACAAATATTAGCCATCAAAAAGAAGAACAGCCTGCAATTCAGTTCCTTGGCCAGGGTGTGCATCAAAAGAACGAAGACATTCTGAGCCTACTGACGTTCTGCAGTGCCTGTTGTTTGTGTCCCAGAGGGAAGTGTGCACAAACAGTGAAATAATTGGCCGTTGGCAGTTGTGTATCTTCCTCCCAAAGTCAGGGCCACCTAAGGAGGAGTGTTTGTTATTTGCTGTCCTCCTCGTGAGAGTTACCGGTGTGTGTTACTGTGAGCACGGTGCCGGTGGGTCAGCTGGCTCGCCACGCCAGAGCTCTGCGCTCAGGTGTTGGCAAACACACGGCAAAGACAATCTCTGAAAACACTTGGAGAGATTCCTGATGGACTGGCACGGATTTCGTGTGGGTAAACTGTTTGTTAATATTCACCAAACAACCTGGATCAGAGATAAACTTCTGCCCCCCCTGTCTTTCGGGGAGTCTAGCCAGCAGACAGCGAGCTGAAGCGTCCTTACAGTGACTGATGGATACCTGTTCATGACTTGTATTGAGGGATTAGTCAGCCTCCTGTTCCCATTCCTGATCTTTGAGCCTGACCCAGCTTACAGTGAAAACACTGGAACATTCTAGCCCCAATTTACAGGCCATCAGCTAGTGCTGAGCTCCCTGCACGAGGGAACCAAAGCAAAAAATCAGAGGCTCGTGTTTCACTAAACATTTGTGAAAGATGTTTCTTTCTAGGGACGGAGTGTTTGGCCTCCGATGTTGCCAGGGGTAGACTGTTGCAGACACATGTTGCACAAGATATTTACCAGAGGGAATTAAAATGTTTCAATATTCTGTGTTTTCATGTAAATGTTTGTACCAAGAAATGTGTTTTTATTAACAGAGGTGTTGCTGCCCGACAGTGAACCTTCTGCTTCACTTGCTGATCGCCTCCTGAAGTTGTTCATGTAGTGACTGTCAGTGACTAGACACCACAGAATCATAGAATGTTCTAGGCTTGAAGGGACCTCTGGAGGTCATCTAGTCCAACCTCCCTACACAGGGACACTTCTGCCTAGGTCAGGCTGCTCAGAGCCTCATCAAGCCTCATCTTCACTGACCCTAGGGATGGGGCCTCCATCACCTCCAGATATTTTTACTTTGAGTCTTGCATTAGAAAATTTGACATCACTTTTGAAATTCAAAGTGTGTAAAGACTGATGGAGATGGAGCAGGGGGGAGAGGAAAAAAAAGCAGCAGTTGTGTTTTTTCCGACTGTTTGGGTTCTCTTTGATCTTTTCCACATTTCTCGTTGTTTTGTCACCTGGCTGTAAATAACATCCTTTCCTGGCCACTTAGAAAAGTAATGTTCTCCTCGCAGGTCTTGTACAATAGACTTATCATTGAGCAGAGCATTCCTGGCAGCCCACTGAAGAGCTTTAAATGGAAACATCCTTTTAGTGCAGAGTGGTAATCAAGACGCTTGTGTGTTATATGGAGAGGAGAAGTCAGCATTTCTCACGTTTATGGCGCATTCCCATTGTTGAAAGAGTTCCATCATTAAAGAAACCACCTTCAATTGCCACATGGATCCCAAAGCAGCTCTAAAAAAGGTTTGCCGCTGGAGCGGAGTCTTTGGCTCAGTTGTAATTGTGACTGTGTTCTGGTGTCGTTAGTTCTCTGTGTGGCTTTGCTCTGTGTGTTCTTCATCATCCAGAAAGTACTTTCCATTGGAAGCATTTGCTCCCAAGTCCCAGGGTGAGATCTGTGACTCCTCTCTATCCTCCCCAACAACTGCGCACTGCTAGAGGTCCGGGTTTCCTTCTCTGTAAACACCCAGCGTTGGGTATGGTTTGAAGAACCTGTCACACTGACACGTTAGAGTACTGTGCTGTGTGCCCCTTGCGCAGCTCAGCATCACGCTGCGAGCGGTAGTAAGTGCTGTCTTTACAATGCCGAGTGGTTTCCCAAGGGAGGGAATTGACTTCTACATTCTCCTGATGGAACTTCCAGGAATTTTTGAGGACATGATCTAGTGAAAGAGGAGAACATGCAAATGAGACTTTTTCTTGCATTTATTTACCAGATGGCTTCACTAGCCATGGGTCTCGTGTTTTGGGACTTTTTCAACTGCTGAGTTTGCCAGATTGTCTGACTGGAAGTGCTGCACATAAGAGGTTTCATTTTTTCTAAGGTCATAATGAAACTTCATTTTCTCTTAAATTGTTCATCTGGCTCTTCGATGAATGCCGACGGGCTGCCAAACCCCCAGCGCTTCTTCGGGTCATGTATTTGGGATCACTTGCCATGTGCTTTTATAAGCCATGGCTTCTAGACTAGATCTCCAGGCCGGCCAATATGCTTGGCATCTGGTCTCCAGATTTCCAGGCAGTGGGAGATCCCTAATGAGCTGTGATGGAAACCGTGGCAGGTGCACACAGAAATTCAGATCCATAGCCAGGCTAAAAATCTATTGTGCTAGCGAGAGGCAAACAGCCACGGGGCTGACGGATATTTTCTCCGTGTGTATCTAGAGCTGGAGAAGCTGTGAGGATGTCCTGCTCTAGTGTGACACGGACCAATCTAGCAAGTAGACTGGTACCTCGGAGAGGACATGTCCTTGTGGAAACACTGTCGCTTGGCAGAGAGCACGCACTTTCAAGTCTTGGCTTGTTCCCCTGATTCAGTCTTATTTTTCTTAAAAATAAGATCTTCCCAGGAACCGGGAGTTCATCTCTGCACCTGCTCTCAGCATGTTCCACCAAAGATGCGCAGACTGAAAGCGAAACAAGCCCATATATATATCTCTGAAAGTTAAGAAATACCAGGCAGCTAGCCCCATCTCGCTTGTACGTTGTAATTACGTGCTGCTCCCCAGCAGGAAAGTACTGGCTTTAATAAATCCTGAGCTTATTAATCAGCTTCTTGTTGCTTCTGCTCTCCCAAGCATCAGGCCCTTATCCTTCGCACACACTAACTAATCCTGTTATCTCCCTGACCATCAGCTTCCTCTTCTTCTGACAAGTCAGCTGCTTGGCAGTTTCTCTCCAGTTTCACACTGCTCCCTTCCTTTCTCTCTTTCTTTAGCCTGTGATTCAGTGGTGCTGGGCTGCCAGCACAGCGCAGGGAGGAGAAAGATCTCTGCTTTTAATAACAACACCTTCTACTGCACCTTGCGGTGAGCAATTGTCATGGAACCCCCTACCCACCCTTGCCACCAAGGAACAGCGCGTGCTTACTCGCTCTGTGGAGCTGGAATGTAGCCTGGGTACTTACAAACACGACTTAATACCCACTTTCCTACAGAGATACAATGCTTGTAAAGTTTGGTCAGCAAAATGCAACAGTCTGAGCTGCAAGAGCCTCCAGTTCAGTCACAGAGAACAGATTCTTTTGCTTGTTAGTCTCTGAGTGCCTGCTTACGTGTGTGGGAAGTGTGGGAACGCTAGCAGCCTTCAAAACAAAAAGTCTGGGAACTATTTTACATGTGCAGAATTCTCCTCTCCCACTGCCAGCTGGGAATGGCTGAGCTGAGCAGGGGGAAGTATTGCAATGCAAAGGGAAAGAAAAAGCAAGTGACCCAGTGTAGGGTCAAACATCGACACGGCTGGCTAGCGTCCGAGCCACAGAAAGCAGAACGTTGAGGAAAGAAAAGCAATGCAGTTACATTAGGACACAGAGCTGCTTGAGAGAGACCAGCACAGAGCCACAAAGATGATGGAGTGGAGCTCCTGATGAGGGAGCTGGGGCTCTTGAGCTGGGAAAAAGGGAGCCTGAGGGGTGACCTCATTAATGTTGATCAATATGGAAAGGGTGTCTGTCAGGACTATGAAGCCAGGCTCTGCTCAGTGTCATCTAACAATAGGACAGGGGGCAGCAGGTGTGAGCTGGAACAGAGGAGGTTCCACATCAGTCTGAGGAGGACCTTCTTTCCAGTGAGTGTGACAGAGCACAGAAGGCTGTGAAGTCTCCTTCTGTGGAGACATTTAAAACTCTCCTGGCCATGTTCCTGTGTGACAGGATCTAGGGGATCCTGCTGTGGCAGGGGGACTGGACTAGATGATCATTTGAGGTCCCTTCCAGTCCCTAAAGTTCTGTGAATCTGTGATCATTGTTACTCAGAGCTGCCTGCAGTTCCCTGAAGGTCGGCAAAAATAGTTCTATAGGTTTAAGTAGTAGTGCAAATAGTTCTGTGCATTTAAGTAGTAGTGCAAATAGTTCTGTGCATTTAAGTAGTAGTGCAAATTGTTCTGTGCGTTTAAGTAGTAGTGCAAATACTTCTGTACATTTAAGTAGTAGTGCAAATAGCTCTGTACGTTTAAGTAGTAGTGCAAATTGTTCCGTACGTTTAATTAGTAGTGCAAATTGTTCCATATGGATAAGTAGTAGTGCAAATTGTTCCGTACGTTTAATTAGTAGTGCAAATTGTTCCATATGTTTAATTAGTAGTGCAAATAGTTCTGTACGTTTAAGTAGTAGTGCAAATAACCCTTTGTGCTGTAGGTTCACATCCCACGACAGGACAAGTGATGTGCAGCAGCTGAGGCCCTTCACCGTGAGCTGGTTTGAGTTGCTGGGGTTCAGAGGAGGTTTAAGAACTGTACTATCTGGCAAGCAAACGATTTTACTGGTTGGCTTATTTTCCTCTTCCAGCTTCTCCTTTCAGGAGGCAATTATGCCTACTGTGTAATTTCACATTTTAAGCCAGAGTGTAAATTAACGCTGGTGACACGTGGATTCATTCTGGAAGAGCTCCAGACTTAGTCGTTTGTCAGATGTGATTATCCCGTATCTTAACAAGGTGTGCTGAACTGGTGTCACTGGAAAAGTATTCCCAGGCACGCCTGTGTCGATGTGAAACCGTTCCCTGGCTCTCCTGATTTGATCAGAGCTCCGCAGCCACCTTCACATCAGGCTTTGCCAGGCTTGATCACGGAGATGTCTGCTGGTTTTTGAAGCCTTCCTCTAGAATCTGCTTTGTTATTTGTTTAGCTGTTTCTTTGCTACAAAGGGGTAAACGAATGTCTTAGTTGCTTGGCCATTCGGCCAGGTCAGGACATCCACTCTGTCTCGCTGGCTTCTGCATAACTCAAGGCCAAAGAGCTGCTTGGCCTTTGGGCTGCAGACCCTCTGCCAATCCACACGGGTCAGCCCATGGGCTGGACAGGGCTTGGGAATGACAAACACTTCCGTAATCCCCATCCTCAGCAAACACCTCCTTCCCCATCCTCAGCAGGGCAGAGGGAGAGAGCAGAATGAGAAAGCTTTGGGGCTGGGAGACGAAGAGAATCTCAACTGAAGGGTCAATACTTCTTAATTGCAATTAAGATAGATTTAGGTAGCAAGAAATAAAAACATGACAAAACAACACCCTTCCTTCCGACTGGTCTTCTGTGGCAGGATAGACTCTGCTCCAGTGCTAGGAGGGCTCTTCACCAGTTTGGGTTTTTTTCCTCCTCCTCTGCCCTTTCTGCAATTAGCTCTCATAGGCTCCACCTGAGTCTGTGATGGGCTCAGCTGTGCCCTGTGCTGGGGCGGCTACATAACTGCCCAGAACCAGCTAGACCCACCCAGAACCAGCTGCAACTGATTGGGTCTAGAGCTCCCTGTGGCTCCCACTGCCTCCAGGTCAGCCCAGCACAGGGTGGAAGCCAGTCAGCACAGGTAAGTGTGATAAGAAAAATGTTTTAAAAACTGGAAAAGGTACTTTTTGTAGTTTTTAAATTGAGTGTTGGATGGGCTCATGGTGTGAGGCTGGTTGGGGATGTGAGATAAAATCATATTGACACATTTAATGCTGAAGCATCCAAAGCAGCCCAAAGCCATGCAGCAGGGAGCCTGGAGAGGGGGAAAGCTGCAAAGCTCTCCTGAATCTGCAGGAGAGGCTGACACGAGAAAGGGGAAGTTGTTTTACCTCCCTGTGCCTTGTGTTTCAGCCTGGTGATCCTGCTGTGTCAGGTGGGTTGGACTGGATGATCTTTTGAGGTCCCTTCCAACCCCTAATGGTTCTCTCTGCGCAGCTAGATCTGTGGGTGAGCAGACAGGGTGCTTGTGCATCGTGCCTGCGCTTCCCAGAAGTGCTGCTGTGTGACGATCTGGGAATGAGCCGTTAAGATTCGGCCAGAGCTCTGTTCTTTCCTACAGGGTGTTGTAAATAACTTAGAATAATTTGGACTTAAGCAAAAAGGAGTTAAGCAGTTGACTGCTGCTAATGAATACTAATGACGGCTGGAAGCATGATCAATGTGAGGCACATATTATTAGTGAAGGTGCCCTTCTTAAACTCCATTAATCACCAAGATGCCCAGGAAGCAGCAAATAATACCTTGTTATTTGGCAACAGCTGAAGGAAGAGCCGGGTTGTAATTGGTATCAGATTCTGCACTCCTGCCTCACGCTGATGCAAAGCCAGATTTCTGAGAGTAATGTGAATGTGTGAATCCAGTTAACTCTGGATTTCAGTGCAGGGCTGTAAGGGCTTCCATATGGGCAGAGGGGTGGTGGGACACTGTGTAGTCAGTGAGACTGGGAGTCAGGCTGAACCCAAGGGGGGTTTAGGCTACCTGGCCACGGAGGAGTTACCTTTTCTCTCTGTAACGTGCCTCAGAAACTTTCAGACCTCCAGTTTCCCCATTATTTTTGCAACTCTATGCAAGGACAAGAAAAAAGTGATGAAGAAAACACTTGTTAAATGATAGTATTCTTGATGAACAACTACCCAGAGTCACTCAGTTACACCTATTGAGTTCATTTTGAGATAACAACTGTGAGGGTGCCAGAGCCCTGGAAAGGGGCTGCCCAGGGGGGTTGTGGAGTCTCCTTTCTCTGGAGACGTTTCAGAGCTGCCTGGGCATGTTCCTGTGTGACTGGATCTGCCTGCTGTGGCAGGGGGATTGGGCTGGATGATCTTTGAGGTCCCTTCCCATCCCTATGTTCTGTGAGTCTGCGATTCACTTAGTATTGTGGGCTACTAAGTCTGAGTAAGAGCCCACGGTTACCCTTGCAGAGTCAAGTGATAAATCCTGACATAGTAATCAAAGTGCAAATGATAAGGAAGCAGATTGATTCCCAGAGGCTTTTGCTACAGACAAAATCCTTCTCAGCACAATATGGTCACAAGTTGTCACTCACACGTTTTGATGATAAATATTTAAT
Organism: Rhinopomastus cyanomelas; assembly: GCA_013400115.1. Lineage (NCBI taxonomy): Eukaryota > Metazoa > Chordata > Aves > Bucerotiformes > Rhinopomastidae > Rhinopomastus > Rhinopomastus cyanomelas. Next base: position 988,462 of record VXBP01002354.1, read on the forward strand.
TTAATTCCGTAATTTGTTTTTAGCCTTTATTTTGCACAGTGATTATTTCACAATTAAACATTAATTTAATTACATGATTATGTTTGTGCTGTAGCACAGAATTAACGTTGAGTTAATGATGAAGTGTTTCAGATGAAACAGTTTAGAAGTAGTAACCTCTCCCTTTTCCCAAAAGGAGTGGTAGCAAGGATTGAACAGAGGACAAACCCCGGGGCAGTAGAACAGGATAACCTCGTGCGTGGGTTGAGAGAGACCTGTGGGGACTGAGGGGGTTTATGTGCTGTTACAAATGAGCAACTAAATCCTTCTGGCTTTCACACCCTTAGCACTCTAGCAGGGACTGACAATTCCTACACTGGTGGTGGCTTCCACTAGAGGCTGGTGTTTGGATACTGCTGTGTGTTTAAGATGCTGGTCTCCATGTGCAAGGAAACTCTGTGTATGCAGAAAGGAAAGGTTTTGTGATGGAATGTGGGGCCAGATGTTGTACATGCCAAAGCTTGCAGTGAATGCTTACAGGGTACTGGGTGGGTCTGGTGATTTGGCTACTAAATCTGGTGATTTTGTCCCTGTCACATGAGTTCTGGACGAGCAAAACTTTGGTGGCTGGGTCGATATTAATAAAGGTCCTACTTGTTGCATTTCTGGGGCAATGATACGAATACAAAAGCAGAAGGGTTCAACCTAGCTAAGAGGGCTGTTTGCATTGTGTTTACAGCCAACACAGAGAAAATGGTTGCTTTTAACAACTGAAGTCCCTCCCTATATGGAGCTTAATATGGCATTACAAAATGTGTGGGGCTTTTCCAGGCAGTGGAAAGAAGTTCTTGCTGAAGGCAAGGATGGGTTCGCAGCGACGCGGAGCAGTGTGTTGTGAGAGGCTGCATCTCCTCCTGAAGCATCGTTTTGCCCTGTTGCTTTGTTGTATCTCTCCTTGTCAGATGGCCTTGTCTCTGGTTAGGCTGAGAGTTGTGTTACTTCAGGTGCTGCTTCAAGTCCCATAACACGGACTCGCAGGTTCGTTAGGGAAGTATGAAAAGGCACTGATTGTTTCAGAACAAATGGAACTTGCTCTGGTAGAAATGAGAGCAGTTTTTTAATCCTGGTGCGTCGCTGACATCCTGTGCAGCAGTTCATCACGTGGCTGCGTTCAGCCACGCAGCCTTGGCATTCAGGGTGTTAACAGGGATGTTTGACACCGCAGCACCCGAAAGAGCGGATAGCGTTTCACAATCTGCTTCCCTCCCTTGTTCCTTATCAATCTGCTGCAGTTGCAGAGTGCGAGTCACAGTAGTGGGAGCTATTTGTAGTGAGCTTTGTGAAAGGTCAGATACCTTAGGCTGTTTAGATGTTTACATTAATGACACTATTTTCTATTTCCATACTCTTTGAAAATATGCCAAACCATGATTTATTTTAGAGAATAATATTTAGATTAATTCTTTTTTCAAAAGAGCTGGTTTTGATTTAGTTTGGATTCCTTCCCATCAGAAAAACAGGTAACAGAGCTAATTACCTTTAATTTTATATCTTTTATCTGATGTTCTATTGAGGAGTCCATACAGTAAGAGTAGAGCCAGTGTTATTAAAATAGGCTGAACTGGTTAGATGGATTTGGAACTAGAATGTCCACTCAGATAAAAAAGAAGCCTGTAAAGCTGCTATCAAAACTTTAGGAATGAATAGAAAATCAATTGATATTGCACGTTTTGATCATTAACAAAAAAATCAAGATGCTCCTTTTCAGGTTCTGTTGTGGTCTCTGAGGTGCTTACTGCTTGCCTTTGGGGCAGAATCCCCCTGTCTTCATGCAGAGAGTCACATCCCAGAAGCTCTGTATGTGATGGGTCCTATAGTTCCTCCAGAGTCCGCGGTGCCAGCTGTATGGTTGCTTGTGCGAGCCTGGTGCTTGGCTGACCGTGTGCTGAGCTGATCCAAGGGGCTGGTCCAGGAGAAACAAGCCAAATGCCCATCTCCTTCTCCAGAAGAGTGGTTATGCTGGGCTAGCCTGTTCAATTACCTCACTGAGGCATCGGACAAGCTGCAGCCTGTCCACATGAAAGTTGTGGCCAGGAGCAAGGTTGAATAGGGAGAAAGCTAGATTTGGAGCAGACGACGAGCTCCGCAGCAGCACGTGGACTAGTGATGCATTTAGGCTTCGTGTAGCTGGACCCAGAAAGGAATATTGAGCGAACTCACTCATCCAAAATGAGAGAGAGAACCTCCTTTCTCTAGTCCTGTGGTGAAGGCAAATGCTGCAGAGGTGAAAACCCAGCAGAAAGGGATCCTTGTTCCAGCTTCCTCATGCAGAGATGTGGAGCAGTGTCTCTTTCCACTCTGAGCTGTGTTTTGAGTCAAAGCAGCATCTGGTGCTGTGGTTTGTGCTGTCATACCTCCCCAAATGTTCCCTTTGGGGAACGTAGCAGGACAGCATCTATGCAGGGAGTCTGTGTGAGATGATACTAACCTGCTCAGCTCCGATAAGCCTGTGATCCATCTGGGCAGGTGCAGAAAAGCATCTCCCTAACTCCTGGTGCACTGCTGGTGAACGTGTATGTGCTTATATGGGGGGTGGATGAGAAATTTGACTGCTGCTTTGGTGGGTTTAAACGTGTAAATTCTACTTAAACCTTGCTTCTGGTGTGTGGATCTAATTTTGATAATCCACGTTGCCTGTTGTCTACTGGGATGAGATTTAGGAAGGCACGTTTTGTGTTTCCAATTAAGGGTTTCACAGTTGAAAATGTAGAGTGTGTTCCCAGTTGGATTTAAAGAAGCACTGAAAAGGATCTTTGGGAGATGAAGCACTAAATTGTACGTAATGACGGACAAGCCACTTAGAACTGGTTGAAATAGCAGGAAATACTGACTGCAGGTGTGTGTCCTCTCTAGACTCCTCTAAGTTATCTGAAGCAAACACAAACTCTCGATTTTCTGAGAGTCCTCTGCTACAGTTTAGGATGGAGTCTCCTACAACCTTGTGGGTAGTTTCCAAAGGCCTTGGTGAAGCACCACGGTTCACGCTGGGGATGTGTGCACACCAGCTTTGTTTGTAGCTGGTGCAGAGCTCATCCTCAAAAGCAATCACAATCGTTTCACACAGTGTCACAGGGGACCAGGTTGGAAGGGACCCCAAGGTTCAACGAGACCAATCCATTAACTTTAAGAAATAGTTCAGATGAGATGGCCCAGCGTTTGCTGTTTGGGGAAGTCCATCATCTCTTCGTTTAACATCAGAAAGACACATCTCCCTTGAACGAACTCATTGAAGGAATTATCCTCAGAGGAGAGCACAAAACTCACGCCCAGAAAGCACACCTGTAGGGTTTGTGAAGTTCTTCTGAGTCACGAGGTAGTGGATTGGAATTGGCTTTAAAATGTTCTCATGGAAACATTTTTCAAAGAGCAAAGCAGGTATCTGGGGTTTAGTGGGGAGTTAAATACTTGAATGTACACTCTGTTGAGGCTGGAATGTGCTTGGTGTGGTGGTGAGTAGATGGAGTTGCACAGCTGTGCGCTTGGGAAGGGCCTCTGAGGGTTCTTCTGGCCAACCTAGCTCCCGAGGTCCTATTTGATAGTGCAGCCATCTCCTGCCACTTTTCCGTGGGTTAAGCTCTGATTTCCAGGCCTCTTTAGGAAGTGTTTGTTTTTCACTTAACCTTTTCCTTTGCATTTGTTTAATGAAAAGACCTCTCCAGAAGTCACACTGCTGCAGCGCTGTGTTCTGCAGCTTTTGTCGAGATTATCTGTGAGTGCTTCTCTAATAATTGTCCTGGGATTTAGGAGAATTCTGCAAACAGGTCACCTCCCTGCCTTCGAATCTGTTTCCCATATTAAACAGATTGCCCTTCAGCGTGTAATACATTGAAATTCTGGGGTGGGTACTGCAAACGGTAGCGTAGCTGGAGTAAATCTCACTGACATTGCAATTTACATCAATTGTTAGTGTTAATTTATGATCAAACTTTATTAAATCCATTTAGTTTTATAAAAAGACTGTAAATTAATTCTGTGATTTGGGAACACACTGAAGTTATTACTGCACAGCACCTTATTAAAATATTTGAGCACTTCTTGCCTGTACAAACACACTGCGATGCTCTGGTAGTCTCAGTGGTTTTTAACCGTACTGCTGCAGCACTGTAATGATTTTCGTTACTGTATGAGAAAACTCAGGTGATAATGACACGGTTCCTGTTTAATTATGTGCTACGTTTGATTGCACAGATATGGACCCCGTTAAGTTTATTATTCATAGTGCTTCAGGGGGCCCTTTCTTGGCAGTCTCAGGGTGTTTATGGGTTTTGTCCGTTACCGTTTGCCATTGCTGTGCACAGAAACAGCACAACAAAGAAAACAGAAATTCATTATTTAGTCATAGAATCATGGAAAGTTCTTGGCTGGGAGGGACCTCCAGAGGTCATCTAGTGCAGCCTCCCCACACAGGGACAGCTCTACCTAGGTCAGGGCGCTCAGAGCCTCATCAAGCCTGACCTTCAGTGACTCCAGGGATGGGGCCCCCACCACCTCCCTGGGCAGCCCAGTCCAGCCACCAACCTCTCTCACACTGAAGAACTTGTTTCTAGCATCCAGCCTAAATCTTTCCTGTCCCAGCTTGAACCCCTTGCTCCTTGTCCTGTCCATCTTGAAAAGACCTTCCCCTGCCTTCATGTAGTACCTTCAGGTACTGGAAGGTGCCCCCGGACCCTTCCTTTCTCCAGGCTGAGCAGCTCCATCTGTCTCATATGAGAGATGCTCCATTCCCCTGATCACTTTAGTGGCCCTTCTCCTCCTCCTCCAGTAATTTTACTGGCAAAGCACCAAGCGTGGTGCATTTTTCAAACGGTCTGTGACCCCTCAAATACCAAAAATCCAGATGAGTTTTGTTACCAGGAGGCGTATTCCTTGTGTGGTCCAGGGATTCTGTACGAACACGCGATGGCAAATAGACAAAGCATCGCGCAGTCTGTGTCTACATAATATTTACTGGTGTTTTAGCCTGGCCTTACGCTGCGATAGATAAATAATTCAGAGGGTCCTCGGGAAAGGGCTTCGAAGTTGTATGGAAAGCAAAATTGCTCAAATGTGGGTGAGAAAGATCAGCAAGATATTTAATAACTCCTTGGCTGGGGGTTATTGCGGGGTGTTTTTCCACACAGACAGACTCAGCAAACAATGCACTGGGGCTCAGGGTGGTGTGGGGGAGGAGAGGACACGTGTCCCATGCTGGCACCGCAGTCCTCAGCGGCTGTGTGTGTGCGGGACGAGGACGCAGCGACACACATCCCTTTCTCCATCTAGAGTTGCCTTTGGAGGCAATTACCATCTATAAGAGATGGCCTCCTCCCTGCTGTTCTCCCCTGGAGCATCTTCTCCCCTACCAGCACAATTGCTCTTCTGAAAGCTCCCTGAGCTGGTTCAGTCGCGAAACTTGCTCTAGAAATTGGCTAAAGCCCCCTGCTCGTTCTGACTGACAGCAAGTGAGAAAGTAGGAGCAGTCACAGGGAACCTGGCAGCAGTGTTGTCTGGCACATCTGGGTCTGGAAGGAAACTTGAGTCCTAATCTGTCTGACAGAAGTGTCTCTTGTTGTGGCTGATGGCATGAGGAGCTCTGTCATTGCTGTGTCCTTGGTCGTGTGTCGTGCTGACCCGTCTGGAACAGCTCGGGTCTGCTGTTTGCATGGGTTGTGGCTCTGGTCTTGAGGACAGTCTCTGACTGGTCCATTCCTTCTACCTGACAGAATGAAGTGTGATTCAGTAGCTTAATCCCCACGCCTTATCACACTTCTGTTAAAGATTAGGGTTAAATATTTGCAGACACATAGTTTATCCATAATTTAGTCAGTGAGGAGACTGCAGTCACCATGGGCAGGTTGAAGGTAGAACTCTGGTTTCAGAAACCTCCCAGCAAGATGCTGTTTTCTGTTCTGATAAGGGTGGTCCTTGTTTTTATTGACTTAAACTCTCAGCATTCCAAAAGGAAACAAAATACCACCGAACGAGTGTAATAGAGTCATGGAATCATTGGGGACTGGAAGGGACCTCGAAAGATCATCCAGTCCAATCCCCCTGCCACAGCAGGACCACCTAGACCAAGTCACACAGGAACACATCCAGGTGGGTTTTCAACGTCTCCAGTGAAGGAGACTCCGCAGCCCCCCTGGGCAGCCCCTGCCAGTGCTCTGTCACCCTCACAGTAAAGAAGTTCCTTCTGATATTTATATGGAACCTCCTCTGTTTCAGCTGACACCCATTGCCCCTGGTCCTGTCACTAGATGACATTGAGACGAGCCTGGCTCCATCCTCCTGCCACCCACCCTTCACATCTTTACAGACATTAATGAGGTCACCCCTCAGTCTCCTCTTTCCAAGCTAAAGAGACCCAGCTCCCTCAGCCTTTCCCCATAAGGGAGATGCCCCACTTCTTTCATCATCCTCATTGCTCTACACTGGACTCCCTCCAGCAGCTCTGCATCTTTTTTGAACTGAGGAGCCCACAACTGGACACAAGGCTCCAGATGTGGTCTCACTAGTGCAGAGTAGAGGGGAAGAAGAATCTCTCTTGATCTGCTAACCAGCCCCTTCTGATCCACCCCAGGATGCTATTGGCCCTCTTGGCCACAAGAGCACATTGGTGGTTCTTATGGTCATCCTGCTGTCCACCAGGACCCCCAGGTCCATTTCTCCTACACTGTTCCCCAACAAGTTGGTCCCCAACCTATACTGGTACCTGGGGGTGTTCTTGCCCAGATGCCAGACTCTACACTGGCCCTTGTTCATTAAATTTCTCTCTGCTTTGAAGCTGAGGAGCAAAGTGTTAGTGGTCGACAGGTTGAGTGCCCATGACATGTCGTAAAGACACAGTATTCTGCCAGTCACCTCTTGGTGTTCTCCAGAGATCAGGACAAATGGAAGCTGCACACTGTGTGTGTTTGTGTGCTGCATCTTTGGGCCATAATGGTGCCAGGGAAGATCTATTTATTATCAGAGTGTGATGTCACTCGTTAGATACCCTGCTGGCTTCGTTTATGGCGAGCAGTTCTGCGAAGGCACAGACGACTCTTCCTCCCTCTCCATCTGCCGTTGGGTCCAATTCCCAGTGCGTCCCGTTGGTATTTATACAAATTGCTGGGAAGTCCTTTATCAATGCTTCAGATGGTAACGACTCCGTTTTCTAGATCCCTGTCTCCAAATTACCAGCCAGGGCTCATGCTGTTTTCAATTATTGCAACTCAGCCCATTTGCTTCGTGAAAAAGAAGATATGAAATTCTTTTCTGTGTTGAGTGAGGCACCGGAAAGGAGCTCTCCTTAGCACCAGAGGAGTCCCACTGGAAGAGCATTTGTCTGATGCCGGCAGTACTGCGGGTACCTCTGGGTTTACTCCTCTGTTCTTTGAAAGCCAGCCCCTGCTGAGTTCAAAGGGAGCAGGGGCAGAGCCTCGGTGAAGCAGAATCGCCTGCACAGAACAAGCAGTGCTCTTACCCCGAGCTCTGCCTCTCAGCTCAGGCTACGCAAGCGGGTCTGGGTACATCTGGCACCATATCACAGCAGACACGCGAAGCAGTGGCTGGTGAGAGCCCTGGTGGCTCGTTTGGTTGGCTGTAGGATTTCACTGCCCGAGCTGCTCACTTTGCCTGCATCGGCTGGGGAACAGGGGACCGGGCAGCCACACTTGTCAGCGTGGTTGGATCCAAGAGGAAGGTGGTTTGAGAACTGAACTTGTGGTATTTAGTATCTTAATGAGCACAACAGATTTTGAGTCCTGGGGATCGGAGTATGGGGTAGGTGGGTGTTTGTTTTGTTTGTGATGGTTTTTTTGTGCTGTAGAGGCTGGATTGGCCCTTTCCCATTGCTTGCAGTAGTATTCAGAGCGGTGAGCAACAGCTCAACACCCTCAGTCAGAAAATAGAAGTGGGTCTATAGCTGCAATCACTATTTATGTCTGCGTGGGCAGCGGGTGCAGTCCTGGTGCAGACTGCATTGTGGTCAATAACTTGCACTTATTGTAGTTCAGATTATCCACATGCAGGCTGTCAGGGGTGACACATTCATCTAACGCCTTCTGACAGATTCAGCGCAGTTCGTAGCTGGCAGACGCACTGTTTGGACCAAATGTTCCAACACCAACGCGTTGGGCAGAAAGCCAGTAGCTGTTTGTCATGCAAATATAAATAACTGATGCCGCGGCAGCGGCGGTGCCTTGCAGCAGAGGAGTCTGTGCTCTGCTAGAAGCAACGCGCGCTGGACGAAGTGATGGGTGTATACTTTAAACCCACGCGTGCGAGTGCCAGGGAACAATCAGGGGCGTTGCTGTTACCTGTGAAATACTGCAAAACTCATGCCATGAGTTCTTGGAGTCGCAGGAGCTGCCTTTCATTGTGTATTGGACAGCGGGGGGCAGAGTTAGGACCCTTGTCGGCGCTGCTGCAGGTTTAATCTTCCACCTGTCTGCACAGGGAGCTGCCTGTGATCACACAGGCAGGGAGAAGTGAGCCCTGGAATCATGGCTGAGGTCCTTTCCTGCTTCATTTCACCTTGACTGCCTACATCTGCCCACAGCTGGCCAGATGTCACCTCAGGAGAGCAAAAGCTTCTCCCCTCCACGTGTGCAAGTGGGAACAGGGCTGTCCTGACCAGAGGCCACCTTGCCTGTCCTGTGTTGAAGCGCAGGTACCCCGTTCCCAAGGCGCTGTGCATCAGCTCAGCTGCCGAGGTACACAGCCAGGAACATGCTTTCCTACGGAACCGAAATTGCCAAGGTATCTTCCTCACAGCAGCCTGGGTGTTCAGAGCCAGCCCCACGTGGAGTAGGATGTTGTAATTTTTGTGTTCAGACTGGATCTGTTGGTTTTCAGCTAACGCAGGTAGATTGCTTCCAGTGCAATGCGGGAAATTAAGGCAGTAATGAGCAATGTGGGTTTATTAAGATAATAAACCAGATACTTTGAGTCCTCTGGTTAAACTATCTTGTCTGTACTTGCCTTCCTCCTTTTTCAGCAGAAGGCCGATCGGAATGCCTGGGCTGTGTGGTGTTTATTTGGCTTGGAACACTGTTAGCAGCATATTGAACCGAGGGAAAACATTTCAGTGTAATATCCCCACTTGTGATAAAACTTAATAAAGTTGCAGCCTCCCACTTTAAATCAGCTCTTCTGTTCTTAATTCATTTGTGCTGGTGTCCTGATCAATAGAGGCACTTGTGCAGCGAGATTCTGCAGCTGTTAGGAAGGAAACCAGCTACCACAAAGGCTTGGGACAGGGCTGGAAATGCAAAGCGGGGACTTTCTGGGAAGGCAGATCTTCATGACTGCCTGAAATCCAGTTTGGGCTGGTGCGTTGCAATGGGACCTTCACTTACTCGGCTCTTGTGGAAGCATCAAGAAGCAGATTGCTTTGTCTTTTTCTTGGGGTCTCTTGAGAAGACGCCGGGTGCAACGGCTGACTCAAACAGCTCTTAAACAACTTGTGTGACTCCATAGGAGCGTGGTGCAAGTCTCACTGCTCTGGTTTAGAGCTGCTGCGTCTGAGCAACTGTCTCTGCTGTCTTAGTTTCTCAAAGCATCCTACCCATCTTCTTTGTTTGTGTCTGAACTACACGTGCTTCAGTTTCCAGGAGAACTCTGCCTGGTAATGAAAGCCCTGCTTCTGCTGTCGCACAACAGCTCCTTATCCTTCTCTTCCGCCGTAAACAAGGATAAATGGTTACGCGCCCTCAAAGCTTAAGCCTTATGTCAGTCACACCATATAAATGTCTTCTCTTTTTCTCTGGCATCAGTGGCAGGGGGAAAAAAGTCTGCACTGATGATTTCCTTCATCCTCTTCCTTGTTTTAAACCTCAGAGTCATGATACATAATCGTAACCAGGATTCTTTTTGCAGCTGCAGAGCTGATGTGCAAAAGATAATTAACTTGGACAGTGACACCTCTCCATAACCCATCCAGTCAATACTTCAGCTCTTTGTTCTCTGGAGTGTTAAAGCTCTTGTCTTAGTTCACTTTGCTCTTTGGTGCTGCTCCGCATCTTGCAGTCCACCCCCAGTGTTTGTTGCTGCAGTGCAGAGCACACACACAACTGCAAAAGCTGCCCGTCGTAAGGGAAAGTGCTGGAAGCAAGCAGGGAGCGAATAAACAAAGGGCTGTTTGGGATCCGTGCTCAAAGTTGTCGTCTCCCTGTCTTGGCTGTTCATTTAGACAGATGCGTAAAACATCTGGACTGTCGTCATTCACTGCCAGGATCCTGGCGACTCCAAACAGACCTGCAAGCCCGTTTTACTAATTGAGAAGGGAGTTGCCAGCAGTCACTGACAATAGCAGTTTCATGGTCTTCAGTCCCTGGAGGGAGGGCGAGAAAGAGCTGCAGGATGTGCTCTCCACATACTGTCTACACATATTCCAAGTAGTATCGCACCGGATTTCACACCACCCGAGCTGGCCGGCATTTAGAGACGTCAGAGACTTTTAAAGTTCATTATTGCAGGGAATCTGGTGCCGTCTTTGGTGTAAAGGCTGAAAGTGTAATTTTAGGACAGCTCTGCAAAGTGGGGTCCTAGTAGGTCCTTCCGCAGGCTCATACGTCATCAGTGGATGCAGTCAATGCTGTCTGCTTACAGAGCATGTGGGTGTTTGTCTGAAGGATCTCAGTGTGTTAATAGTTTTGATAAACACGTGGAGCAGCTTCCCTCAGCTCAGGTACCTGGTCTCTAGTGGAGACACCTCAATGAACTAACTTCAAATGTCAGTTGCTATTCATGAGAGTCTAAGCTGCTCTGGTTTGTTCCTGAATGAGTTTTGCGTGGAGGGGAGGTGTAGGAGGAGCGTTGGCAGTACTCTTTAGAAATACCCTTGGTTTTAATCTTCATCACACTTTTCGAAGCAGTGTTTTTTTAAGGTCTCATACTGAAGAAAGACTTTGGGCTGTAGAAATCCACAACAAAAGTACATGAGTTTTAGAGAAAGAATAGTCTTAACTGTCTCTAAGGCTCAGTGAAAGTTTCTGGTGAAAATTCCATGAGATTAAGGTAAACCATGTGTTTTCTAGCTGGCAAGTCTTCTTGTTCTGGGGTTTAATATCCTACAATATTAAACGTTACTCAACGTGGGTCTAAACCTGCCAGCATCCCACCTACCCAGTGTTTGCATTTCCAGCCTTGCTTGTCGCGATTTCTGTTCCAAACAGCACAGTAAAACTGGTGCTCAAGGAGAACCTCTTCAGCCCCGCTGTCTGTGATCTCCTGGTTAGACAAGATCCGTTGTGTTACAGGCATTTTACTTCAAATTGCCACCACGAGGTGAAGCTCCTGGTCTGTTCTGAAAGGTCTGTGGCCAGGTCCTGTCAGTCTGTAGATCCTCACTGTAGTATCTTCCCTCTCCTCTTTTGTTTGCGGGACAGGCACGTTAGACGACGCGGTTAGGAGCGGCCGTGGCGTTTGCTCTTTAGGGGAGGAGCACGTTAAGGCTGACGACTTGGTTGTGCATTGCTGTTTCCTACGGGACGTGCTTGTGGAAGAACAAATACGCACGTTCCTCCTGGTGGCACAACAATCAGCACAGCTCCACAGACAGCTCTGCTCTGCAAAGGGTCTGCAAGAAGCACATGTGTCCCCTCAGTCCCATGCTTGCTGCTTGTGGCAGTACCAGCAGATGTTTCTTGAACAACTAAGTGAAATGTGCAGAGATTTATGATGGTCCTCAGTTAGTGTGAAGATTTATTCTGCAGTCTTGAGCTGTCCCAGGAAATTTCCATCTCCTGGGTAAAATATTTTCAGTGTTCCAGCGACGATTTCTAATACAGTTACTGATTAGAGCAGAAACATTTACAGTAAATAAGTTATTTGTGAATTCAAGTAGAGTTTTTGTCTTCAAACAGCTTGTGCTTTTAACACATTTCTTCTCAAGCCATAATTACCCAGTAAGTCATTTTATGATTCTTCCTCTCCAGACAAGCAGTACACGATGAAATTTCAGGTTCAAGGAGTCAAGAGCGTGCTTGTGGTTCCTGTCTGGGCTCTCACTGTTGTCTGGTCACAAGGAGGTGCCTCTCCACACTTGAGTGGTTAGCGTGACCGTGACAGGCAGCTGAAACCTAGAAATGTGTTTGTCCTTCTGAAACAAGGAGCAGATGCTCTGTGGGATCCTTGTCTCCGTCTATTAGTTTAAGAAGAGGTCAGAGAATGGTGAAATGATATAACAATTATAACTGTAGTGCTTTGTGCCTTTGAGGAGAGTGGACTCCTGTGATGTTCAGTGTAGCTGGCATCTGAAACAAGCTGCCAAACTGGCAGGGCCTTCCCAGGGAAGCCAATCCCGTTCTCACTGCTCTACAGTGAGGAAAGTGTAAGTGGGGACCGAAACCTACGGGTGTTGCAGAGCACGATGCTGTCCCATAACACGTGTCTGTGAGGTGCAGTCTGCATCATCTGGGATTTCAAAACACCCTAACTGGCTGCATTCTCCTTACCAATCAATTAATATTCCTCCTCATAAGAGCTGGAACTAAGACAGAACTCAAAAGATAGAACATTGGGTGAGGGAAGCGACCTACCTTCTCCTACCTGCTTCTACACCTATTTATTTTATGTGCTCAGAATTAAGTTTGTTAAAAGATTCTGCCTGGACAAATGTTTTACCTCTAACTAAGGAGCAGCAGAAGTGCTCCCCGTGCCCCTACGCTTGCTGTTGTCTATAGATCCACTTAGATTAATTTGGACCCCAAGGCTTCTCTTCACTGAGCACGACAGTAGCAAACATGCCAAAGCAGCTGCTGAGAGAAGGGCCCTTTCGCTACGTGGAATCCACTGTATTTACTATTACTTGTACATTAATATGAAGGTTAAAAGTAAACTATAAAAAGTAGATGGCCCTGTTCTTTCAGACCAGCAATAGACACTGGTATCAGAATGAAACAGCTGTCAGGAGAAGTTAAATCCTTGCACTTCATGTAAAGTCGTGTCCCAGCAGAAGGTCCCACTTGTGTTCGTTTTATCCAGGAAGAGGTTCTCTTCAGATTTAAGGGCACCCAGGCTGTAAGCAACAGATCTGAACATGGTGTGCTGGATTTGCAGTCATTGGAGAACTGGACTAGAGATACAGTCTCTTAAAGTTTGTACCTTCTCCTCTCTTAAGTGCTCGTGCTTTGGGAAGGACGTGAAGAGTTGTCCCTTGCTTTTGCCACGCAGGTGTCAGGTTTTCTTAACCTCTTGGTCTTTTGAGCAAATGATTTCTCTGGCATTTTTCAGAGTGGAAAAATAACTTGGAATTTCTGACAATATTGTTTGGCCCAGATACTTTACATTCGTCCAGTGGGGCTTGTTTAGAGCAAAGTCCAGGCTGTGTCTCTGAGTGTCTTCAAGCGATCCTAAAATCCAGCTCTGTTTCAGAGGTTGCTGTGTGCACGTGCAAACTGCACTTCTGCTTTCACTGACTGGAGGACAATTAAGCTGTTGCCTTGGTGGGATTAAAACACACAGATAAAACATTACTGAACGTCTTACATGTTTATAATTGCCCAGGTTTTGGTGGCTGGGTTTTTCGTGTCATCCCTCTCTGCCTGACAGATTTCTCCACCTTCTCATGTTTTGCCATAACTGTTGGGTCTCAGAGGAATGTGCCCAGGCAGTGAGCGAGTTCCTTGTTTTGCTTTGCTTGTGCACACGGCTTTTGCTTTATGTATTAAACTGCCTCTGCCTCAGCCCACAAGTTTTCTCACTTCTGCTCCTCAGTGCTCTCCCCCACACCTCCGGGGGGGAGTGAGCGAGTGGCTGTGTGGGGCTGAGTGCTGGCTGGGGTTAAACCACGACATCTGTTCAACAGAATTTAGAGCATACTTCCTCAGAAAGGAAAGGCTTCTCTTCCTCAGTCAGCCAGCTCTGGTGTGTCCTCTAAGGCAACTAGACAAGGAAGATCCACGTAAGCTAGAAGTACATGAAAGTACAAATACTCACACTTGAGCGGTGGAGATGGCTGGTGTTCGGAGCACCTGAACCCTAAGGGCAGCAAAAGGGGATTGTTTTCCTTAAAACACCAGGTTTGCAGACCTGGTGGTGTTTTGTTTGGGTGATGGGATGGCTGTAGCTTCATGAGAAACAAAAGCTGGAAGTAGCCTCTTTGTACGTCATAGACTCGTGCGTTGTCATAGGAGATGGCTCTTTATGTTGAACTTAGTACAGTTCAATCATCGTTGTCAGTCGTTTGAGATGTGCTGGAGACTGTATTTGACTCCATGACACTCAGTACTTAGCAGACAGTGTGGGCTGCTTTATCTGAAGTCTTCGAACACTACATGGGATTGAAGGTGATTTGTTATTTCTGGTTGCATCCTACGTGCCAGCATATGTTGATACGGGGTGATGGGATTTTAGCTATTTACTGTCCAAGCAAAAAACTTCTTTGTGTCTTGTCTGTTTGAAACTGCATCTAGTTGCTAAGTCATGAGTAGAGGCTGATCCTCATCCAGAAGTGGCGTTGGCTGTTGGCTGGAATGTACACGACTCGCTGTGAGCTAATGCAGCGTATGAAGCTCAGAGATGAGCTGTGGCTTTAGAGGAGGAAGTATATTAAAGTTCTTTCCTCCAGAGAGGTACAGAGGTCAGCCCGATGTCACTCCAGCAGCTTTATTGCACTGATGCCATCTTCATAATTATCAGACTAAACTGCAAGTGTGAAACTGCTGCCACTGTGCTGATCCCAGATCCGAGCACTAGCATCAGAGCAGCAAACACAAGGAGGGAGTAAAACAGGCAGGGAGGGAGGGCTTTCCCTGTTGGTGGGGTGCTCCTCTCCTTTGCCATGACTAGGAGTATTTGTTCTGGCTTTATGAAGAGACAAGGAGGGAAGCAGTTGGGAAAGACAGTGAGACTTGTGTTTCCCAGCTTCCCAGAAAAGGTAAAAGTCTTCAGAGCGTGTGAACTGAGTTAATGCACACAGGGTTTGGGGCCATCCAGAAGCAGGGAGGCTGCTAATTCTGTGGCTGCAAGAGGTTTCGACAGATGGGCCATGTGCAGGAGAAAAAGGATCACAAACATGGAAGTCTCAGGGCTGTTGCTGCAGTTTCCATTGTTGGCAGACCAACTCTGCGTGAGGGAGCTTACAAATGGGGCTAGAAGGCAAAATGTAGTAGCCACTTCGGTAACTCCTAGGCAGGCAACTGCTCCTGGGGATTTCGCTCAGGGTTCTTCCTTTTCGCTTTTTGGGAGCGCTTTGCAATTGCTGTTGGCCGTCCTAGTGCTTTGGAAGTAGCTAAATATTTCAGTTGCCTTCAGCCCTAAAGAAGATCGTTATATATAGCAAACAGAGGGGTACTCTATGTGCCCACAAGCTTTGCGTAGACCGGGCTCGGCAGGAATTCTTTGCACTGTGGTAATGAACCAGTTTAATCTTACTTGGTGCTAAAAGCTTTAGGCACAGCGTTTTGTTCGTGTAAAGCTTCATTTTATGTATCTGAATTAATTTTGAATCTCCTAATGCTATGTGTTATATATAGTGAATCTTATCCTGAACAAACAGTCCTCAGCCCAGCTTTCGCTAAATAATTAATGTTACAGAGATTCTATTTGCAGAAATCATTGCAAACTGGAAATTAAAGGCAGTGGCTTCAGAAATGCATCTTGGATGCCTTTATTTCAGGAACTTGGACTATCCACCAAAAGTCATCTCTGACCTAGCTGTGTTTTGCCACTTGGTCTGTTTTGCTCTGATGAATGTCCACAGGCTTGAGACAAAAAGGACCAGATCAATTTTTGTAGGTAGTTATTCTTTGCCACGTTGGCTTTATTCTTCCCAGTACATCTCATTTGTGTGTTTGAGGTGTGACCAGTCTGTTGCATCCAGTCCTATGAAAGGTTGGAACTTCTTCCTGTACTTAGCTGATTTCTACTACAGATGCAACTCATAATAGGAGCTATGAGCTTCACAGCCTAGTCAGAGACACAGTCTTGACTTCTCATCTGACCTCAGATCCCAGTAACATCAATTCTCCTCCCATTTTACAGACACCTTCAGATGTATGTGGGATGTGCAAGTGAACCCCAAGCCAGGGAATAGCTTAACTCCCAAGAAATAGCTTAAATGAGGAGAAGCTGTCCTTACTCTTTCCCTCATGGGATGTCCCCAGAAGGAGGCGAGAGGCCATGGTGCAAGTAGAAAACTAGGTCAGAACAAGCCCACGTTTTCAATCCGGATTTGGCACGGAGCGCGAGTGGGCAGATGGAGAAATCCCATGCAAGGGGTCACCTAGTAATTTTTAATTATTTCCTTTTGGCCAGGTTGACTGTAAATCCATCAAAATCTATGGTTGTTGGAACTGCTAATGGGTTCCTAATTAGAAATTAGCCAGCCATATTAATAATATATAATGTTTCCCCAGTCTGTCAACCAAGAGGATGAAGCCGTTAACAGCCTAAGCGCTAGGCTGGGTGATGCTTGTTTAACTGTGTGATTCTCTGTACCCTTGAGCCTGCTCTCTCCTCATGACCGAGTAGTTTTGAGGTGCACTGTAGCATTTTTGCAACTAATTCCACACCAATCTTTCTGACTAACCCAGTTTGGCTCTTTTGAAGCCTCAGAGTGATAATGGTGGTACAGTTTGTTGTGTAGCCGTGCTGTGTGGAGCTAATTACTACGGTGCAAGGCCATGTTTGCTTATTTGGCTTTAATGCGGTGGTGGAAATGCGCTGAGATGTGGAACCAGTGGACCTTCATATTTAGGCTGGTTGCTTGTGTTTTGTCTGTACAACATAATGTTTTGTTGGGAAAAGTGTGAACTAATTTGAGCTCATTACAATTAAATACCATATTCCCAGGATTATGAAATGAAGGTCTTTCCTGGCTTAATTTGCCTCTTGAAAATGCTGTAGATTAGTCGTGCTCTGTAGCCTAGACGTAGGCACAGCTGAAATAAAGAATTCGCCTTAGGTGGGAAAGTGACTTGTCTATTTGTGTTCACTTCTTCGGAGCCGTGTGCATTCATCACTGACACGAGCTGACGTGAACATCGGGGTGTTATATACCCCACAGAACAAAAGGTGTTTGCACCAGCCAGACTGGATTCACCTTTGGAGGTGGGAGAGCCAGGGCGTTGCCTCGTATGGTTCCGCAAAGGTTAACGTGCACCAGACTCAGATGTGTGATGCGCTTTAAAACTCTGTGCTCTGTGCCATTCAAGACCTTGAAACCTGACAATGTCTGTGCAAAGCAGGAAAGGACCATCTAGAGATACACATGAGTGGAGCCAGGCTCTGCTCAGTGTCATCCAATGATGGGACAAGGGGCAATGGATGTGAGCTGGAACAGAGGAGGTTCCACATCAGTGTGAGAAGGGACTTCTTCCCGGTGAGAGTGACAGAGCACTGGAAGGGACTGCCTAGGTGGGGGCTCGTGGAGGCTCCTTCTCTGGAGACTTTTAAAACCTGCCTGGACATATTCCTATGTGACTGGATCTGTGTCAGGGGGATTGGACTGGATGGTCTTTTGAGGTCCCTTCCAATCCCTAATGTTCTGTGGTTCTGTGGTTAACTTTCTGTTAAGTCCTTCTGAGTTTTCTGTTTAGTTCCACAAGATTCCTTTTGTGTAGTTCAAGTAGTTACCACTGATCCTGGTGGAAATCGGGATGGCCAGTTTCAGCAGCTCTCATCAGTTCCTCAAGAACTTTCAGCCAGGCTGTGCCAAAACGCAGAGGTAGAACCCAGATCAGCTCTGGGTTTGCTGATGAACAGCTCATGCTAATGTGTTGAAGCCTCATCTGAATGCGTTCCACGTGTGTCGGAGAAAGCACTTACGCAAGTACTTGAGAAATGTTTTGGGATGTTGAGGATGTCTTGGGATTTTTTTCTGTTCTTTTTCTCTTTAAAAATGTTAAGAATCAAGAAAGGGCAAAAGAGGGAAATACTTTCATTCAAGTGATTGATGCTTATAGTTTCTTTGTACGCCAGAATTTTCAAAACACTTCTGGCTTCAAAGTAGCAGACAATTGAGGAATTGATTTGGACTCGTAGGTGAGCTCAGAAGAAGAAATGTGTGTGCTGTGGTCAATATTTTAGCTGTAATGGGAAATTGAGTATTCCAAAGCTTTCTGAGACCTCTAATGAGCATTTTAGACTTCACTACGGCCAAAAGTAATGTTCTCTAATTCTTGCAAATAAATATTTTACTGTTTCTCTTTCCTGATGTGAGTGCTCAGATAATTGAGGCAAAGTGTTGGTGTTTAATCATTGCAATTAATTTTAATTGTAAATGTACCTTTCCAGAGGAAAAATCATCCAGGGCACCTCTGTGGGTTTTTTTCAGCTGTGAACAGTAAATCCCGATAGTGCCTGAAGCAGTAAAAGCAAACAACGACAGACATCCCATAATTGTTGATTTAGGGTACATTAAAGTTGAATAAACTCTTAATGAGTAAGAAATAAACTCCAGTGAGTAACTTATTAATCTTATTTTAAGAAAGTAAAAACAACCCAACGGTGTGGTAGGTTTCAGCAGCAGCGATGGTAAGGCTTGTGTCGCCAAGAGTGTGGGGAGAGCTGTGCGTAACGGGGTGGGAGGTCGCCTGGAAGCGGAAGGATTTGGCACACAGTGCTGCGCTTCAGACAGTGCAGGAAGCTGCTAACTGAGCGTTCACGTGTGGTTGGAGGGTCCTAGCTGGTGCTCTGCGGTGTGCGCTTGCTCCCCGCGGTGACGCTTGAAGGTCAGACCCAAGGATCTCCAGCCTCACCAAGGAGGCTGAGGAGAAAATAGTTGTTGCCATGGTTCATGTGTAGCCCCAGGGCTCTGTGTGTGGGTAGTCATGCTAACCTGATGCTCAGCAAATTTGGGGAGAAAACATCATTAATTGTTTAATGTTCTTTTTTGAGGACACTGGTGACCTTGCAGTAAAGCTCAATGAAAATCCTGGTACGTGATCTCTAAGGTCCCTGCCAACCTTTGCAATGCTGTGATTGGCTTAGTGGTTTGGGGTTGTAGGGCAGTGGTTGGACTTGATGATCTTGAAGGTCTTTCCCAACTCTGATGTTTCCGTGATTCTCTAGAACTGTTCACTTTTCCTCCAGCAAAATATAGCAAATGTAGGCATTTAGGGCTGTAGTGGTCACCCTTAGAAGCTCCCAAGTGGGGTTTTTGGGGGGAATGCTCATATGTCCAACAGAAAGACTTTTTTTCATTGAATTTGCAATGGATTTGATCCTGCTGTGACAGGGGGATTGGACTGGATGATCTTTTGAGGTTCCTTCCAATCCCTAATGGTTCCATGATTCTATGAGTCTATGACAATGTGGAGTGCTGCAGGCTGAGCCTGACCTTGTTTTCTACGGAAAGAGTAGAATTTCTGTACCTTTTTTTTGAGCCTGGCTGTAGGTAGAACATCCCTTGGGCCACTTCTGCTTGGCTCATGCTGCAGTTAACTCAGTGTCATTTCCAGCAGCCTTTTCATTGGTTTAGTATCAGAAGCAGTGTTGGGCACAGAAGAGAAAGACCCAGAACCTAGAGGGGGAAGAGGCAGCCGGAGTGTGCAGTGCTGTTTCATCCCTGAGTCGCTGAAGAAACAGTCTCTCCTGGTTTCCAGGATACAGCTATCGCGATGTAAACACAAACCCTGGTGCGTTCTGAGCCCAACCTTGCAGAAGGTTCTCTCTAGCCAAAAGATGCCATCGGCAGAGGTGGGAATGTGTCAACCAAAATGAGATGAGTTGGTGCTTCCCATGTCTGCTTGTTTTCAAAACTCAGAGCACTGAAGCAAACCGTGCTAGTCCTTAGTCTGCAAACCGAGTAGCCCTTCCTCTGAGCACATCCTGTTGAAACTCGTGCGTTATCTCAAAGACTTGCATGTGACTCAGTTAGATGTGCAGGCAAGAAAAGCAGATCTGAGACACTACTGACTGAAACTGGTTATCTGCTTTGAGTCTCTGTGTAATCCAACAGAATCCTGTTAGACTGCTAAAGACTCTGGAAGACACGGATGGAGGGGTTCCTGTGTGGCCCTTTGGCTGCTGGCATCCCCTGTGACCTGAGCCCGGTGACTGATTTAGCTTTAAAATGCTGACATTTTACTGGAATCTGCCTTGATTTTGCAGAGTAAATTCGGTCACAATCACTGACTTTGGAGAGCTTTGGGACACTTAATTGAAGGTCTTTGTTGGCCTGACAATATTTTTGCACAGATCTTCTGTTCCTTATTTAGCAGAAAAGGACCTGGGGGCTCTAACTGACAGGTGGCTGAATCTGAGCCAGCAGGGTGCCAATGGCATCTTGGCCTGGATTAGAAACTGTGTTCAGCAGGAGCTGGGAGGTGATTGTCCCCCTGGACTCAGCACTGGGGAGGCTGCACCTTGAGTACTGGGTCCATCTTTGGGCACCTCAGGATGAGGGAAACATCAAGGTGCTGGAGTGAGTGCAGAGGAGGGTGACAAAGCTGGGGAAGGGCCTGGAGAATCAATGTGATGGGAGAGATGGAGAGAGTTGGGGCTGGTTAGTTTGAGGAAGAGGAGGGTGAGGGGAGACCTCATTGCTCTCTGTGACTATCTGAAAGGACCCTGCAGAGATGCTGGTGCTGGGCTCTTCTCACAGGGAATTAGTGACAGAACCAGAGGGAAGGGCTTCAAGCTTCCACAGGGGAGGGTTAGACTGACCATCAGGAAGAGATTCTTCCTGGAGAAAGTGGTCAAGCACTGGACTGGGCTTCCCAGGGTGGGGGTTGAGTCTCTGTCTCTGCATGTGTTTAGAAGTCACTCAGATGTAGTGTTGGGGAATGTGGTTTAGAGGTGACCTTGTAGAGTAGGGCTGATGGTTGGACTCTGTGATCCCAGGGGTCTTTTCCAACCTGAATGATTCTATGATTTCCATGATTTTTGTACAGATATTTGTTAAAATCACAGTATAACAAATATTTAGATAGGTAGATAGGTAGACAGATGGATGGGGGATTTTATATATTTATATATGAGCCATGGACCTGCAGAAAGGTTTCTTCCACGTTCAGGCTTAATGTAGACTTCAAAACTGGAGGGAATGTTTCATGAGCATTAGCAGGTACTTCTGAAACAAAGAGAGGTAGACAGGAGGAAAAGACCCTTAGGGACCTGATGCTCACTTCTTGTCACTGGCCAGTCATTGAGAATCATTTCCCAGAAAACACCCTTTGTTGTTCAGAAGTCTTCATCAGGTCTGTAGGTAAGAGATGCTCCAGCCATAGCTCTTCAGGAGAGCTGTCAGCGGTTTCTGAGGCAGGTTCAGGGACGTGCTCAAGCTCCTGCCTTGCTTCCAGCCCGCTCAGTGCGGGCAGCACAACTGTACGTGGGAGGGCTGTGTAGACCCTGTGAAGCTCTGCAGTTGTGTGTGGGTAGGAGAGCTCGAGGAGCTGAAAGCAGTGCTGGAGTAAGGAGCGTTTGTAACGCGTGCTCGCGAGTGAGAGAGCTCAGCCGCACGGCTGCGCTGCGGCCAAAATGGTATTTCAATGAAATATCAATTACGGATTTGTTTGAAAGATGAATGTTGTGGTATTTAAACTGGGTAAGAGGCATATGAATCTGGACTGCAGAAAAGGTCTGAAGTCCTGGGTTGCCACATTTACAGTGAATAAAAACTGCAAGTAAAATCTCTTGAGAGCAAGAGAACTCATCTCTCTGTCAAAGGTGAGTCAATACCATCGCAGCGTGATACGTGTTTGAGGACCTTGAGATGTTCCTCTCTGGAAAAGCTCACATAATACCTTGTCTTCGAGTGAACTGCAGTCAAGCTTGCATCAAAGATAATTACCTGTCATTTTAAACAGATTCTCTTCAGCACAGATCAGCTGTGCAGTGGCTAATCCTCTCCAGGAACTCTATTCCGCACATCACCATTTGTTCTGGCAAACGCTTGAGAACTCTGGTCAGAATGAGCTCCGAAGGTAATTGCCTAATGTAGGAGAAGGTTCCACCTAGTGCCCTTCCTAATCTTCTGTTCTCACCGTGAAGGCTCAAATACTTTCTCAAATCACGGGGTCTAGCAGTGCTCTCAGAATTGTTGCCCTTCCCTGCATCTCCCTGCGTGCCCTGCACCTCCGGCACAGCTGTGAGCAGCATGTGTCCTTTGAGAAGCCTCTGCTCGGGAGAGGGTTTGCAGCATCTTGGCAGATGTCGTGTTGTGGGGTTTGGGTTCCTTCAGAGCTCTGCAGAGACTGCTGAAGCACTTAAAAGCAGCGTTGTTGGGATTCTAACCGCACAAAGCACACAGCGGCTGGGGGTTGCGGCTTCAGCGCAGGAATCCTCCCCCCCCTCTTCACCAGGTCTGCTGTCCGCTAGCACTGGTGCTGGCAGGAAATGTTACCGGTGCTTTGCGTTTCAGCTGCAGACCCTGAGAGCTCTGACCCCTGGTGCTGGCCAGCTGGTGCTGGTGTTGTGCAGCCAGCCACTCGTGCCTGGCCACCTGATCTGCAGGACGGTGAAACTGCCTGCTCTTTTCTGACCCGAATGGACAAAACCAGCGCCGAAAGGAAACGGCAGCAAGGAGCAGTGTTTCTTCCTAGCTCATTTGAAAGGTGGCAGGTGTGGAGTAGTGGGTCTCACAGAGATGGGAGGAGTTAAGGCTTTAATTTGTGGCTGTTTTTGCCTTTAATAAGGGTTATTCTAATGAGGCTAAACCTTGACTTTCTGATGATGAATTTAGGGTGAACTTAGAGCAGATGTAACTAGAAGTTAAATAGACGTAGCCAGAAGGAAAAGAAGGCCAAAAGGTGTCACTGCCTGAAGTACCAAGGCATGATGCCTCGTGGCAGGTTGGTTTTCACGATGTGTAGTTGGGTTTTAAATCAGTACAGGAGAACTGTATCATGCCAGTGGGGTGTCTGTGCTTTGTGCTTGAGGCTGTATTTGTGTCTCAGGCAGGTTACTTGTGCTCTGTGGGACCCTGCAGAAGTTATCATGAGTGCATACGTAAGAATTTGAACCAGTGGGGAGCAGGAGTGTGTTTCCTGGGCTCCTCTGCTGCGTGTCCAGTTGTAGGGCTCTGTTTGCTCATCTGTGAGCTTCTAACAGCATCCACAGGCTCTGCCTTTTGAATCTGCAAACTGCAGTTCCCTTTATCATGTAAGTCACTGCCTGTCTGTCCGGGTGCTCGCCGACTGTGTTCTGACAGCACAACAAAGCCCACGAAGGGAAGTGAGCGCTGCCCTCTCCACCCTTGGCCAAAGCCACATTAGGCATTAAAGCTGCTTAAGGGGGGCATGCATCCATCCAGTGGGCTTTGTGTTTTGGAAAGCCAGGGTGTTGAAGTCCCAGGTTCAGCATGGCTTAATTGCAGAGTCAGGAAGGAAGGAAGGAAGAAGAGGTGGAGCAGGCAGTGATGAGGAAAAGGATTGATTTAAAAGGCTGCTGCATAAATTATTGGAAATTGCTGTGGGTTCTCATTAGGATACACTGTGAATGAGGAGCTGGCCTCATCTTTACTGGACTCACATCTTTGCTATTTCAGTACGAAGCACACGTCACTTAAATAACAACCGTTCCCGTTTCCCCCTCAGTACTACAACTGAAAGAGGTGAACTGGAGCAGAAGCCATTCAATATTTTCTGTTTGTGAAGAGCATCTCAGGTCTTCCACTGCTGGAGCAGAAGTATTTTGTAGTCATGACAGATCATCTGTCCCCTTTGCTCTAACTGGGGCAGAACTGGGAACAAAAGCTATTTGGGTGAACACTGAAGTCTCGGAGCTGGTTCCCTGTCTGGTTCCAACAAGCTCCTGGGCTAGTGGAACAGAATTCATTGCTTATTCTTTGGCAGCAAACTGCTCCAGAAACACGCCTCCCCAAAAGGCTCTGGGAACTTCTATAGGTTGGATGCCCAGGGGACGTGTTGGAACAGGGTGATCTTTAAGCTCCCTTAACCCAGGCTATTCTGTTTCTTTAAAGAAGTCCAGGGGTATCCACGTTGGTGCACAGCCTCCTTCTGCTGCCTTGATCCAGCAGTCCTGAGCCAGAAGCACAGTGTAGACTCTTCTGTGGAGCATCTTGCGATGCCAGCAAAGGCTGGAAGTGCAGAGCTGTGGTTGTGTTTGAGTGACTAGCTGAGGGATTTCTTCCAAGTAAATGTGGATCTACAGATCCAACATAGTAAACAGTTGACCTTGAGAAAGTAAAGTAATGACTAGTGTTAGAAAACAGCAAAAGAGCAGAAGAGAGAGCTGAGAGTAGAACAAAATACAAAAGAAATCTCAGTTCTCAGCTTTCTTCATCGCTCTTTCATCGTTGCCTCTACTCTGTAGAATGGTAACGTAGTTAGCTAGGTACAAATACCAGGTCGTTCTGGCTTTACAGGACCCTGTTTTAAGTGCTATTATCTTACATTTTGTTCTTTCAATGCTGTTAAATAGAACTGGTCTATTGTCTGGAAGGACGCAGAGCGAGTCTGGTATTTTTCTGGTTAGCATTTGTGAATGCTAAGGATGTTCAAGGAAACCATCTGAATGTCAGTCATCTGTTCAAAGTTAAATTTCTTGTTTCAAAATGTGGCAGGAGAACAACCTGATGTTTATGTAACTAACTTCAAGAAAATGGGATGGGGAAAGCAAAGATAAGGGGGAGAGAATTGTTATTGCCAGCAATGGGTTGCTTTCTGTATATAGCATTATCTGGAGTCTCCTGCAGTGCAGAGAACGGGGAAAAAACCTCTGAAGTTCTAATCTTACCTGTTGCTACTTTCTCTGCAGATGTTAAACTGAGATTCACTCTGGTCTGTCATCTTCTTTCAAGCCCAGAAGCTCCTATCTTGTATTTTCCAGGGCTTATTTCAACCTATTGCTCTATGGTCTTGAAATAGGCCACCCACTCCATCTGAAGTTGGTGAAACAGTTACTGAAGTCTTGTAGTTATGGAGGAAGAGGAGCAGAATGGGTTGTCTGCTGTTTAACCCATCCTGCTAACCCATGGCTTATCAGCTGTTAACCCATCCTGGGTTATCAGACCGTTGTCTTGCTCTGGCCTATTCCAATGTTTTCAGTAGTTCTCTAAAATGCTCAGTCTCAGAGAAGTTTATGAAACATTCAGTTGACAACATTAGGGATTTCAGTAGAACAAACTTCATTTCTACAAGATAAAACCCACCCAGGCTCCAGCTTTAAACAGTGCTGGTAGGAGAACACCTGTCCCGTTGTGCACATGGTAAGCAGTAGGAAAGTATTTCTGTGAGTGACCTGCTAATTATCTACTAAACATCTGCTAAACTTCATCCAGCCCGAAATCTTTCACGCGGCTCTGCTCTGACAAGAGCTTTGCCTTTTGTGCTGCTTTTAACATAATCCAATACAAAGTCTTGAAATGCAGTGCAGCCTCTGGAAAGGAAAAGTGTTTTGAGCAAAATGGGTTATAGAAGTGTTTTTGTGGGATTTAATTTGTAATCGTTGCAAAGACTTAACAGAAATGTTTCCTGCTGTGATAGATCATTTAAATGTTGTGATATCAGAGGCAGTTGAGTGATGTACAGAGAGTACAAATGTATTAGCTGCTGCCTGGTACAAAGTTATGCTCCAGCCTGGGTGCTGGCGAACCTGTGCACTGAGTGAGGGCAAAGGGAAAGCCCAGCGAGCTCTGAAGTCCCAGCTTTTTCTGCTCTACATTCTAACCTCACAGACATGCTGCAGTAGAGCAGCTTGTTTGAGTTTTCTTTAAAATCTGACTTCACTGGGACAGCCAAGTGCCCATGTGCTCGAGAGGGTGCTTCACCCTTTTGCTGCTGGGCGGGACGTGAGCTTGGGAAGTAGTGAACATTGTTGTGGGAACCAGTGACTACTACATGTCAGAAGTCGTCGCTCCTCGTTGGTTTTCTGGAAGATCTTGATCCTAATGAGGTTTGGTGCCACCATGAAAGTGAGGTACAGCACTGGATGGTTTTAAACTGATAGAACCATTTTTAGAGCACAGATCAAGTAGTATTCTTATGTTCTGCCTTGGAAGAGGTTCTTGTGGCTGAAGTTGGGTGAAACGACTCCTAGCACAAATGCATGTTGCCAGTAGTTCTCAGTACCTCAAGTATTGTTTTCTTTCTGGCTACCCCAGGCACGCTGAGTCCTCGTCACCCCCTCTCTCCCAGCAATACTCTGGTGACTGCAGTGAAGCAGAACCCAAATTGCCTGCTTAAATGAAAAATCACTCATGCAACAAAGCACAGTATCGGGCCTCCGTCCTCATGAAGGATCTTTCACTTGGTTGGCTGATGGGGTATTTTTTTCCCGTCGGTTTCCATTTCGTTTTCATTCGTTCATACCTCGGCTCAGCATATTAATGAAGATGCGCCCTAGCGAACCAAAGGATGCTCACGTACCTACACCCCCAAGCTGATCTACCACTGCTCCGTGGTGTTTGCAGTAGTGACTGCTAACCCAAAGCAGCATTGCGCTGCTGGGTCACATGTGCTTTCTGTGTCTCATGAAATCCTGCCCTGGCTCTCTGGGGCTGTGCTCATGATGCTCCCACTGCTGTTCTGTCCAAGAAGTCCTTATGAAGTCAACCATCTTGCTTCCTTTCCCTCTATCCCATCCCATTTCCAGGAGTGAAAGGGTAGAGTCACCTGCAAGGATGTTAACCGTGGTAGAGTCTTGTTAGCAGGTTCTAAAGGTGTCCAAGGGTTGAGCTGGACAACTGGGAAACCTCAGGACTATGGACGTGCTGTTGTTGCAGGGGAGCCAGTCCCATCCTGTCGTACTCTGTGACAGTAGAGAGTCACAGAGAGACAGAATTAGCAAGGGAAGCTCACTGGGAAAGTTTTTGCTTTGAAAAGAAAATAACACAAAACAGCAATTAGCGTTAGTAATTAAGGAGGAGAGGTATTTGACAGGGTTGCCTTGTGTTTAAAGAGTCTGTTCTGAAGGAGTCCAAACACTGAGGCAAATCAAGTTTTCTGAAGGCATTACCCATCGTGCTAATTCCCTTTCCTCAGGAAGACCCGACTCACAAGTCCTTTTCAAAGCCTGCGGTGGTGGTGGGATTGGAGTGGACGATCTTTCGAGGTCCCTTCCAATCCCTAATGTTCTGTGAGTCTGTGATCTAGAGCTCTTCCAGCCCAAAGCGTTCCCCAGTTCTCCAGTCTTGGTTTGCAGAGAACACCCCGTGTACGTTGTCAAAGCTTAAAGAAAAGCAATTGAATTACTTTCATGCTGAATTAGTGAAGTAAAATTATACTGCGGATTGGGAGGAATGGTTAAGAATGACAATGGATTAAAATGTGCCACAGGAAAACTGTTTCCTCCTGAAAACTGAAAGAGAACTCAAAGTTCTTTGAATTTTACCTAAAATGACAACTATAATATTTACAATGAGAAAATACAGGGGGGAAAAAAAGCCCTACAAGCAGTAGGTTGGTAATTATGCACTTGCTGGAAACATGCACTCTGCATCTTTTAAATTCCCTAATTAAATCCTAATTAGCATGTGCACTAGAGTGTTAATTCTTGCTTTTATTCCTCTAGGGCATCCCTCCACCTTCAGGAACATAAGCTCGCTCAGATATGTAAAAGATAATTATCAATAAATAGGACTACCACATAGTCTGCTCGTTACCTTCCTTATTTGTTGTGTGCCCGCTAGCCCAGTGGCCAGCAAAGCTGCAGAGTGTTTTGTCTGGAGTTGTTTCTGGTTTTGTGGGACTGCATTCAGCTTTATCAACAGGGCATCGCAGCGGCACGGGACTTGGTCAGCACATTGTCAGGAAATGACAGCACTGGGACAATTTGTGACTGCAAAGTCCAAATTTAACTGCTTGTGTGTTTGAAAACATTTCCCAGAGCCTAGAAACCTCCGTTGAGAGACTGAAAAAAAAAAGGGGGGGGGGGGGAACAATAGCCTGATTTTAAATGGGCAGTTCCCTGTTATACAGGTCTCCTGGTCATTTGTGTTCTCATGCCAGCATTCCACCTTCCATACTGCTTGAACCTCCTACTGCCTGGACCTTCTGTGGAACCTGCTCTAGGTGAACCTGCTCTAGGTGAACCTGCCCTGGGAGAGGAGTGGGGGTCAATGATCTCCAGAGGCCCCTTCTAAACCCCACCAGTCAGAGGCTCTGTGACTGTTTGGTGGCTTGTTTGTGTTTACAAAAGCACTAACTCCCCTCATAAACAAAAGGTATTAATTAAACACTTATATTGAAATCCAGCAGGCAAAAAAACCCTGAGCACTGAAAATAAATGAGCAGTGTGATTTCTTGGCAGCCACTAATAAATCAGCCAGCGGAGTCGTGTTAGGGAAACAGATGGGTTTGCTATGTGCGAGATGTTCTAAGCAACCTCTCCATGGGGCTGAAAATCTCGCTCCTGAGGACATGCCTAATCCAGCTCATTAAGAGGAGACAGGGCTTCCATTGGGTGGCAAGTCGTTTGTGCAAGGCAGTGGTGAGATAACTGTCTTTGTTGATCAAAACAGATCTAAGTGATCAGCTGTTCTTGCAAGGTGAAAATGCATGTCTGAGGCTGCCACTTTGATTGTGCTCAGCTTTTAATTGGAGTCGTTTGCTAAAGTGACTGGAAGGAGGTGATTTTCTTCCGTTCCTTCATCTGTCCCTCACTTCCTGCAGCAGGGATGCTGTCACCATATGTGATGCTTTACAGTTCATTAAGTTCCTGTCCTGAATGTCAAAGGGGCTCATCTTTTCCATCCGAAGGAGCTGGATTTAGAAGTATTTTGCCAAAAGTACTAAGTTCTCACATTTTTCTTAATTGCCATTAGTGTTTGAAGGCACAGCTTGAACCCCAATAAACAGTGGGGTTTATTGATGGTTGTTTATCAGCTGTCCTTGCCACTGAGAGACCTGATCCATAGGGACAAATTAGTATTGGAAAAACAAGTTTTCTCTAGATGAAGTCAATAGAAACACGCGTTTATATTGAGTTGCAGCCGCGTTTAGAACTGGCTCTTTTACTGTATGACTTCCAGTGACTTCCACTGAAAACTGCTGTTTCATATTCCTTGAGCAACTGGAAAGAATGCCTTCAGTTTGTTTAGTCTTTGGTTGGCCAAGAGCTTCTTGGCTGTAACCAGATAATCCCTTAACTATAGGAATTTAAGGCTAGAGGGTCTGTAAGAAACCACCTCATGCTGCACCAAAATAGCTGTTTGTCTAATGTGTTTACAGCAACAACAAATCAAAAGGGTTTCTACAGCCTTTCTAGAAACCTCTTGAAGCCTTAGCACCTCTTTTAGTCAGAAAACCTCCCCTAATATCTCAAGTAAATCTTTGAACCGCGGGATAATGCCTGTCATTTGTTTCGGGCTGCCTTGCAGAGGTTGACTGTCATCCTGCAGATTTTTGCATTGTCAGTCTCTCGTGAATCCTGCTTTAATGTTTTCCTTTGTAAATCAAACACATCAAGCTCCTTCAGCTCTTCTTTATGTGTCATGTTCCAAAATCTTTTCTTTATTGTTTTATCGTGTCTGCAATTTGACAGCATCTATTTTGGGGTCTCAGAACCCGGCTCATGCCATCAGTGTCAGGGATAATTATCTTTCTCTAGTTTGCAGTCTTGCTGATGCCCTGAGGATGAGTCTGCCTTCTCCTTTCTTGTTTTCTCAGTGCTGTGTTCCAGGCTGGCTCCTGACTCCTTACTTTGTCTTGGTGCCTTTCAGGGCTTAGTCCCACGTGGTGTGTTTTCAATCTGCCTTCCCCAAATTTCATCATAGTGGGGTTTATTGATGGTTTGGGATCACAAAGATCAGAAGTGCTTTCATATCCTCATGCCTTCTTTTACCAGCTTCTCCCCCTAACCCTCTTCGTTAGAGGATAATTAAACATTGCCTGGGTGGACCCCTATGACTTTCCACCATGATGTCTTTTTTTCTGTTAGACACTGATTTCCTTGAACTTGACAATTAATTCAGGATGTTCCTCAAGCATTTCTTCATCCAGGTGGTCTTTTCCTAGCTGCCCAGTGGAGTTTGTGTCCAGCAGCGTCTCGGTGTGGCTGTTTTCACCCGCTGCTTCTGCTTTGTCAATTAAACCACGTCTTTATTTCTCTTGCCATCAGTATTTCTACAGCCCCGCGTTCACCTCTCGCATTCTTCTGCCTCCGCGCTGAGTACACGCCGACGTCTGGGACAGGGTCCCCACTAAGTCACTCGCAGTGTTCTGAGCCTTGGCTGTCTCTCGACAGTAAGCACCACTTCAGCAAGGCTGGGGCAGTCTCGGACTTCACCGTTCCACCTGCACACCATTTTCCAGCCAGTGCACACTTCATGAGGGCTTCCTCGCTGGGCAGAGGGCACACTTCTCAGCATCTTCTCAAAGATTCTTACAAGGAATAAATAGAGAGATTTGGGGGGGGGGGGGGGG